>PVKB01001089.1:159412-496449 GCA_004027205.1 Ctenodactylus gundi
TTTTTTTTTTTTTTTTTTTTTTTTTTTTTTTTTTTTTTTTTTTTTTTTTTTTTTTTTTTTTTTTTTTTTTTTTTTTTTTTTTTTTTTTTTTTTTTTTTTTTTTTTTTTTTTTTTTTTTTTTTTTTTGCTTACCTGAAAATACCTTTAGTCAACCTTTATGCTTTAAGGGTATTTTCTCTAGATGTGGAATTCTAGGCAGCTATTCCATTTTCCAACACTTTAGAAGTCCCATTCTACTATCATCTGACTTTCATCAGGTTACTAGAAGTGTCAGCTGTCTGTCTTGCTTCTCTTTTGAAGACACTGACCTCTTTCCCAATTTCCATGGTGAGTTTGGTTTTTGTAAGTTTTATGAAGATGCAAGGTGCTGTTGTAACGTTATCATATGTACTTACTCTTCTTGAGTCTGTAGCTTTGTGATACTCACCAATTTTGGAAAATTCTTGGCCAATATGACTGGCCAACATCAAATATATTTTCTACTCCACTATCTCTCCCTTCTCATTCCAGAACTTGAGTTACACACGTGGCATCGTCTCACCATTTCCATATGCCTTTTATCCCCTTTGCTGTGTTTTCCAGCAGTTTCCTTTTTCATATTTTGGCATATCCATTACCTGTTCTCATACCAGGTTGATAATCCTGTTCTTTTCTAAGTCTAACTTACTGCTAAGCTCATATATAGGCTTAATTTCAGCTAATGTATTTTTAAGTTCTAGAGTTGTTATATAATTTTAAGTGTTCTAGTTCTCTAACAAAATTTTCATCTTTTGCTCTATTTATTAAGTGTGTTAATCACACTTATTTTTAAGGTCTTGACTAATTTCAAGTCTTTGTCTTAGTTTTTGGTTGTTTGGTTCTGCTTCCTAGGATGTCTGGAACTTTCGGTCAACTGCCAGATATTGTGCATGAACCAGTAAGTAGGAAGCTCTGAGGAATTATATCAGCTTTGCTTTGTTTTGGAGTTAAGTGGGAGAGAACCACCTGAATCTAGTTGAGGATTAAGGAATTTAAAGATAAGTTTCCATCTTTTCTGAGGGCTCCTCTATTTCCAATTCACTTTAACTCCTAAAATGCAGCCATTCCAGAACACTTATTGAAATCACCAGGGACATGTCTCCTGAAAGATCCTGATTTCAATATTTACAGCCCAAATCCATAAGACCTCCAAAATGCCTGCTTTCTGACTACTGCTTTTTGCCTAACTTCTTAATCTCTAAGCTGAAAGCAGCTTGCAACTTGCAAATGTCTTGAGGGGGAAGATGCACTAAAATATTGGACTAGTGTCACTGCACCTGTCCTCCATCCACTCTCTGGGTTTGCTAGGTTGTAGCTCTTCTGGTCACTCTTTGATGCTCTGAAATCCATACGTTGGGTTTTTTTGGTCGTAGTAGTAAAGGCAGTAATGATTTTGATGCTGCTTGGTTGGTTTTTAACTTGGGGCCAGTTTTTCCAGTTGTTTGCAATGGGGACAACTGTCTCCAAGTTTCACTTCTACTACCACAAAGTCAGAAACACAGCTGTGCTGTTTCTGAATTCCATGTGATTCCAAAACTGTAGAACACAGGGCCCCCAAGGAGGGGATGCTTCCTGGGAAAAAATCCACAGGTTCCATTTGCTTTACTAACCCACCTGCCAAAAGAAAGGACGCCTCCTGATTTTATTGGCCTTGATTTGATGTTGCTGGTGTTACCGGTGACTAGAGAGGAAATGTCTCAGTCTAAACTGGTCATTGTGCGTAGTGACCACGTGCAGTTGACCACGCACTCCTTGAGCTTTTCCCACTCATTCTCAGCAGAGTAGAAACTCAATAAGTGTTTGACAAAGAGAAGGGAGGTTCTGAAAGTGTGTGAGCAGGTAAGAAAAGAACTTGGTATTCCCCCTGTAGCGGCAAATGTCTGCACAGATTTTTGCCTACTTAGTATCATAGACTTAGGATGCAGTTCAGAACTTTCAGATACAAATAAAATTCAGACCTCACAGTTCAAATAATTTCTACCTAAGGATATTTGCACAACTCATTCTCCAAGTTCTAAACAAAGAGCCCAAATGATCTCTCATTAGGAATGGGAATTTTTTTCCATCTCAATTACATATAAAACCCTCCATATGGCTTCTGCAATTAAACCTCCAGTTCACCAATCCTCTCCTCTGTTGTGCCTAACCTATATAATAGGGTAACTTAAGTCACAGTATTTTTCAATTCTAGAGTTATTATTCTTTTTTATAGCATGGCAGACACAGATGGGCAGCCAAGCTCTGGAGGAAGGGTGGGCTTACCCTTCCAGAGAGTCTGTTCCTTCTAGATCAAGCCCCCATGTTCCATCCCCTCTGGCCAAGCCCTACCTCTTAACAAGCACCCAAATACATGAGGCTTTGGGGAAATATTACAGACCCAAGCCATTAAGTTTAGATCTAGAATATTCTCCCAAATGTGTCATGTTCAGAGGTGAGACTTTCGGAGGTAACTGGATGGTGAGGGTGACATGCTTATCAGTAGATCAACCTACTGATGATGCCATAGCTGAATGAGCTATGAGGACATGGGACCTGGCTGGAGGCAGGTCAGTGCAAGTGTGACACGGAGCAGGGTGCCCTTGGCTCCTCTCTACCTCTGGCTGCCACAGGGTGAGTAGCTGTCCTCCACCTTGCCCTCCCGCCACGCCATTTCTGCCTTGGAGGTGGCTGACTTTGACTGAACCCACTGGAGTCTTGAACCAAATAAAGCTCTCTTCCTTCACATTGTGGATGATGGGTACTTTGTCCTGGGAAAGTGACTAATGCATCCATATGTTCACTTAGCCACACGCCAGGTCTTTCCACCTGCTGGGTCAAAGGAAGGAAGCACACAGCTGCAATTTATGACTGCTTCTGATTCGAGCCTCCCTATGTCTACAGTGTTAAGCATCAACTCGGCACCTTTCTAGAAAGACGCACAGCCATGTGCGCGTGCACACATGCACGCACACACACACACACACACACACACACACACGTGTGTGCTCACTCCACCGTCACAGGGGAAAAACATTGGCAGTTCTCAAAGAGGCAATGAATTTCAGTCATACCAGTCAAGCTTTCCTGCACCACAGGGCAGAGCAATTAAAACATGCCACAGAGGCCACGGTTCTACAGAGAGGAGAGGAGGACTAATTTATGTTTATAGTTTACAAATCCAATCATAGCCTTGTACTTGGGCCATTACATCCGTGTAATAAAAATATGGTGACTGCATTTAGCCTGCGGAAACTATCGTTGCCAGAGATTTTGCAAGTCGCTCATATTAATTGGCAAAATTGAATCCTTCCAGCATGAACGGAGATGAATTTATTACTTAATCAGCAGAAGGCCAAGGGCCCTGCACACAGATGTTCTGACCATAGGGTTTTATTGAGAATCTGCAGGAGCTGCTTCTGGCTTCATTGAAGTCCAGACAAATAAGACAAGATTTTCAGGAGAAAAAGACACCAGGAGCACAAATCCCATGGCCTACAGCGCAGGTCTGCAGGATTTGGGCAGAATTTTGGCTGTCCAAGAGGGCTAGCCCAGGACCCCCTAAGAACTGATAGTTTTCTCTTCCTAACCTACGGATGAAGGGGCTGTCATGGGATGACAAGAGATATAAAGATGATTAAATCTAGTACATACTTTGCTCTACAGATCGACCACCTTTTTGGTACCAGAGACCAGTTCTGCTGATGTGACAGGAGGTGGTGTTCAGGTGGTGATGTGAGGGGTGGGGAGTAAGTAGCTGTGAATACAGGAAAGCTTTGTTTGCTAACGTCCTGCTGCGTGGCTCAGTTCCTAACGGGACCCACACCAGAGATTGGAGATCCTTCCTCTAGAATATCAGTTCCAGCAAACGTCTATGAGCCTGCAAACCCTGGCCCAGTGTCACCGCCTTGACAAAACTGTCTCCAAATTCTCAGTCTGAGTTAATGACTCTCATGCTCCATACTTTAGTCAGCTTTCTCATCAGCTAACTTAATGGAGGAAAAGTTTAATTTAGCTTATGGTTTGGGGGGGATTAGTCCATGGTTGGTTAGCTTCAGGGAAGAAACATCACAGCAAAAGAGCACATGGGAGCAAAGAAGCTTCATTTGCAGCATCCAGGAAGCAGAGTAGGAAAAAGAATGTGGGAGAGGAAGGAGCCAGGGACCAGACACAGACCCCCAAGGCCACGCTTCTCTGACACATCTAGCCACACCTAGAAGTGTGCTCCACCAGTCCCCCAGGGGGATCCCAGCAACAATCGAGCTGATTCTCCACCCAAACCACTCCACTTTGCACCTCAAGGGTAGTACTTTAAGTTCATCAACCAGCTCCTCCACAAGTCCACAATCTGGAGATAAGGACAGCAGCTATGTTTTCCCTGACCCTGGCACCGTACCTGTCACACAGTGACTCAATAAAAGAAGGAACAAGAGGGAAGGAAGAAGAGAGAGCAAAGAAAATGATTTGGAAGTTTCCAATGCAGTGGGCAGCCATTACTGCAGTCACGCTGTGTAACGTGCACATCCACTGGCCTGCAGAAGCACGCGCTCCTCGCTGTGGGCCGGTAGAGGGGCTGCTCTCCCTTGCCAGGGCTTCAGATGGGCTCAGATCCACTGCCTGGAGAAATGGCTTCCTCGGCATGCTCTTTGCACAGCAGGTAGCAGAAACACGAGGCATTATGGTAAATCACACCAATATGATTAAGGTCTCTACCTGAATCATATCCACCGATATTTCATTGACAAAATCAAGTCACAAGACCAAGTTTAACTTCAAGAGTTTGACTCCAAAGTCGGGTGAGCTGAGTTCAAATCCTGGCTCTGGTAGATTGTGATCATGGGGGAGAGACTCAAAACCTCAGTGCCTCAGCTTCCCCCCATAGCAAATGGACTTAACAGTAGCATCTACTGCAGAGGGTTGCCATGACAACTTAATGAAAACAATCCATGCAAAGCATATAGCACAAGCCCTGGTGCTAGCAAGTGCTCAGTGCTAGCTTAATTCTCTTCCACTTCTGCACTGAATCTTCTAAAAAAGCACAGAGGCTTCCCCACCCACCCTTCTTACTGGGACCAACCCTCCATAGCGAGACTTTCCTAATTCCTCCCAGTGGGTTCCCTTATTTTGTTTTATTCATGTCAATTCTTTTATTAACCCTGAGTAGATCTTTTTGCAGCTGCCCAAAATGCCCTTGGATGTGAGGCTCTCAGCAGGCCCCACAGCCAGGCTGACACTGATATGAACATTGCCAAAGTCACCCTGCCCATAAAGGAGGCATCCCTGTGATGAATCGCTGCAGATCTGAGCTGTCGTGCACCACCTGGGACCATCCGTCTCCTCCTGGAAGCCAGCACATGTCCACAAAGATAAAGGTGCCATGTGGGAGTTGCCAACCTCCTCAGGGAATGCACCCACTGTGCAGCCCAACTGGATTGAACCAAGACGTGCGAGAGGGACAGAAGCGGGGGCCACTCCTGGGCCAAGGACCCAGCTCCATGGAAACCCAAGAGCTCTGGAGTTCAGCAAATCCTCATCCTCGGGTCCCAACTCTGGTTCTTCAAATTTTTGTTACAAATCGACAAGTCAATTCCCAGAAGGATGAGGAGGGGTCTCTAACTCACAGCTAGTTTGGAAACTTAAGAGAAATTCTAATCAATCTTCTGTTGGACTTCTTTCCTCAACATTTGATATCAAGAAAAAAGATTTCCTCGAATGAAGTTTTACTTGCCCCAGGGCAAACCCATTCAAAGCTTAAAGACTGCCATTTTTAAAAGTTTCATATTTTTAGTAGCACCTGGGATCCAGCACACAACCTTCACATTGAGCTACACCTATGTTTTAGTAGAGGGTGATGTTTAGCTCACACTAAAAAACAAATTCTCCTACCTGGAACATTACCCTTCACCCAAATACGGCCCCACCATCATAGCCAGCTCTTTTGGTTAAATGGTTGGTCAGGATAGGAAACATGTTTTGCAAGTTTTTACAATTATGTTGGTCACACATAGTACAGACAGCAGTGCCCTGGGCATGCTGACTCTTTAACTCTGCTTCCAAATTCGTTTCCTCCTCAAAGTCAGAAAACTAGGACAAGCAAGAGTCAGTCAGAAGAGGCCCTGACTCAATGCAACCTTGGGCAAACCACTGGTCCTTTCTAAGCCTCAGTGTTGTCAGAACCACAGGAGGATTCAAGTACGCAGGGCACAGCGGGTTTCCTGAGATGATTGTCACTTTGATATGGCTGTCATGGTTGATGTCATTATCTATCAATGTCACTGCCCCCAGCATGACCCACATACGGAAGTCACATAACAAGACATGTAGTGGACTAATGTTCTAGGCACCAAAGTCAGAACTCAAATGGACAACTCTTACAGACGCACCCCAAAGGGTGTTAAAACCTTCCTAGAGACTCAGGCTCCTGATGGGAGCCCAGAAGTCCTGCCATATGGTCTTGCTGCTGACGGTAGTAGACAGCAGCCACCCCAGGCCGGACAGGACCCCTCGGGCCAGTGCCCCAAACAGCCCCATCAGCTTTCCAAGCTGGGAGTCGCTGAGTCACGTCTTCCTAAGGTGACTGGGGACCGTGCGTGGGAAGCTGTAAATCGGAGAAAGCAGGTAACCCCAGGCTGTGCTCAGCTCTGCTGCTTGGCCCCCAAACTCAGGGACAGAGCAGGCAAACAGGACAGCACCCACCAGTGACAGAAAAGCAAGCCTCAGGGTGGGGCCTTACTCCGGAAGCTGAAGCAGGAAGATCACAATTCAATGGGTAAGCTAATAAGACCGTTTAAAAATTTATAAAAAGGGGGGAGGGCGGTGCTGGGGATGTAGTTCAGTAATCCCTCGGTTCAATCCCTAGGGGCCTTGGTTCTGGGAGAAATGGATCCCAGGAGCCGTTGGCAAGGGATTCCCAACAGGAGAGAGCAGCACTTTCTCCTCCTGTCGTCCACCCAAAGCTCGCCAAGGCCACATGAGGAGGCAAGAGACCACACGAGCCAGCCTGGCTCTTTCACCAACTCAAAGCCTAACGCACATCCCAAAGGCTCAAGGACCTCCATGGGAGGACGCAAGGAGGGGAAGGGATGAAAGGTCTATTTTTTTAAAAAAAAAAAGGCGGAGCTAAGAGATGCCCTTGAGATTTTTCAAGACAGAAAAAAAAATAAAAGGCAAAGCTAGGGCCTGGGCCCCAAACGTTGGTTCCTGGGCCTCCTCCTTTCTCGGTTCTTTCCAGTATCAGATTCAGACCCAAAAAAAATGCACAGCCTTTCTATGTACCATCACCAAACACCAAACCCCAAGCACCAAGTGGAAACGAGTGATGAGAGAAAACTACCCAGTCCTTGGACACCAACGGCCACTGGCCAAGGCCAGTGACTTTCAGGACACTCTGTGGGTCCGCTTTCCTGAAATCAGCCATCCCTGGATAGCAAGAACCTCAAGGAAACTCTAACAAAAAAAAAAAAAAAATGTCATTAACGAAAAATGTCACTAACCAGGCAGGGGAGGAAGGGACTTCAAAGGATCCTGGCAGGTAGCAAGACAGATCCCAGAATTCTGGCTCTCACAGAGCAGGACATGGCAAAGGCTTGGGAAGGAAAGATCATGGGTCAACATGGAGGTCAGCAAACTACTAGCCCACTGCTTCTTTTTATAAGTAAAATTGTACTGGAATGAATGCAGCCACACCCATTCATTCAAATATTGTCTTGGGCTGTTCTCACACTAGGATGGCGGAGTTGAATAGTTGTAACAGACGCTTTCTGGTCTGAGAAGTCTAAAATATTTACTATCGGGACCTGTGTCCGCCAGCCTTCTGGTGCCACAACAAAATATCCGAGGCAAATAATTTACAAAGAGGAAAGAGCCGTCCTGCCTCATGGTTCTGAGTCCCTAATCGACTGGCCCTGCAGCTCTGGGCCAGTGACAAGGTGTCATGGTGGGCCTGAGTGAAGAACAGAGCTCATATTGTCAAGAAGAGGAAGAGACTGGGTCCCATAATTCCATTGCAGGATGTATCTCCAGTGTTCCAAGACCTTCCTGCTGGGCCCTGCCTCCTAGAGGTTCCACCACCCCATACAGCCACCCAGAGGACCAAGACTTTAATACATAGCACCCTGAGGAACATTCAAGATCCTAACGATAGCAGGACCTTTACAGAAAATAGTGGCTGGTCCTTGGATCAGAAGATTAAATACTGGGAAGATACCTAATCTCCTCACGTACACCACAAATCAATAAAAATCTCCATCAATGCATTAGGATTTCATTGACTCAGAACACTAACTTGACTGATTCTTAAATACGTTATGGAAACACAAAGTGCCCAAAACAGGACAATCTGTCTTTGAGTGGCCTTCTGAGATAGCACCCACCCTCAGGTAACTACCTCATAGAGTAACCGAGTTAGTGTGCACAGAGGGCTTGGCATGGCCTGGCCCATGGGACCACCTGGGAAAAGGAAGCTACTGCCATTCCAGATGCTACACACACACATTCTCCAAGCAGTACCATCTACCTGCCTAGCTGACCAGTCCCTCTAGTTAGATTCCAAGCAAAGCTGGAAGGCTGATGCTCCTACGTAGACAAATTCAACCACCTCCAAATCAAAACAGTATGGTGTGAGTTCAAGGGACATGCACGGATCGACCATAGGAGGGGCATAGTAAATAGATGAGCTGTAGTCATAGAGCAGAATATGCTGCAATGGAAAAGAAACAGCTCTTTCCCATACAATGACACTAATAAATTCCATAGTCAGTTGAGCAAAAGAAACCAGACTGGGGGAAAAAAAGTGTAGATGATTTTTCTGTTCAGATCAAGTCAAAATAGGGCAGAGCATGCTGTTTTTGAAAGAAGTTCAAAAAGAGTTACCTTTGAGAGACACACACACACATAAAAAAAAAAAAAGTTTGAGGGGAGTTTCCCATAGAGAATGACCGCACAGTTGTCCCCAAGGTCCGTCTGGGGAGCAAGGACTGAGGTCCCGGACCTTCTGCATGTCCTAGGTCAGTGGTCCCCAACCTTTTGGGCACCAAGGACTCGTGTAGCTGAAGACTATGAAACTAAGGGACAAGGTGGAGGTGGTATTTGCTACACAGCAGGTTGTTGGAGGACAGCTTTGAACTTGAAGCAGCAGCGGCCCTAGTGAAGCTCCACCTCCTGTCAATCAGCAGCAGCAGCATCAGAATCTGATAGGAGCACGCTGGCAGGAGGCGGGGCTTGCCTCTCTGCTCACCTCCTGCTCACTGCTCACCTGCCCCAGCGGCCTGGTCCTTCCAAGGCAACCTGCAGCAGAACTGTGTACCTGTAGGTACTGGTCCACAGGGGGACCCCTGCTGTAGGACACCTTGCTCCAGAAAACCCTACTGGGGCCTTGGTAAGGGCCCCTCGTGGTTCTCACATGAACATAATCCCCCAGACAAGGAGAGCCAGCCTTCCCAGGGCTTGCTTGAAACAGAGCCCCCAACCCATCCCGAGTTCTCCCCTGGGGCTCCAGCATGTGCACCAGCAGGTAGACTGGATGGGAGGACAGAATTCGCACTGGAGGCACTCTCTTCCACAGCTGGAGGATCTCTTCCGAGTCATCACCAATTTTATCATGACAGATTTGCTTTGTCTGGTTGGTTTTGGTGTTTGTGGGTTTGGCTATTTTAGAAGGAAATAAAGGGGCTGGATTTTTGTTTTTGTCATTGTTTATTGTTGTTTTTATTTGAAACAGAGTCTTAAGAGTCCAGGCTGGACTCAAACTCACTATATACCTCAGATCTGGCTTGAACTCCAGACAGTTGTCCTTCCTCAACCTCCGGAGTGCCCAGATCACAAGCAAATGGCCCCACATCTGGCCTCGCTAGTTTTTAAGTGTGAATCTTCTTCCTTCCTCCCCCTCAGATGTGAGACAATCCTGCCCTGTCAGCACAATCCGCACCTGGCTCTCAGCTCGTCCTCCAGAGCTGGGAGGGAGAGATGCAGCGCCAGCCCTGGGAGCGGGGCTGATGGGAGCGGTAAACGGCACCTGCTTATCCCAGCAAGCCGCGTATGCCTCCTCCACGTGGCCGTGGCCGTGGCCCAACAGTGTGTGTGCTCACATACAAATTGGACTCGGGAGCTGCCGAAGCAGTCCAGGAAGGCTGGGCTTCTGTGAGGACACACCGCAGGATCCTTAGGCGTGGAGAACAGAGGGGGTCTCCACTGGCCCCAGTTCACCCGAGCCCCGGGGTCACCAGGAGGGAGGCCTGACCCACACGCTGAGTGTGGACGGGAAGGAGAGGAGGCAGCCCCGGGTTGGCGATAGCTGCCCCAGGTGCAGGGTCCTCAAACAGTGCCCACGTGTCTTCGCGTCATTTTCCTAGCTCCTACCATATAAAGTTGCTGCCGGCATCACGGGACACTAAGGGTGTGGCTTGAACAGAGCTGAAACCATTGGAACAGGGGAAGTAATTCATCCAAAGTCACAGAGCAAATGGCCGAGCACAGGGTGAGCTCACGTGTGTTCTACCCCTGCCTCCTTTACTCCTCCTATGCTCTCTGTGGGGTCCCCACAAAGGACTTTGGGGATCCAAACCCAGCCCCAACTTCTGCGCCACAATTGTCTTCATTGAGCTAATTTTTCAGTACTGCCTCACACCTTGTAAAATACTTGATTTAAGAACACAGGACATATGTAGATGTTAAACTGAATGATAAGTGAAGGGTGATGTGTTACACACACACATACATAGACACACACACATACACAGACACACACACTTCAAACACTTTTGCCTGGCCCTCTACATGATGTATATTGAGCAGTGAATTGTAGCAGGAATTTTCACAATGGAAGAACCGTGACGGCCCAGTGAGGTTTCCTTCAGCATTAGAAAGCAGGTGGATGAACTCTCTTCTCCTACATACCTCTGTTACAGGAAAGCCCCCAGGAATGAGTGCGTGCCAACCCCACTCACAGGAGCCAGCACAGATGGCACAGCTGGGGCAGCGGCGGCAGCAGGGCTCTCCTGGCCAGGCTTCCCCCATCCCCACGGGGCTGAGGTGCCCGACACCGCCAACAGGGCTAAGGGCAGGCGATGAGCACCTCCGCACGCGCAGCACATCCATGAGGCCAGCCCGGGAGGAGGGGCCGAGCTGCCCGGATCGCTCCCTTCCTGCATGCCAATCCCCACCTCGTTCTCATGGGCTGGGGTGTCGTGTTGCAGGCCGTCAGAAGCATTCCCCTCCCCTCATACATGCGTAATGAGTCAAACCAGACCTACATCAGAAGAAGCCAAGAAAGACATCTTATCCTAAATAAGTCACTGCGTATCGATTTGGGATTCTTTAAAAATGTCTGTATAGGAACCAGCAAGCAGCAAGGCAGGATGATGATAGCAACCCTGGCGGGGGGGCAGCCATTCAACTGACATGGAACAGATCCCCGCAGAGGCCCCTTTTTCATGTTCTCTCCCCGTCCCGGGCTGGACTCTGCTGTGCTGCCACCGCTGAGGAAGGACAGAGACCTCCACCGCCCACCCTTGTCCACCTGCTCTGAGGGACACACACGCCACACCATTAGGAGTTTACAGCCTTGCTGTCTGGTTTGACTGTCGGACACCCCAGGACGGACAGAGGGATGCAGAGTCCCCTCTCCTGGCTAAGAGCCAGTGCAGTTGAACATTGGTAGGCCAGTCCCACAGTTCAAGGCTGGATACCACGATTATCAGGATCCTGGGGCCCTGACCCTGGGCATCCACATGAGACTTCCCAGCTAAACTCCCCCTGCATGCTGGGCTTTTCTTCTCCAGAAACTCTCACAAGAGCCAGAAGCACCTGCCTGCTAGGGGCACTGAATGTGGGCAAGTCCTCAGGCTCTGTCCTCTCTGTGGAAGAAGGCAGCCCAGGCGGTGCTTGGACTTCTTCTTCAAGTGCCTTCCTATGCATCCCGGGAGCTCTCCGGGCCCTCTGCAGCTGTCACAGCTCCCGCACAGCCTGTGCCCTGCCTCAGGCCTCTGTAACCACTGCAGACACCTGTGATCCTTAAGGGAAGCACATACCGCACCTTTTACTTTTGTGGTAGTAAAGAATTGAACCCAAAACCTCTACACCACATCAGCCTTTTTTATTTCTTTTTATAATTTTGAGTCAGGGTCTCTGAGTCGCTAAGTTCCCCAGGATGAACTTGAACTTGTGATCCTCCTACCCAGCCTCCCAGAGTGCCTGGCTCATAAACATGCACACCAGGCCTGGCTTAGGCCCCCTAACTAGAGAATCTACCAGAGGACGGAAGACTCCACAGGGTTTTCTTGTGCGCCCTGGTCTCATTTCTCAGTGACTAACCCTTTACCAAGAAAAGTGACGAAGGCCCCGCTGGCCGCCTCCTGTCCTCGTCATGGCTCCACAGTTCTACTCCCCAGTGCCAGTGGCCATAAAGGAGCTGTTGTTTAAATCGAGGCCGACCAGGGTGGTACCACCTGACAAACTGGATTTTTAATGAACCCTTGGTACTCAGGGGACTGAGCTCTTTTATCTAGAGCTTTCTGGGCTGAGTCATCGAGGCCAGAGAGCTCAGCCTCAGCTATAGCAAAAGCTTTGCACACAGGAGCGACAGGAGCACGGACTTCTCCAACTCCCCCTTTCTCATGACCTTTCCCATCATCCTCAAAGGAAAATGGCCGGCTCTTCGTGCAAATCTTTTGGGGCCACCAGATGACACATTGACGCTGCCTGTCTGTTGTGAGCAGCTGATATTCTGAGTTACCCCGGTTAGAGGCTCCTTAATGGGCCTGAAAATAAATTGTGTCTTCAGTAGCAAACAAAAGCCAGGAATTCTGATGCAAGCAGAAAAACAGACCAGCTGCTAAAAGGTGGCTGGAGCTCGCTTTAAATTATTAAATTTCTGCAGGGCAGCTGGGAGCAAAAACTCTCCTTGCCTGACTTCTATTTCTCCTTCTACCACTGCTGGCCCAGATTAGAAATTTGAGTATTCGCATCACTTCCTCCAGACCCCGGTGATTCTCCAGATTAGAATGAACATGTCCCCTTCTCTCTAGGAACCACACAATCTGCCACCATACCTGGCTTGGGGGCGTAGGTGCTGGAACTACCACCTGAGACAAACTGTGATACTGCTGGGGAGTTGCTCCCAAACCCAGAACTTCCCATTGAAAGGCTGAGTTCCCACCAGCACCCAGCCTAAAGGTCCCCAGAGAGCATGCTGAAACTGGGGAGGACAGCAAAAGCTCAGGTAGTTGGCGGAAGGGCTTGGGACAAGAACACCACGGGTGGTTCCTAGGGCTGGGTGCCTTTAGCATCTCCTCCTGGATAGGAAGGCTTGGGCGACTCCGGTCTCGGTCATCCCTACCACAAACACACACGCACAAAATACACACCCCTCTGGATGACTTTCCCCAAGTTGTGCCACCCCTTCTGCCATTTCTGGGCATAGAGCCCTGGGCAAGGGTCTTTCTCGGCCAGTCCCAGCTCATTTAACACTCCTGGGAATGTGGGTCCTATAGCCCAGCCATCCACATCCTGGCTCAGCTCCCAAGGGCTCTTTCCAGGGTCCACCCGACTTCAATGTATTAGCCAAATGGAGTAACACAACACGTGTTTCCAGATTTCATGGGACACTGGGCCTGGAAGGGGATAGTCGGGGTTCTAGAAAGTTTCATTTCATGGTTGGCACGAGCTTTCAGGGGGACTCACGCTGAAAAAGCACTTGCCATCAAGGTTCTAGCCACTTACTGGGGGCAGGAACATGTCACCAGGGGAGACAGGAACAAAACCACCTCCGTATAAGGATGCCTGCATTTAAGAAGAACTGAGGTCCTGATGCCAGAGCCCTCTTCTACTGCCCCCATCCAACCCCCTATCCATGCAAAAACTATCTTACACAAAAGTAGCTCCCAGTGCCACAAAGCTTGGGGACATCTTCCCTTCAGCCTGGGAGTCAGGGTACATCGCTGCTGCCATCTGGGTTTCAGACATCTGACCTTCAGAACAGTGAGAAAATGTTCGCTACTTTTTGCCACCAAAGCTGTGAAAATCAGTTATGGCAGTCATAGAAAGGAATACACCTATAAAACAAGCTATGGAAAAATAAATAAAATTGAAAGCCAGAGTGACAGCACCCACTAATGTGTCAGGACTTTACTCAGAGGTATCTGCTGGTCTTACAGTTGGTCTTATGTAAGGACACCAGAGTTTCTCTGGCCACAGAGGTACAAAGGCCTCAGGCTTTCTCAGATAAAGGAGTCAGGATGGCAACAGTACACACACACACACACACACACACACACACACACACGAGCCCCAGCCTTCTGAGAAGGCTTTGCCATCGGGGCACACGGGACCTAGATTCAGTCATGAGTACAGCAGCAGGAGCTAAGGAAGCTTGTCTGTCTCTCTGAGTCGAGAACTGAGGTGAGCAGGAGCTGGGGAGGGGTCTCCTTGAGTAACCCACTACCCTGAACCTACCCTCAAATCTATATGGGTTCAAATTTATATTACTTATGTATTATGATTTGGATCTGGAATGTCCTTCCCATCAAAGCCTCATGTGTTTGGATGTTATAAATATCTATAAATTTCACGTGCTGTTGAGAGATGGGGCCCTGGTCAGAAAGGGCAGATCCCTGGGACTTGACCTGGAAGGATAGATGCTACCTTTGCCTTTTCTCATTAGCTTGGCTCTCTGTCCAGCCATGCTGTGAATCGCTACTCTGTGGAGCTAAGCCCTTCCCCTATGTCAGCCGCCCATGAGTGGACTGAGATCTTTTGAAGCTATGAGCTAAAATAAACCTTTCCTCCCTTAAGTTTTGGTTGCTAAGTATTCCATCCCAGCGAAAAACGAAAAAATAAAAAAACCAAGAAATTGGTTCCAGAAAAGTGGGGTCACTGCTGTGATTTTACCTGACAACATGGTTTGGAAGCCTTTGGAATTGGTTTATGGGAAGGTTTGGAAAGGTTTGAAGACGTCAGCTAGAGAAGACCTCGAGGGCTATGAGCAAGCTCTGCGGGAGACATGGGTCAGACCTCAGAAGACCAGAACGCTGAGAGAAGTACAGATTGGGTCAGGATCAAGAAGCTTCAGATGAGAAGCAGGATTCTAGGCAAATGACCCAGAGACTATGCATACTACACTCTGGCAAAAAGTACACCTGTATTTTGCCCTGTTTGGAGATTTTAACTAAAACTGAAATTACGGGTAGGGGACTAGTTAATCTGGCAGAAGAAATTTCAAGGCAATCTCAAGTTCAGGCTGTCAGATGAGTACCAGTTGGGGCTTTTAACTAGATCCACAGTGAAAAGCAGGAGAAAATAGCAGGGGCAAAAAAGATGTGAAAAGCCTGCAGTTTTGCCAGACTAAAAGCAACTACAAACGTGGAGCAAAAGATGACGTGGTGAAGAGATTAGCATTAAAAAGAAGCCAAGCACCTGCAATTAGGACTTTATGAGAAATACCTTGAGGGCATTTTAGGAACCAGAGTCTTCACACTTTATCATTCAGGGTGGAAAAACAAAAGACTTTGTTCTTAGAAGGTATCCCAGGGCATCCTGTAGAACCAAAGCAGGGAGCATTTGCCAGAGATCACCTATTGGGGTTTCAGCAGCTGCTGCAGCTATGGGCTGAGCAGGCCACAGTACTATTCAAAGCCACAGACTTTGGTGTCATCCACACGGTGCTAGTTTCACAGGCCTACAGAACGCCAGAGCTGTGGAGTCATGGAGGCTTCCACTCAGATTTCAAAAAAAAGGCCTTGGAGGCCAAGCAGTGTGCCCTGAAAGGGTAGCGTGCACAGTTGTGAAGGTGAAGCCCAAGGTGCATTGGAGACCCCAGAAACTTGGAGATGCCGGGAATGTGGACTGTCTGCAGAGGTAGCCAGAAGCTGCAGCGGAGCCAGCCCAATAAAGAAGCCATGGAGTTCGAAGCCAGAGGCAGCAGACGGGACAGTGCTACCCAAGCCCGTTGGTGCTCGTATCTCACCATAGCGAGGCCCAGCTGCTGAGCAGAGCTCTAAGACTTAGAGGAACTGCAAGACTTAACATTTACCCTGCCGGTTTCCGTTCCTGCTTTGATCTGATTGTTTTCTATCCACCTCTTCCTACCTGTACCATTGCAAGTTGGAAAGGTTTCACTTTTCTCTGATTTTCACAGGTGCTCACAGCTAAGCATTTGCCTTGAGTCTCAGAGAATTTGTACTTGAACTTTTTGGCAGTGCTGGAACCGTGAAGACTCTGGCGGTTCTTAGAGATGGACTGAAGGCGTTTTGCAAAAGGAGGTGGACCTGAGTCTTTTGGGGGCCAGAGGCGGAATGTCATGGTTTGGATGGGGAATGTCTCCCCCAGAACTCACGGAATTGGATACTGTAAATAACTATGGGTGTGCTGCTGGGAGGTGGGGCCTCATCAGAAGGGGCAGATCACTGGGGCTTGGCCTGGAAGGACACACGGTAGCCCCATCCCTTGTCACTCACTAATCTCCTACTAGTCACACTGTGAACAGCTCCTCTCTGGGTCAGCCTCTGCCAAGCCCGTCCATGTTGCCAGTCATCCATAAATGGACTGAGATCTTTTGAGACTGTGAGCTAAAATAAGCCTTTCCTCCCTTGAGTTGTGGATGTCGGGTATTTGGTCCCAGCAATGAACGCGCAACTAAGACACTAGGAGTATAACAAAAGCTCCAGCCCAGAAAGTAATAGCACCTGCAGTAATGGTATCTCAAGACAAAATCCAAGACATGAACCCAAAAGCAGCAGAGGATGTAATCAGATATCCTGGGCAGGAGACAAGGGGGAAAAAAATAGAAGAATTGTGCTCAAGAATGCCAGAAATAGGTTATAATATTATTTTATCAGATAAATATGATTTTAAATAGTTACATAAAGATAGAAATCAAATGTGAGAGATTACTTTGAGAAAGCAAAAGCATACCAGGGAAGATTTAAAAACCACTCACATAGAACTTCCAGAGGTTAGAAAGACATTAAGTGAAAAACAAATTGCCCGAGCTCAGCTGAAGGCTGGATACATTGAGAAAGAAAATTAATGAACCACAGGATGGTTTTTTAAATCCCAATGTAGAATGCAACTCGAGGCAAAGATGGAGAAAATGAAAGAAGCGTTTTGGTTGGGAAGCCCAATGCAGACCAGAGAGGACGCTCTAAAGCAGAGAGGTGGAAAGAATGAAGGAGAAGGAAGCGCTAGAAGGAATACGTAGCTCAACATTGTTTTAGGACTGAGCGCTGAACCCCCAGATCCGAAAAGCAAAACTGCAGACAGGATACATAAAATTAGATCTGCTCTGAGATACGTCGTAGTGAAACCGCGGAGCTCCAGGACCAGGATTTGAAAGCAACTGCACAGAAAACACAGGTCCCCTCAGAAGGGGACATCTTCCTCATCCCTAAAATGTGGAAGAATAACTCAACCTAGAAATCTACACCCAGTGCCCACGTGAACTAGAAATGTTGGGGATTCAGCTGTGTGGTCTTTTCTGAGGAAGATCCTGCTCTCTACAGCACCGTGGTCCCGGCCACCTGGGGCCTTCTCCTCCATCAGGCCTGGTCTCTGGAATCCAGCCTGTCAGAGCCGGGTCCACCTCTGGTTCTGTCACAGCTGTCTGAAGGCATGGTCAACACGTCTCTCTGACCAGTGGCTGGAAGCTCTCCCTGCTGCCCAGAGTCCTGTTGTCCCCACTGGTCCTGTTGGGGGTCACATCACCTGGAGACTCAGAGGGACCCACCATGAAAATTCTTTTTTTTTTTTTTCAATTCACTCTTCACCATGGACTCAAAGCCAAGATTTCTGGTGTTTTCTGGCACCCAGCTCCCCACTCCTGAGCTTTGCAGAGTCCCTTGAAATTTCTCTCACCTCTGTTCCGGAGGGCTGTAGAGACGGAAGCGACCTCCTTCCTGCTTCCCTTTACTCCTGTCCCCAAGTCAGCACTCCCTCCCCGTGTCCTAACTGGTCCTCTCTATCGCTGACGGATAATGACTCCGCACAGCTCAAAGAAAAGAACTCAAGCTCTGGAAGCCCCACGCTGCTCCTGGAGCCCTGCTCGATGGCTCGGCTGCCGCCACAGCTTTGCCTTTGTCCTAAGACTGCACAGGCTGACCTTCCCTTCGGTGTCTGAGGCAGACGTCGTCACCTAACGCAACAGCACATACAGGGTAGGCAGGGCAGCTGGCAGAAAGGGGCCATGAAAATGCAGATACCGTGCCGATCACAGCCCAGAGTCCGTGTCTACCTCCCTAGCTCAGCGTGCCATGCTCAGGAAGACAGATGAGCTCCGAATGGGTCTGAGAGAGACGTGGTCTAGGACGATAATAAAGCCGAGGTGGTGATTCATCAAGGTCAGAAAGCCCCTGCTGCTAGCGGTGGGGGTGCAGGTGGGAGGTGGGCATTCGTCACGGGGGTGCTAGCTCCCGTTATTTCAGAGCAAAGCTTCTGCGATCTCCCCAACTGCCAGCACCCTGGCAGTTTCAAGCTTCCCAGCGGCCTTTCTGCTTTGAGCTTCTGGTTGGCCAGCGTGGAAGCTCTTCACTTGCTGCTTGTTCATGGACTCCCACAGTGCACTGGGCTCCCCTCGGGAACCAGCCACTCCTGGGACACAGAGGGGCTTGTCTTCCTGCCACTTCTGTGAAGGCCGCAGCCACTCCATTTTGTTGGGTGTACTAATTAGGGTTATCATTTATATGAAATCTCAGAAGGGGACTTGCTAGGTAGGCTCACGGTATCTACCACCCGTAAGATGAGAGAAAGGGGAGTCCACAATGCCTGCCCACATGTGAGAGAACCAGAGGAAACCACAAAACAAGGGGGTGGAAAATACAGCACCAGTCCAAGGTCAATGCGGTGGAACCTTGGGATCCAGGGCGCAGTACCTGTCCCAGGTGGAATCACTGGCTAGGGTCTACATTGGAGGCTGATGGGGCTGCAGGCCGCCACCCAAAGCCAAGCGGCAAAAACTGGAGCCCTCCCAAAGCAGGGACACGTCCTTCTTCCCCTCCTTGTTCCATCCAGATGCAGGTCTAGCGCTTGGTGCCACCCACGTGCAGCGTGGGTCCCCCCCTGAGGTTGCTGGCCTATACTCAGCCATCCACAGACACACCCAGGACCACATGCCTTGTTGATCTCCTAGGTGTCTCTGAAGCCAGTCAAGGTGACAAAACAGTAACCACCACACGTGGGAAGAGGCGGGGGAGCCACCTGTCTGGAGCTCTGCCGAGATCAAACAGCTGCCGGAAGGGGAATTGGCAAGCGAAGGCAAGTGGGGTTGTCCATTTTGGGCAGCTGCTTCTGACAACCATGATGGGCCAAGCAAAGACGGCTTGTGGAGAGCGGAGCTGAACAAATGACTAGCCACATCCCAGACCACGACCAAGTCAGACTCTGCAAAGCTCAGGAGTGGGGAGCTGGGTGCCGAAAAACACCAGAAATCTTGGCTTTCAGTCCATGGTGAAGAGTGCCTCCCACACGGGAGATGAAAAGGCGCCACTGAGCCCCACTCCTCAGAGGGACTTTTTGTATTTCAGAGGCCAGATGCACACAGGGAAACCCGCCAGTTAGTCCTTTAATCCTGCACTTCCAAGGGGCAAACCAGGGGCACCATGGGATTGCTAACTTTCTCCCAGGCAATAGCCACATCATCTCACCACATCCAACACTTCCCCTTTGCCCTTGTGTTCTGCCATCAAAAAGCAAACCACCAGCTCTGTGGCTGGCCCCCGGGGCTACCTGGGGACTTGTGCACCATGCACATGGCTAAGACTCTTCCTCTTACCTAAGGGCCGACCTGCGCCTTCTGCGTTTGTTCAACCTCAAGTCAGAAATCAGATCATCTCGGAGGCTCAGGACAATTGGTTTTTATCCTCATCCCTGGCACGTCAACGGCGGGGCACCAGCGGCTCCAGCCTGGCCCGCCTGTGGACGGCTCTGCGCATGGCACAGACGGGAGGCAAGCACGGCTCCCAGCCAGGGGAAACACGCGTGTGCTCCATGGGAAGAACTCAGGCCGCACGCGGTGCTGCACGCCTGCAACCCCAGCATTCTGGGAGGCTGAGGCATGGGGAACCTATGTTGGTGATTTGGCAACTCTTTCTCTTTTCTTCAGAATAAATTTTTAAAAAGATCTAGGAAGGTAACTCAGTACAGCCACCCTGCATTCAATTCCCAGTACCAGAAAATAATAATAATAATAGGGGAAGAACTCAAAGGTGTACCAAATGGAGAGATACCGTACCCCAGTGTGGACATGAGCACATGGAAGGATGCAGCCCAGCACACGGCTGGGAGCTGCCTAACGACCAGAGCCCGGACGGCTTCGACTAGAGACTGACCGGTCACCCCGGGCACCACAGCAGGACGCACCTCCCAGAAGCTGACCCTTGGGGAGTCTAAATCACCACATGGTAGCACATGTCCCAAAATGGGGAGTGCCATCAGGAACTAGAAACTCCAGGTTCCCCTTGGAGATCAAGACACACAACATCAGCGTCCCTCTTCGAACCACGGAGCAGCAGCCCCAGGCGCCTGACCTGGCCTCTTCCATTTTAACCTTACACCACTTCCCCCTGGGTCAGCTGCTCCCCATTCTGTTCAAGTATTATCTCAAGGTGTTTACTCAGCTGCCCCTGTTAGGGGTGACCACGCAGGCCAGGCTGCCCTGAGAAGCGGCACAGACGCTATGGAGTTACCCCGGGAGGAGAGGCATACGAGGGCCTCCCCTGCCAGCGGGGTCCCCACTGGACCCTTCTTGAAGCATCCATTTGTGACTGGTGTGTAGAAATTTATTTTCATAACTGTGGGTTCTTGGCCTTGGAAGTCAAGGAACGAACCAATGGTGGACTCTGAAAGGCTTGCCAAAGAGGAGTGTTTTCATTCTTACCGCTCCTAAACTTTTTTCACTAAACAAGATAGCGCAGATGCTGTGTGACATAGCAACAGTGCCACCAGTGTGTATATATATATATATATATATATATATATATATATATATATATATATATATATATATATGACATTTTGTGCCAGGCACTACACTAAGCATTTCATGCATAATTATTCACCGTCAGACTCACAACATCTGGATAAAGTAGTGAGCTATTATTCTCATCCTGTGGGTGAGGAAACTACGGTACAAAGAGGTCTAGGCATTTGTCCAAAGTTGCACAGCTAATGAATGGCAGAGCTGGGATTTGAACCCATCTCATTGAGCTCTTCATTCCCCGCCATAACCACACACCTCAGCTTCTGACAAACCAGTGTCTGGACAAGCACACCTTCTGCCGGTAGGACGTGTGGGGAGACTGGGCCACTCCCAGCCAGCTCTAGCACACACCCTGCTTCTTCCAGTGCCCTAGGACCCACCGTGGTCCTGTTTTCACACAAGGACCATTGACAGGAGCATCCTGAAGTCAAGTCGTGGTCCAAGGGGTGTCACCGCCATCGCTCACCACGTACATCCCCAGGAGGCAGGCCACAAGCAACTGTCAGGGAACTGTCCACCTCGGGCTGAGGGCTGGGGCTTGCTGGGGTGGGCACCATGAGAGGCTGGTGCCTACCCCTCGGCCCGGCAGGCATAAGAGGCAGCTCTTTCCCTTTAAGGGCCTGGAGCTGAGAGTGCTCAATTGGACCGGCCCCAGGGACTCTTGGGATAAACTGTTTTCCCTGCCGCCCTCGATTCCCCAAGCTCACTTGAGAGCTATAAAGAAGAATTGCTCTTGAAAGAGAACGAGCATAGCCACAAAGGTGCACGAACGCTGTCTGATTGTGCTAACAGCTGCTCAGGACGGCGGCCATCTCTTAAAAGGACCAAGGGTTTGGCTGAAAATTAGATGCGTCAACGTCTTCCTGATAAAATGGGGATGGTTATTGGCAGCACCGTATGAGACATACAAGGTGCCAAGACGATCCAGACTGTAGCGCCTGGCCTCAGGGAGCTCAGAGTCTAAGACTGAAGATATCACTGGGTCGACACCGCACAGCACAGAGGAGGCCAGAAAGGTGCCGGAGCCCAGGGAGAGCAGGGTTTGCCTCTGCTCTGCAAGCATGGATTTGCCGGCATGGGTATCCCACAAGTGTCCCTGGGGTGGCTTTCTGGAGGGGAGTCTGGAAGAGCAGGGGTTATGATTTAAATCTAACGTGTCCCCCAGTATGTCATGTGTTTGGAAAGTGACTGGATCACTGGGACACTGAGATCATCAGTGGATTCTTCCATGATAATTTCGTGGAGGCGGGGCCTGGTGAGATGTGGGCTTGAGGGGGCGTGGCCTGGAAGGGAATATTCTTGTCCCAGCTCCTCCCCCTCTGCTTCCTGGCGGCCACAGGATGGGCAGTCCCATCGGCCATTGCCTATTTTGCCTTGAAGCTGGCCAACCGTGCATGGCCTGAGGCCTCTGAAACTGGGGGCTGAAATACACCTCTCCTCCTGTAGGCTGATTCCTGACCCAACCACTATTTAGTTCGGAGAAATACTTTTCTCTGTGAGCCTCTTATTCCTCATCTATACAATGGAGTCGATTTTCTGTACCTTATGTGGATGTGACAAGAATGGAATAAGGCAACTTGTGAATCACCTGGCACAATGAGCACACTCGAGGAAGCACGCTGGGAGTGCCAGGGGCTCCCCCGGCACAAATGTGTCTGGAACATCAAAGCACACCGTTCCCACCAGAGAAACAGATGGGGAGGAAGCAGATTCTAGATGCCACTTCCTGGGGGTTACCAGGGAAACCTTAAATCCCCGTTGCCCTTCCCATGGACAGAGAGGACAGGCACCACATTCATTCCTCATTACCTGTCTTCACCTGATTAACTTTTGCCAAAGCCCTCCCTCTGCTCAGCTCAGCAGATGCCTGATGTCGGCTGTGTAAAGGGACAGATGACAGGCAGGCAGGCAGCCACGCAGGGCACAGCACCCACACTCCGGGTGTCACATGGTGCGGTATACTGACTGTGCAGGTGAGGGACCTCGTGGGTGGTATCTGAGCTGCAGCCCAGGTGTGGAAACCGTGGCACCGTCCCATCCTCTGTTCGGTTCTACCCGCTCCCTGACTTGGTCCTGAGTCCTGCACTGTCAGCAGGACATGTTGGACAGAACAACTGCAGTCCCTCTGGTCAAGCAGAGTAACCCTGCAGAAGAGCTTTCTGCCCAAATGAGACAAGCTGCAAATCAACTCCAGTGACACGGGGACAGCTCAGCAAGCCAGAGCCTGGCAGGGCAGACCATGTCCCCAGGAGCTGTGGCCAGCAATGTGGAGTCACCCCACCAAGAACACCAGGCCAAGGGATGAGTCAGGACTCCTCAGTAGAGAGGCAGCCAAATGCCAAGTCAGAGGTGGTCCAGTCAAACATGTTGGGAGCCAAGGAGGGGATGGGACTAGAGCTACTCTACTGAGGTCAAGGGTCACCTTGCTCCACTGCCCACTGCCCCTTCCCTCGGAGGGCCCCCACCATTCAAAGAGTGATATGAGGAACAGCCAGAACCTAGAGTGAGGCTGGGCCCATGTCCTGCCGCCGAGTGCAGCCCTCCACTCCCACCAGGAGGAGGCCAGGAAGGAAGGCTGGTGAATGGGGCAGTCTCCACCGGTCACACCAGCCTGGCCAGCCTATCTGGTCACCTGCCTTTTGGGACCACAGCAAGGGACAAAAGGAAGTGAGAGTAGGGACTTAGAGTGGAAGAAGAGTAGCACCTTCACAGGACCAGCCTTCAGGAGCAGGAAAAAGAACCCTGGCCACATCCCAGGGTGGCAGACGGCACCAAAGCCACCCGCAGACCCACGATCTGCTCTTTCACACCCTCATACCAGGCCAGATGTGGGTTTCTAAACCCTCCACAGAGGCCGCAGGGTGGTCTTTTCTGAGGACCAGTTTTGAGGTTGGTCTGCCTAAGGTTTAAATTTCAACTCGACCAGCACCAAAAGCTGACCTTGTGACTGGGCTAGTGACGCAGACCTGTAATCCCATGGATGTAGGAAGAGGCTGAGGCGGGAAGATCGCAAGATCGAGTCCTGCCTGGACAACCCAGCAGCTTGGCAAGACCCTGTCCCAAAATCAAAACTCAAAATGGGCTGTGGATCTATTTCGGTGCAAAGGCCCTGGGCTCCGTTCCAACTGTACCAAAACAAAACAGGCACCTTTTGAGTGGGAACTGCACCTCTCCCTACAGGAGGCCATGGAGGCAAGCCAGGGGCCTCTTGCCCGGCTCAGGCGTCACAGATCTGGGCACACGGCCACACTTGTTTTGGACTTTCAGATCCCAACAAATGCTTCCTAAAGCAACTCCTTCTATGGTGCTATGGGGAAGGTGGGGATGGGGGATTGTGAAAACCACAGCACCACCAAAGGAGCCATCAAGAAGCGTCAGAGACCAACTCAGACAGGAGCTTGTGTGCACTGCCCATCCCAACTTGGTGCCCGGTGGGTTGGTGTAGGATGAACAAAGCATTTTCTGCACTGGCCCCGACTGCCTCAGCCCCAACTGCTCACCTCTACCATGGTAGCTCAAAAGCACCTTCAGGTAAAGCACCCATGAATCAGCCTGGCAGTGTGCCAATAAAACTTTATTGACAAAAGCACATAGCAGACCTGATTGGGCCCCAGGGCTGCAGTGTGTTGGCCCCTGACCCAGAGCTTTTGGGTTTAAGAAGCCAGCACGAGCTGAGTGGCCACCGAATGCAAGAGAATTCCATATTCTTCCCACAGCACCACCAGGCCCTCCTGCACCTGCTGATTGGGTCGGCTAGAGGGGTCTCACTCATGCCCGCCCAAGTTCCCGCCGCTGCCAGTAAACTGCCCCGCCTCCTCAGTCCCAGGTGCCCTGACTGCTCATTCTGCACCCCATCCTTACGGATCTGTTCTCAAGATCCCGGTTGTTCCCCTAAGACATGAAAGACACAAGATAGAAATACTCATACGACTCCTCTCCGGGGCACAGGCTTTAGCTGTTACGTCGCCGGCCTGAGCGACAGGCCAGGGTTAGCTTTCTACTCAGCCTGAGGATGGGCCTGCCGGGAACACTCAGTGTGTCCTCTACCTGCAGGGATTGGCCAGGGCTCTCTAAAATTACATAGGACACTTCATGTGAAGGCACAGAGGAGCCAGAAGTGGTGGCACACGCCTGGAATCCCAGCACTCTAGGAGGCTGAAGCAGGAGGACCCAAGTTCAAGCCCAGCCTGGACAATTCAGTAATCCAACAAGACCTTGTCTCAAAATTAAAAATCAGGGGAGGGAGGCGGGGGAATATAGCTTCATGAAAAGGCCTGGATTTAATTCCAAGTATTGCAAATACATAAAAAATAAATAAAACAAAGAGTTGTCCAGAAAATAGCATCATTAAAAAGCCACGCTGTACCTAAGGTCTATGTTTATCACCAGCTAGGTCACCATCTTCCCCTCGAGTGCAGGGCCCCCTGTTGCTTGTTCTGCGGAGCCTTCAGTCCCTGACACCAGGCAGGGTGCACAGTGACACCCCATGAATATGTGGGACCGACAGCTACACCTCACTAGAGAATGGATGCAGTTAACCCAGCCCAGCGCCAGCCCTGGACCCTGCCAGCCATTAGCAAGTCCCTCCTGCCTCCTACGTGACCCAGAGAGGTTAATTATTCCTCCCTGAGTCCCTCCAGGGAGCCGCGCTCCCCCTTGGGACTCTAGTCATTGTCACTGCCTCCTTAAGTTGTTCTCCCCGCAGGAGGGATTTTTTTTTAAAGGAGATGGAGAATCCCATGGCCTGATTTAGGCCTGGGTGCTTCAGAATGACAAAGAATGATGCCACGGGGAGGGGGGACACTGTGGGCATCCCATGGCTGTCCCGCTACAACCCCGGAGACACACAGAGGCACCCAGACGTGGCCCACGGAGGCCTGTGCACGCGAGGCACCGACGGCCTTCTGGAGCAAACAGCCTCCGATGGATGCGGCCTCCTGGACAAACCCAAACCAAGCCGTGGGTGAAGCCGGGGGCCGCTGAGCGCTGCAGCCCCCTCCTGCAAAGGCAGCGCGCTCCTCTCCGCGGCCCCGGACCCCTGCCTGGCCTGCGCCGGGTGCTTTCGCCGCGCTAACTTATTTCACCTGTGCCATAGACTACATGCCAAAGCTGGGGCCTAGCGACCCCTTCTACAGAAGAGGAAGCTGAGGCTATCTAGCTTGCCCCAGGTCCTGCAGCTTGTAGCAAACGAAGCTGACACTCACACCCGCGGGCTCCAGGAGCGGCCCTCACTCGCCCACGCGGTGAGCTGACCTCTCCAAGCCGGCACGTCCCATCTTAGAAGCCAGCTCGAGTCTGCTTTCCCCACGGAGCTCTGCTCCTCTGAGCCCGCGGGACCCTACGCCTGGTGGGCCAGGAAGCCCCAAGTCCGGTTCTCTTATTTTGCAACTCCAGCGAAGGGGCCACGGAGCCGCTAATCAAAGGGTGCGGACTGACTCGGCCTGCCAGACTCCTACTACAGGGCTCTTTCTCCATCTTTCTGAGACTCAGAATCGACACATTAGCACCCAAGGAAACCATCAGAGGACACGTGCTACTTCTCCCAACAGGAACGAGCTCAAAAATAAATAAATAAACCAAGCATCTGGTTTCTCAGGTGACTGCCACACAGTCTTAAGCATCAAGCACCCCGGTGGCCTCCGTCACAGGGACTGTTTGCCACTCACCACAACCAAACACTCGTCCCAGCAAGATAGCCAGCCTGGGCCGAGGCAGCAGGACACCCCAACTTTCCATTCCCTGTGAAACACGAGTGACCGCTGCCTGCGGGGGTCCCCACCGTGGAGGGAGCGCTGGGAGGGCCGCTGCCCTACTAGGAGTGTTTAAATCACGCCAACAGGGCCATCGAGGCGGGCTTCGACACTGTGGGGGGCGGGGGGGTCCCGCTGGGGTCCTGCTGATGCCCCCTCCCTCCCCCTCCACCAGCCACAGAGGAAACAGGTGAGAAAAAAATGACTGGGGACCCCGAGTGTCGCGCCTAAGTGGCGCGCTCCGGCTCACGACGGGTCCCAAAAAGTTCATCACTGATGAACACCAGCCATCGTGTCCCTGGCTAGTCAGGTCGCCTACCCCAAGTGACATCAGGAGCGCGCAGCACGGCCCCACCGCGGGAGGACCTACCTGCCTCCATCAGCTGGCACTGCTGGCCGAAGACGTGGGAGAAGGTGACGGCCGGGGCCGAGCCGGGCGCCGCCAGCGCGGGCTCCATGGTCCTCGGCGCGGGCGCGGAGCGGCGTCCGGACCTCCGGGGGGATCTGAGCCGAGGCCTCGCGGCCCGCCCGGGCACCGGGGGTCGGGGCTCTCGGTCCTCCAAGTTCGCGGCGCCCCTGTCCTTGCTCAAACGCCAGTCACGCGAGAGACGCAACGCGGCCGCTGCGGGAGCGGGGGGCGAGCGCAAGTTCCTCCGGTGGGGTCGTCCGGGCTGGTCCGGGCCGGGCCTCCTTCCCGGGGGGCTGCGGGCTCCCGGGCTGGCCTCGCGGGCGCCGCCCCGCGCCCGGGCTCCGGTGCCCGCTGCTGCTGCCAGGCGCGTCCCGCCCGGCTCATCCGTCACTCCTGCGGACACCGCCGCCGCCCGCGGGGAGCCGGGGCCGACATGGCGAGGGATCGCCGCCGGCTGCGGCGGGCGCCCCTCGGCCGGGACGCCACAGCCCCTCGTGGCCGCGCGCGCGGATGCGGGCGGGCGCTCCCTCCGCCCGGCGGTCACCTCTGCGGGCCCACAGCCAGGGCCGCCAGCCCGCGAGACAGCCTGCCGGCAGTCAAGTCCAGCCTTCCACGCGGGCGCTGCGGGACGCAGACGTGCCCGAGGCCGCGCGGGGTGCGGGCGCGCAGGTGCCTCGCCGCCACCCCGAGGTGCCGTGCGCAGAGCGCTCCGTCTCGGGCCGGGCGGGGGCGCGTCCTGCGCGGGGAGGGGAGGGGCGGCTCGCCGGGCGACAACCGCGGGTTCCTCGTTACTTTGCGCTGCCATCTGCCGATCACAGAGACGCTAACTTTGGAGACACGGTGCCCTCTCCCGCGCCAGCCTGCCGGCGCTCCCCGGGGGCAGAACGCCCGGCACTACCAGGAGGCCCGCGCGGGCAGGAGCGCTCCGGGGAGCACAGCTGCGGCAATCAGAGCCTCGTGCCCTCCGCCCTCCCTCCCTGCCCAGCAGTTTGTTTTGAAGCCACAGGCCTATGCGGGAGGTAAAGTCCCAACCGGTGTGCGGGCCACCAACGCTCCGAGGAGGGCCCTGCCCGGGCCTGGACACGCAGCCCCGTGGCATGTTAAGATCACTCGGGTGGTTAAGCCAAGCCCCAGAAGCTTGGAAATATTTCCAACAGTTCAAATGAAGCCTGCTATTTTTAGACAAAAAAAACAAAAACAAAAACAAAAAAAACTAGGCAGGCACTTTAACCACTGAGTTATACCATCATCCCTGAGTCCAGAATATACTAAAGAGGGCTAGGGGCGTGGCTCAATGGTTAGAGCCTTTGGCTACTGGGTTCGATTCCCCAGTATCCTAGCATATGGGAGGCTGAGGCAGGAGGATTGCATAGGGTCGTGGCTCAATGGTTAGAGCCTTTGGCTAGCAAGCACAAGGCCCTGGGTTCGATTCCCCATGCATCCTAGCATATGGGAGGCTGAGGCAGGAGGATTGCCATGAGCTTGAGGCCAGCCTGGGTTACACCTTGAGTTCAGACCAGCCTGGACTACAGAATGAAACCCTATCTTAAAAAAAAAATAAAACAGCGAGAGAGAGAGTGAGAGAGAGAGAGAGAGAGAAAGGAATATCTTCAGGGAGAAAAACTCAGTTGAAACTCAGAGCTATAGGAAGGGATGAAGGGCAGGGAACAGGTTAATTGTAGCTAAATCCAAATTTAAAAGAAATTAGAGTGCAAATGTTAATGTATGTACACATATAGACATTAATAACATGAAATATAAATATACTAAATATGTAAATGAATAAATATTTAATCAGATTATGTAATATTAATTATATAAATATAGACTATATAATATTAATATATAATCACATGAATGTGTAGTTATTGATGGCTAATATCAACTTACGTTAATAAATCAATGCACTATAAGATTTAAAGTATATAGTAGGGGCTGGAGGAATGACTCAGTGGTTAAAGTGCTTGCCTAGCAAGTACCCAAGTTCAATTCCCCAGCACCACATAAGCCAGGCGTGGTGGTGCACACCTGTAATCCCAGCACTCGGGAGGCTGAGACAGGAGGATTGTCGTGAGTCCAAGGCCAGCCTGGGCTCCACAGTGAGTACAGGACCAGCCTGGGCTATAGAACGAGACCCTGTCTCAAAAAAGAAAAACAATGGTTACAGTAAAAGACACATTGTCGTGAATGTCTCTCAAAATTCTCCCCCCTGCTTCCAACACACATATCCCGTTCCTCTTCCCACATTCGGAAGCAGCTCCGGAAGTCTTCCCTCATGAACATCTTTATGAGGTGTGATCAAAAATGCAGTGACTGCCGCTGCCACGTGCCCTCCGACAGGCCGTCCTGCAAGAACACGATAGGGCGTCCTCGTCTGCCTCAATCACTGGGTCTGGCACCATAAGACTTCTGGCTCGTCCTCCACATCAAAATTGCTAGGAAAGGTCAACAGTTTGGATCGATTTAGGACACGGAGGCAGCCAGAACAGCACCCCTAGCGACACTCCTGAAAGAGGACTTCCGGGACTGCCTCAGAGAATGGCAGGCATGAGGGATGGGTGTGTGTAGGTGGGGAGAGAGATTTTAAGGGCAGTTAATGGTCACCTGTCTTCTACTGTAATTCATATTTTTAATTGAAACATTCACTGTTGTGGTTTGGAAGCTGGGACCACAAGTAAGGCTTGGTAAGCAGATAGCTGAGCCCGGCTCCAGAGTTCCTGACTCCGGAGATGGCGGTGGGCCTACGAATCTGCACGTCCACGGATGCCCGGGCGGCCACACTTTGAGAAGCATGGCTTTAGGGTATGTTCTGCACCTTCCACCCCGAGCCCCTATTAAAGTACAGAAATGCGTCTCTGTGCCAGGAGCAGATTGGGCAAAGAGCCCTCACGCCTGCGCAGCACTTCCCCGGACAGCAGATCGACGCATCGGACAGTCTCACCCCCTGCGGTTGGTTGAATGAGCTCCAAATAAATAAATAAAAAAGGACCAGGGATATAATATAGCTCAGTGTGAAGGTCTAGGGTTCAATTCCCAGCACTGCATTAAAGAAAGAATATCACTAATTTTAGAATATCTTTCATACAGTTAGGATACCCCCCGAAGGCAAAGTGCTTAGGACTCACAAAAGTCACATGCCCGCCCCCAGGAGGACACCTCTGCCCAGTGAAGGAGGGGAGGGGAGACAGCTGGGCCAGTTGGGTTTGCTACAACTCAGCACGTGGGAGGAAGGACCCTGTGGTCAGGGAGTAACGCTCGTCAACACGGATTTTACGAGCAGGAACAGGGTGGGATGGTACAGAGGGACAAAGGTTCTCGCTGAACATCCAGGAATTGGTATTTGCTGCAAAAGGGTCAAAAATCTCCCTATGTTTTGGGCTTGCAAGTTTCTCATGATAATAAAAGAATAATACCTCCCCCAGCACTCCCATGGTGACGGCCCCACAGTGATTTAACCGGAGCTAGGGCCCACGAGGTGGCAAGAAGGAGGGTTAAATGAGGACATAAAAATTAGGTGAGCCCATGAGGCAGGGATCCCTGTTTTAGAAAGGAGAAAACACTGTGGGAAGATGCTTCCCAGCCGAGGAAGGACCATGCCAACACCTGGACTTCCAGACTCCAGAACCGTGGGAAAATACATGGCTGTGGCTTCAGCTGCCCGCCCATGGTGCTTAGAGAAGACCAACACACTCATCTAGCTCAGTCCCCATGGCACAGAGAGCAAGTGACGCGTCGGAGCGCAGGCTGGGACGAATCCAACTTCCCACTTGAAGTTCCGTTGACCTTGGAAAGTTCAAGGACTCCGGGAGGATGGAAAGAGCGATACAGTCTAATCTTTAGATGTAAAGTCCCTAGGCAAAGTGACATGTCACTCCTGGAAGGCACCAGAAAAGTGCCATCATTCTAGAGGGCTGTAACTACTGCCCCTGCCTCGGGGCCTTTGCACCTGCAATTCTTGTCGCCTACAATGTTTTACTTCCTTCTTGTCTCCCGGCATTGCACAATTTACTCTGCCCTTCTGTTTCCAGTCTGGTTGTTTCTTCTGTGACCTCCTGGACTGGCATGGGCATTTTCCTCTGTGTTCTTGGGGTTCACAGGACCTATGAGCCGTAACCCACAGCACCTACCCCTTTTCCAGCAGTTACCCCGCAGTGTCCCCTGGTAGGTCCCCTCCACCACTGCAAGCAGCTCTGGTGCAGTGTCAGTCAAAAACCCTGCCCACCTCTGCCTACGGGTGGACGCAGGGCCAAATTTAATACTAATCCTCGTGCTGAGACAGCGTGGCGTTGATTACAGTGAACCAAGCGGCGAGAAATGTTCGTCCCCGGGGCGTTCGGCCGCCGCGGGCCGCTGCCTGCTCCCTTTTCCTTCGATCCCAGCTGCTGTCCCTTCCTGTCCCTTCTGAGCCCAGATTCTCGGCTCTCCCGCCTCCTGAGCCGCCATCCCGTCCGTCCGCTTGCCGGGGCTCCGGCTGGGGCTGAGATTACCCAGGAAGGGCTGCTGTGGTTACAAGCAGAGAATCCTGGGATGCCCTGGCACCCCACCGCTCCCTGGGGGACGGCCTGGGGGGGGACAGTGGCCTGCGCGCGGGGCACCCGGCAGCTCCCCCGCTAGGCCTGCTGCCCTCACCCGCTTAGGTCGAGACGGGTCACACTGAGATACGCTGCGCCTGGCACAGGAGCGCGAGCGTGGGGACACGCGGGACCCCCGTGGGAGCAGGGCAGGAGCTTGCGGGAAAGCACCGATCCGTCAAAACGCAGCCAACAGGCACACACCTGGCCTTCACGAGCAGCTCTGGAGTTGGGTGTCGCCCCCAGAATGCCTTAGCTGTCACTGAGGGCCTGGCGCTGGCTTAACTACCTCCGTGTCCACAGCTCCGCCTCCAGGGCCGGACAGCGTGCAAGTGGGGTGGGCGTGGCTGCGGCGCTGTGCAGGTGGGAGTGGGCGTGGCCTGCCGCGCTGCACCCTGGGCCGGGCAGGAGGCTCACCTCTGGCTCACAGTTTGCTTCCGCCTCCAGAGTCAAACTCCCTGGCCAAACTGAGCTGCGACACTCAGGACTAAACGTGTCCTCCGCAGGCCTCAGCCTCTTAGAGAAGATAATTAGCGGAGGGTTTTTTCATACCAGGATATGAATAAAATAAGGGTGCGGGGGTTCTGGCCCAGAGCCAACCCCAAAGAGTTCCCACCATGAACTCCAAGATTCCAGAATGAGGCCCTCGGGGTCGCAGCCTGTTCTGGATTATCCCTGCAAGATGAGAAGCCCTCAGGGGCCCACGCGGGGGTGAGCAAGAAGGACAAGCCCCGAACAGCAAAGCATCGTGGGAAATAGGCTCCACGGGCCCCCAGCCGGGTCGGGAGAGCACTCAGCGGGGCACAGCCAGACGCCTACCCACCTGGTGCCATGCATGGTAGATTCGAGTTCTTTTTTCGCAGGGCTTCCTGTGCTGAGCCCCCGATGGCTCACGCACGCTGTGGGATCTTGGGTGGGAGCCAGACTAGCTTTGCCTCTGATGACCTGTCAACTTTAAAGCCATAGCCTCAATGTCACTACCTAGCGCGTCTCCCACCTGTGTCCTCTGCCCCCCACAAACCAGAATATCTGGAATCCTGAGCACCAAACAGGGGGCCAGGTACCAGTTGCAGAGAGCTGACGGTCATTAACATGAGGGGACTCAGCTCAAGTTTCAGGGTGCTCCTACATCATCCCCTTGCCAGAACCACCCCCAGTTACGGGGCCACGTACCTTTATTCCATCGCAGAATTAGACACGGTGCTAGGCTCAGGATTAGAGGATCAAGGAACACCACCAAATTACAATGTTGGATATACCCGGACCCACGCACTACATAAAAACAGGAGATTATATACAAATAAACTTAATAATATCCAGACACCTAAAGAACCCAAGATAAGCCTGTTGTTCAAGCAGTCCCAGGCTGAAAAAACAGATTAAGTAACACAAGGTCAGGATTTAATAGCTTTTTAAGAAGATCACTTGCTCACCACACAAGTCACACATTTAAAGCACACAATTCATTGCTTTGGGGGAATTCAGTTTGAGGACCATCATCCCTATCTAAATTGTCATTTATAAGCTCAGAATTCAGGATACAACGTGGTAACTTAATCTTTTTTGGGAATCGCAGGATCCGGGAAACCATGAATGCTGTCTTCCAAAACATGACTGTACAAGGACATCTCCAGGGGCCCCCAGGGCCAGCTAAGTCTCCTTGGTCAAATCCCAGCAGTGGGCAAAGTGGTCCCATGTCGGTTTTCAGACACCATCACCTCCCACCCCACAGTGATGAGCTCCTTGGAGAAATGTACCCAGATGTGAACGCGCCCCCCAGAACGGACTGGCCACACTGACCCACTGCACGGCCGCAGGTCCAAATGTGCGAATTTCAGCTCTGTCAAAAGAGCCAGTCGCTGGCCAGGAATCCTTGCTCTGCAGCACCCGTCCTCACCCCGCTGCTATTAGCCAGAGACACACGGGTGTTTGCTCCTCTGCACGCTACGGTGACGCTGATGGTCAAGAACCAATCCGAACTCTCGGATTCAGGATTCCCAAACTTCTAAGATGTGCAAATAGAGAGTTCTTACGGGAACACCAACACACGCTTTGGTTAGGGAATCTTTGGGTTTAAGGTAAAAGATTCTGCCAAGTACAAATCTATTGGGAAGGAATTAGAAATCTGCAAAACCTAGGTGAAGGCAGAGAAAGCGGACGGGACACCAGCGCGATGACAGGCTTCTGTCTGTCCGCTTGGCTGAATCCAACCTCCTTCCTTATTCCGGAGCTCTTCCCCTGTCGCATAGAACTCCTGGCCGTGCCTTTGGTTGTGGCGGCTGTGGCTGCTCGTCCTCACCCATCCATGTCAGTGGATTTGGGAAGCGTGCTCCTGGCGTGGCTGTGGGGGGGACGGCGGTGTGACCTGGGTGTTACCAGATGGTCCCCATCCTGTGCCTCTCCATCACTGTTCCCCTACTGTGCTTCCTCGCTGGGCTCCACCATGTCCTTCCACCATGACACGCCTGCCTTGGTGCCTGCCACGCACCGACTGCACTCCCTGAACCATGAGCCACGGAAACCTCTCAAGCTGTGAGTGTCAGGCATTGCATACAGCAACAGAAACACCAGCTAACCAAGAAATCAAAGAAAGGGTGTTTCTTCTCCTGTCATTGCCCTGGCAATCAGTGGGCAGGCGGAGTGACCCGAGCTTGGCAAATCCCATTCTCTGGACTGGGATGCTGAATCCAGAAAGAATGGCAAAGACACTAACTCCAGGGTCCTTGGAGGTTGTCCAATTCCACAGCAGCATGCACAGCTGCAAATTTGTTCCGGCAGACTGTTTCTACTAAAATATAATTTCCATGCTTCCTGTTTCATTATCCTCTAGGCCAATGTTCAAACTCTGGTCCTACAGCCCCCCCTGAATTTCTAGTTTCCATATCCTTCTCATAGATTCTTACTTCTCTCCGACAAAGCCACAGTCAGTACTGTAACTGGCAACCAATTCAACTTGACACCAGAGCATCTGAGATGTCTCCAGAGACCTGAAGCAGGAACAGCAAATGCCATCTGAGGTACGAGAAGGCAAGACCCACGGGGCACGAGCAGAAACCAGTTCCTGATGGTGTGAGTCATTCCATGGGACTTCAAAGTTTCAAGCTAGAGCGTGTGACTACAGATCTCGGGTCCCTACCCACTCTCCGGTTGCACTTAGGAGCGTGTTACGGTACAGATCTGAAAGGTCTCCCCAAAGCATCAAGTGTCTGGAAGTTGACTGGAACGTGGGGGTACTATGCTCACCCGTGGATTCATATATTGATGAGTTAAGTATCTGAATGTGCTGTTAGAAAGTAGGGCCTGGTTGGCCCAGCTTCAAAACTCTACTTAATACGTTGTCCTCAGATACAGGATGGCTCAGCTATTAAACTGATAAGAACCGATACTATACTTGATCTTAGCCAAAAGGGGAAGAAGCTATTAGAAAGCTATACTCTTGTCCCGGCTCCTCCTCCCTCTTTGCTGCAAGAAACAGCTCCCCTCTGTCATGTTTTCTCTCATGGGGCGAGCAAACCATGAACTGAAATCATGAGCCAAAATAAGCCCTACCTCCTTTAAGTTGTGGGTGTTGGATATTTTGTCCTGGTGAAAGTGGCAGTGTAGACGGCATGAGAAAAGACAGGCTCCACCAGCGGCTACGCAGCACATGAGCCATGGACGAGACTGGTCCTGACAGGGGAAGATCAATCCCTCACCTCATCAAGACACTGTTAGGAAGCAGATGCTGAGCTGAGTCTGTTACACACAGCAAGCGTTGTCCTAGAAAACCAAGAAGCTGTTCTCCTCCCTACAGTCTACAAGCATAGCCAGGTGTTATGTTTTCTAGGTACCTCTGGACTGAAAATATGTTTCACAAATGACAATACACAAAAACCAACCTTAAGCACAAACAAGGCTCCAGACACCTACTGCATTCTATGCCAGAAATAGTTTCCCATGGGAGCTGGCTAGGAAATGGAAAACGCGGAAGCAGGATTCTCTAATCCACACTGTCTCGCCTTTCATTTCTCCCACGGCAGAGCCATCATTTCCCTGCTGCTGCCCCTCTCACGTAGAGCAACATCTTCGTAGAGATGACAGACGGCTTGCTATCTCAGACCGGGCACTGTGGGAAGCTACCATTCCTAAATGCCTTTCCAAGGCATCTTTACGTCAGGGTTAGCCTGTAGTCATTGTGCGGATAGTTTTCTTAGTTTTAAAGTAGTGGTTTAAGTGGGACAGGTTAAATATGCATACTATCAGTCTCTTCCCAAGGCTCCAATAAATTATTTTTTAAGTGATCGAAATAACAGAAAATTGAGGTGAAAGAAGATAAAAATGTCAAAAAAGAGTTGGGAGCTGGAAGGTTGATGCTTAAGCGATAACTAATGTAGGGCAGAGAGAGTAGAAAGTGGGACCCTCCAGTGGGGTGGCAGGCGGAAGTGGGGGCCTATTAACAAGAAGCTGAATCCATACCAGCAACATCCAGAAAGTCTCAGGAATTGGAGCATCAGTATTTCTGGAGGTAGATGTTGGGGGGGGGGGGTTTAAAATATAGGAAGATGGATTTAAAAACCATGAGGAACTCTTAAATGGCTCAAAATTCTCCCCATGATGTGGGCCAAAAAAAGTGTAAATTTCAGGGAAGAGCAGAACTCCAAAGTCCCTGGACACAGTAATGCCATGCTCAGCTGGAGGCAGCGCAAGATTAGAATGGAATCATGGACCCAAAGACCAAGTCCACCTATTGTCCTTCCGCACTCAGAATTCTCCCTTGGAATGTTGGAGCCAATCGTTCATCACCCTGATTGAGCCGCTTCCCACTAATCACTCTCTAAACCAAGAGACAGAGACACACAGGAGATCCTGCTGAATTTCCAGGCCCTACCCAGACACCCCGTGACAGGCTCTACAGTACAGAAGTTTCACCCATGCCTACAGCACTTCCAGCCCACCATAATGTATCCTCAGTATGACAAGACTGCTTAGGATAAGCTGGCCTGAAACACAAACGCCTTGGTCCAAATACCAGCGTAGTCATTTACCAGTTATAGGACTTAAATGACTTCAGATCACTTTGAAATACCTACCTTATATTTAACAGAGAATTAAATAAGTAAATACTTGTAAAGCTACCTAGAACAATGACTGGAGAATAAAAGCTCAAATAAGAAGCTCTGTAGAAATATATGCAGCATTACAGATAAGATATACAAGAAGTATATACATGTATATACACATACATGCATATATATGTGTATATGTATATCAATTAGAGATGACTTTGTTTCCATGAAATCATGGAATGTGGATTCAAAGGCATAACAAAACAGAACTGTTAAAAATGAAAAGTGATACAATTTTAAAAGTTAGAAGGCTAGGAGTCTAACACTGAAAAAGTTTCACAAAAATATATGTATATATCAAAAGGATCAATAATAATAAAATTAGATCAGTTCAAGCACTGAAGTTCTACATAATTGGGGAAAAGTTCTTACCTAATACTCTTAAGAAATACATGAAAGTTTCAGAATCTCCACAGAGAGCTCACCAAGTACAATGAAATGGGTCTCACACTTAGTCACATTGCGAAGGTTCTGAATATCAGAGATAAAGAGAATATCCTTCAATTCTCTGAAGAAAAAACAGGCAAAACATCCCAATGGCATCTAGTAACATCAGATTTCTTAACAGCAGCACCGCTGGACACTAGAAGAGAACAAAATCCTCAAAGTAGTAATTTCCAATCCAGAATTCTATACCCAGCTAAACACGGAAACGAAACTCTACACCCAGCCAAATTATAAGAGTATGATGGGAGAATAAAATTCTAGTTAGACTAGTGGGGTCTCACATTTCACTTCTATACACACTTCTCCAGAAGCTCCTCTAACAAAGAATATAAATCATGAAAGGAGATTAGAGGGAACCCGCCCAGCTCCTGACACGGAGGGTCGAAATTCAGTTCTAGATATGAGAGAGACACGAGGTCCCTGGATGAAGACAGCTGTTGGGTCACCCAGGGAGCGCCCAGTCTAGGTGGGAAGAAAAGGACTAGGGCTCAAGGGATGACACCTCGAGATAAGAGAAAGCAAGGATCAGAAAGGGGGGGAAAAAAACCCCTGAATTTGGCTATATTGAGTCATTTCATAGCTCTGGTGATATTTGCAAATGATGATAGGAAACCAGACCAACAAAAAACCAAGCAAATAAAGTAGGAGGAGAATAAAAAAATAAGCCTTATGATCACAGTGCACTACATGGCTCAGCATAAAACACGTGTACATTGTCATGACAGAGACCAACTATTGACTCAAGGCATAGTTACGATTAAATGGATTAGAAAGGACAAAGTGGGATGGAAGCTGAATTCTTATTTTCCCTGGTATGTAATAATAGTCTTTGATTGTTTTTCAATTTTAGTCGATCCTAGCATATCACTTAAAAATAGCTAACTAGATACCAGAAGCAAGTAAAAACAGTTCTTTTTGGGAATTAGAAATTTGACAACAGACCTGCAATTTTAATATAAAATGACAACTTAAGCTAGGAACAAGCATTACTTTAAGATTATTTAACTTTCAAAAATACAGGTATAGGAAATAGGATTTCTAAGTACTCAGCACTTATCTTACAGACAATGCTTTATATGCATTACCCACTAAGTCTTAAAGTAGTCCTGCAAAATGCATGCAACCATCTCCATTTCGGACAGGAAAAAAATATAGAACTTATCAAAAGAAACAGATAAGTAGCAAAGGAGCGGATTCAAACACAGATCTGACTCCAAACACTGGGCTTGTCCTCATTTCTTCGAATTCTGATTCTACAAATCTTCCAAATATTAATTTGGCGTCTAATTGAACAGACTAACCTGCAAATGAGAGTTTCACACCATAATGGCTAATTGATACCATTCATTTAATTATCTTCGCTCTTGGCTTCTCAGGCCCATAGTAAGAGTATAATTCTTGGGTCCTTTATGATAGGATGAAGTCATGTGACTAGTCCCAGAATAATTCTGTGAATAGAAACATGTGTCACTTCTATGACATGGCAGCTGTCAGCACGTGACCCTCTGGGATCCCCCTTCCTTCTGACATGGTGATTATCAGTGTTCAAGAAGGCAGCTTGTGTCCACTGAGAATACTGGTATATTCTAGCAAGGAGAAATCCCTAACAACCAGATTATGGTTGTGAAATACCATATCATTAAAGAAAAAAAAAAAAAAACAAGGCTTCTCAAAGTAATGGCTGATTCCAAGTGTGGGTAGAAATGTGAAAAATGTGCCTGGAACTCCTTGCCACGGCAGGCAGTAACAAAGATCTACCCCCCAGGGAAACAAGTCTTCAAAGACAGGATTTTCCATCAGAAACCACAGCAGCCAGAGGAAGTGAAACAATATTTTTCCGAGTGCTAAAAGAAAAGGACCATGAACTCAGAATCTTAGGGCCAATGAAAATATTTTTGAGGAATAAAGGCCAAACACACTCTCCGATGAAAGAAAACCAAGAAAACGCATCACCAGACACCTACCCTTTCTTGGCTAATGGAAATTCTCTAAACACAAAAGGAATGACTAAAAAGGTGACCTTCACTGTAGTGAATAGAATAGTGACCTCCCAAAGATGTCCCCATCCTTATTAAAACTTTGAAGATCTGGTTAGGGTAAGGATTTTAGGATGGGATGCATACACAGGTAGGCCCGTGTGGCCAAAAGTTCTTCCAGGAGAGAGGTAGGGGGGATTGAGAGAGAGAGAGAGAGAGAGAGAGAGAGAGAGAGAGAGAGAGAGAGAGGAGAGAGAGAGAGAAATAAAAAAGAAAATGTGACAATGGAAGCAAGGAGGGAAGGGGGAACAAGAGAGGAGCAAGAATGAGAGAGACAGAGAGAGAGAAAGAAAGAAAGAGAGTCTATGACTTTGCAGGTAGAGACAGGTTCAATAACCAAGGAAAGCAGGTGGCCTCTAGACTCAGGGAAGGGCGGGAACTGATTCTCCACACCGTAGCAACCAGTAAGAAATAGATTCCCCCTGAAGCCTTCCGAGGAAACACAGCTGCCTCCAGCTCCATCATGTGCTTCCACTGTCGTCAGCCACCCATGAATGGAGTGTGACCTTCAGAAACTGTGAGCTTCAGTGAACTTTGAATCCCTAATTTGTACATTTTGGGTATTTTGTCACAGCAAGGAAAGAGTAACTAAGACATATGCCTCTCACAGACATGCCCTGAACTGTTTTTCCATGTAGTCACAAGCTTCTCCATAAATGGGAGAAAGTTGAGGCTGTCATCTTCTTGAGGGGACCTCCTCAGACCCCACCCAGTGGCATCCCATGGCAGGCCCTGCACTTGGGCCCCACCTCCACCCAAGATCTCACAGTCAGGGAGGACTGGCCCAGATCATCACGGTCCTTTATCATGCAACAGTGCTCACCTCAACGTGGCACTGAGAGGAAAGCAAAGCTCCGTGTTGTGACAGATCATCAAGACTGTCACCAGATGGGGTCTGAGGACCCCTAACTGCAAGGTGAGGTGTCAACTCAGCCCACCACATATATTCTGAAGCCATGTCCTAAAAAATAGATAAATGAATAAAAGAATTCCAGGATGCATCCGTGTAGGGCACAGGGTGGATTTACCAGGCACAGTTAGAAGGTAAAGGAAGAGGAAAGAGATTCCGGTGGGCGTCACTGGGGTCTCTAATCTGCTACAATCTGCTGTCACGGGGCCAGCTTTTAAGAACAGGTGGAGGTGGGCACGGTCCAGTGGATCACCTCCTCAGTTCCGGTTCCTGTAGCTCCCTGGGGAGCCCTTGTGGCCTGAGGGACAGTTTGGTTCCAGGAGATGACAGCCTTCGTTCAGGAGGAAGCTATCCCAGAGCCCTTCACAGGCTCACTGCTCCTGCCTGGGAGAGGTGATCTCACCAGGGGTGGTTTGCAAGGCTGTGCTGTTCCTGGAACCCAAGGTGACTGCGGATTTGGAGAAGCACAGACATGGCTCCAGGGGCTGTGGAATTGGACGCTGTGGAAGCGAGCTGGCCGTGGGGTGTCCCCGCAAACCCTGACAGTCACTCATCGCTCTGTCACTCTCACCATGGTGTCCTCAGTTTCAAAAAGAAATGAGCTAAATAAACTAGGTAAATTCAGAGCTTGTCTATCTGGAAGTCCAGCATGCAGGCAGGGATCTGTGTCGGAATTTTAAGGTAAGAAAAAAGACAAAAAAAAAAAAAAGGTTCTTTGCTTTTTTTAAGTCTAATTTTATTTTTCCAGTCCTACCTCCACTCTCCTCATGAAGTGTTTTAGAATTAAAAGGCAACTGGGCCTTCCTTTCAGGCAGCCCTGTACCTGGAATCTTCGGCACCACAGGGGCCGGCCCTGCCCCAGGGACACACATAGAGCGCTGTGTGGGGACACATGAGCACTTAGGAACAATTACAGCCTTGTCCCTTTCTTCCCCGCACACATCACCACCTCCCCGGGTGAGAAAGACCCTGCTCCTGCCAAGGCCAAGGGCTCCTCCTGCCGCGTGGCCTGGAGCCATCCCCTGGGGACTGACAGAGGGACGATGTTCAGAAGAGCGTCAGGAACACAGGTCTCGCGTGCACAGGGGCTGGAGCGCCAGGAACTGGCTCGGCCCAGCACCCCATCTCGTCCAACGAGGGTCCCCTCCAACCATAGGCTCAGCAGGTGCAACCAGGGGCACATGCAAGGGCCCCAGGCAGCACATGTACAGAAAATGTTCCATCAAGGCAGGCCTGTTTGTGTGTGCATGTGAGCATAGACATGTGTGTGTGTGCACATGCATGTGTGAGCATGTACATGTGTGTGCATGTGAGCACATGTGCATTAAGAGGGCCAGAGGCTGGGAAGCTGGAGCCAGAGCCAGTCTCCCCTCAGCCACCCAATGAGCAGCTTCCGGTGCGCCCGGCTGTTCGCTCCCATCCTCCACCCGCCCGCAGGGCCTCTGCTCCCCGCAGGACCCTCCAGGGAGGCTGTGCCCGGACGGTTGTCACCCCTTCGGAAGTAGCAGGGACTCCACAGAGCCGATGTGCACACAGCGGGTGCCACTGAAGTCCTTTTGGGACTTCTAGCTCAGAAGACCCCTTCGCAGCCCACAGAATGGAAGGCAGGGCCCCTTTCGGTCACCCAGCATGAACGCCGGCTCTGCCCCCTTGAAGAGCAGCCTCCCCTCCGGCCCACTGCTTGAGGCTGGCACCGGCAACACAGGGCGTGCACCAGGCACTCTGGTTTCATTTGCATCATGTGTGTACCATTAAAGAGCTAAACACAGTCAGCTCCGCTGGTGCAGGCCTGCCATCTCAGCACTCCAGGAGAGGCTGCAGCAGGAGGACCCCAAGTTCAAGTCCAGACTGGGAAACGTAATGACTCAGCGAGATCCTGTCTCAAAATCAAAAATAAAAACAGCGGACTGGAGGAATAGCACAGGGGTCAGAGCTCTTTGTTAGCAAGAGCGGAGCCTGGAGTTCAATTCCCCAGCACCACATAAGCCAGGTGTCATGGCACACACGTATAATTCCAGCATTGAGGAGACTGAAGCAGGAGGATTACTGTGAGTTTGGGACCAGCCTGGACTAGAGTGAGACCTTGTCTCAGAAAAAAATAATAAATAAATCAGGACTAGAAGAATGGCACAGCAGTTAAAGCACCTGCCTAGCAAGCACAAAAGCCCTGGGTTCAATTCCCCAGCACCACGTAAACTGGGTATGGTGGTGCAAGCCTGTAATCTCAGCACTCAGGAGCCTGAGGCAGGAGGATTGCTGTGAGGCCAAGGCCAGCCTGGGCTACCTAGTGAGTTCAGGACCAGCCTGGGCTACAGAGTGAGACTGTGAAGAAAGAAAAGAAAAGAAAAGAAAAAAGAAAAGAGAAAGAGAAAGAATGAAAAAGAGAGGGGAGGGAGGGAACAAGAAAAGAAACCTCAGGCGCAAGCTAAGGTCGGAGCCATGGTCACACAACGCCCCAGCAGCCATCAAAGGCCACTTGAGAGCACTCTTCAGAGTCCTCGAGGCCCACTTGACCCTTGGCGATCTTCGCATCTGAGGCACAAGCTGCTCTTAGAGACCGAGGCAACTGCTGCCCCACAGCCAGGCTGGGCCAGGGCTGCTGAGAGCGCACGTGTGACCGGCGTGGTCCCTCTAGCCGACACAGAAGGGGGGCATCGGCAGAAGGCTTAGCCCTCTGCACAGTCGGCGGGTTCTGCAGACATTAAGGGATGCTCGGTTATGCTGGAATTTCAGATAAACAACTACTCAGTTTGCACTCCATGCAATACGGGGGACGGATTTACACTGAAAACATTATTCACTGTGAATAATGAAAGTCAAACGTGACGAGGCACCCCGCATCTGACCTGAGGTATCAACCCTACCTCTGTGACACTGAAGTAATAGCTCCTCACTTTCCCCAGACCCAGAAAGGGGCTCCAAGGCAGGACTGAAACCTGCGCAGAGAGGCCTGCCCAGCTGGGGAGCTGCGACGGGCCCTTTTCACACAACTGTGCCCCCGAGTAACCCCGGAGGACCTCCCGGGGCCGAGGCTGTCACTGACTCAGCGTACTGGCGGACCTTCTGTGTTCAGTGAGAGGCTAGGAAATCCCCGCAGGGGCTGGAGATAAGAACAGAGCTGAGACCCAAACAGCAGAGGCCACGGGACGCTACTTTTGACACTGGTCAGGGGAAGATGCCCAGCTGACATGCAAGAGCTGCGGGACCATTAGAAGGAAAGTCACTGCAGGCCGCAGTCTGTGCAAAGGCCCCAGGGCAGGAGAGCTTATGAGGTCCGGCAGCGAAAAGAAAGCTGCTATGGCTAAGGCCGGAGGGACTGCTAAACTACAGTGGGAGGTTACCCTGCACCGTGAACGTGTGGACACACTGTGGAGGATGCTTGGGCTGCATTTTGTGTCAGGCTGGCCCTGAGCTCGGTATGTAGCCCTGGTTGGCCTCAAAGTCATGGCAATCTTGCTGCCTCGGCCTCCTGAATGCCGAGATTCCAGGCGTGCACCACCGCACCCACGTGCAGCAGAACCACGCCCAGGGCCTCCAGCTTCCTAGGCAAGTGCTCTGTCCACCCAGCTATACCCCCAGCCCCCACTTTCTAATTTTGGAGACAAGGCCTCACTATGTCAAGTTGCCCAACTGGGCTCAAATATACGATCCTCACGACTCAGCCCCCCCGGGTCCGGGACTGCAGACCAAGGGCACCGGCCTCGGCTGCGGCTGCAGGAGGGGCTTTACAGTGACACGACAGGATTCAGGGAAACACAGGGTCCTAAGCCGCCAGAACCGGACGAGTGGTAAGTTCGGTGCAAAGCTGAAGAGGACCTGTGGTCTTAGGTTCTTGCAAGCGCTGACTCTTCCTGGCTGGCCTCAGGCCCTCTGCCCAGCCCTGCCTGGAACAGGGCAGTCCCCTCCCTGCCCAGTGGCCTTGCCCTCACCGCTGGCGGAGGGGGGCAAGGCAGGGAGAAAGCAAGTTGCTCTGACCCCATGCTTGGGACAGGCTGAGCTGTGCTGGCTGGGCACCTCCGGCCACACCCTGCAGCCCCTTGTCACAAGTGCGCGTCTGGGACAGGCCCTTGCCCGGCACAGGCGTCCTGCGGTGGTCCTGACTTCTCAGCTGAGCTGGCCACAGAGCCACCAGGCATTGTCCTGGTGTCCTGGCTGCACAGACTGCCGGGTATCACCGTGGCAGAGGAGCAAGCACACGCAACGCCCCGGCTGGGCTCAAGCTCTAGTACCCGAGATGCTCTTCAGTGCACATTCCACAACCGTCCACGGCAGCCTCCACCCAGTGGTGCAGCTACGGCATAGGAAGCTTGTTTTAACCACTGTCACTCCCATAATCCTGAAACTTTAAGTTCAGGAGGGACACACAGAGACTGCTGATCGCACAGGTGATCCTGCCCCTTGCGTTCCGACTTGGCAGGTACCCGCGTGGGGGCCAAGAAACTTCACAACATAATTCACAAGTGCCTAACCTACCGCCAGCCGTTCTTTTTAAGTGAAAGGGAATTGTCTTGGGCCACATATAAAATATATGACTCATGTTCTCATGAAAACACTAAAACGTCCTTTTACATTTTTCATTGTAATTTAAAAAAAAAAAAGGACAGGGCTGGAGGAATGGCTCAACGGTTAAAAGCGCTTGCCTAGCAAGTCCTGTCAAGTGGTAAGTACCCAAGTTCGATTCCCCAGCACCTCATAAGCTGAGCATGGTGGTGCACACCTGCAATCCCAGAACTAGGGAGGCTGAGACAGGAGGATTGCCGTGAGTCCAAGGTCAGCCTGGGCTCCATAGTGAGTTTAGGACCAGCCTGAACTACACAGCAAAACTCCATCTCAAAAATAATAAATATCCAAGACAGAAAAACGGCAGGCCACAGGCTGGATATAATTAGACTAGGAAATCCTTTCAATGGGTGAGTTGATTTCCCCGAGAAGGCAGAGTTGCAGCTAATTTATGCCCTCCCTAGATCACTGGATTGTCATCCCCTTGTCCAAACAATGAATCAGAGTGGGGTCAGTGGGCGGGCCAAGGTCACACAGGCAGTAAGAAGCTGGAGCCCAGCGCAGGCTGGCACTACTGCTCGGCTCAGAACACGGCTCCCCCAGGCTCCGAATCTGACAGACTGAACATTTGGCCTTCACAGGGAACGAAGCACCAACACGCGCTGCAACCTGGGGACACTGCGTGAAGTTAAAGCCCTTTGCCAGTCACAAGGGACTACACCCCACCGTCCCAGTGACATGGAGTGCCTAGAAAGGACAAGCCAGGGTACGGAAGGGCAAGTCTGCGGACGGGCATCTGGAGAGAGGAGGACAGTCACAGCCATCGGGTACGGAGTTTCCGGAGTAGGAACGTGCTCTAAAGTCGACGGCCATGATGGCTGTACTAAGAGACAGCTGGCTGTGGCTGCACATGTTGGTTCAGGAAGCTGAATCGGGAAGGTCTCCAGTCCGAATCTGGCCTGTGTAACTTAATGAAATCTTATCTCAGAAGAGCAATAAAATACAGAAGCTGAAGATACAACTCAGTGGCAGACCACTGGGTTCAATCCCCAGTACCGGAAAAAAATAAATGCAAACAACCCTGGAGGCAGATCTGTAATCCAGCACTCTGAAAAGCTGAGGCAGGAGAATCACAGGTTTCAAGCCCTGTCTTGGCAATTTAGGACCTGTTTCAAAATTAAGAAAAAATTAACAAAGGGCAAGGTGTATAGTTCAGTGTGAAGGTCCCAACTTTAAGCCCAATACCTCAAAAAAAAAAAAAAAAAAAAAAAACCACTCACTGATGTGTGAGTTAGGTGGGTAAAGTGCACAGCAGGTGAGTTTTACCTCAATAAAGGTGTTTGAAGTAACACCTGCAGCTGCAACCCCGGCGGCCTCACTACTCTTAGCAAAAGGGCCTCGCTTCCTGCCTTGAAGGCTCAGCAGCACTGGCCACCAGACAGGAGTGTGGGAGGGAGCCTCCGCAAAGCCTCTGGCTTCTCCAGCGGCTGGCTCCGAGGTGCCCACCCCACTCCCACCTGCTGACTTGGCGATCACCAGCAGGAAGGCCAAACCCAGACGCTGAAAGGACCACGCCCACACTCGTCCCGCAGTCGCCCCTCGCACGTTTATTGTTAGTTTTCTTCATGTGGCAGACACACTGCCTTCTCCTGTGGCCCAAGCCGCGCTAGAGGCCTCCGCTCCTTCCCATTACCGGGACAGTTTTCCTGACAGTCTAGGGGTGTTGGAGGGTGACAAGCACATCTGAACATGCAAAAAGAAAAAACGAGGATCCCCCAAGACTCTAGAGACCCCAGAGACATTCTCCACAGTTCACCACTGGCTGGGGTGACTCTTGAGGCTTTGGGTTCGTGAGTTTTTCCCCTGGTGCTAAAAAGGGGAAGCACAACTGAGGGCCTGAGGTACAGTCCATGGGTGTGAGCAGTCACGGAACAAAGCCATGTCGTCAGGATGAGGAACAGCCACAACTCTGGCATGCTTGTGAGGGTTAATTGTAGGAGCATACAAGAGGATTCCAGTTTAGAATTAAAAACAAATGATGGGTTTCAGCTGGGTGGGAAACAGGAAAACTGTGAAGGTGGCCCGCGGGTGGCGTTTGTCTGCCCTGTGAGGACCTCAGGAGACTCTTCTCCTGGACCATGATCAGACCCCATCTTGCAGCCAGTCGACTGATTAATTAAATAACACATTATAAAACTTTAAAAATGGGGCATTTACAGTCAGGGACATAAATACATGCTTTTAAAAGTTGTCTACATACATATTTACAGAGTTGCAAGATCAACCATAGTAGCCCTGAAAAAGAAATCCCTTTATTGTGTGACAACTCTCCCGAGTCCCCTCCTGCCACTTCGGATTTGACGTGTCACTTCCGGGACGGAGCTGAGAATACAGCACCAAAGTGGCCTCAGGCAACCTCTTCCGGGGTCTGCCCCAAAGGCACAAAACCCAAGAACCTCACTGAACCGGTCCAAACTCCGAGCTCAGTCACCCGTTTCTCCGAGACGCGGTCTGTCCACCAGACGGGGGTCAGCCCGGCTCCCTGGCTAGACATCTGTGGCCTCTGGAAACCTCTTCTTTCTCCTGTGCTTTTAATACTTCCTTTTGCTTTTTTCCATTTCCCATTACTGTGTATGTGGTCGTCCATTTCCCTCTGCAGCTAGCGTGGGACGCTCAGGCGCTAGAGGTGCAGATGGTCCCATGACGTGAGGCAGCGCCACCGCCATCCCGCCCCTCCCGAGGGAGGAGCCAGACCTAGGAGCGGGGACGAGTGCCTTCACCTGGACATGGCTGCCTTAGGGTTCCCTGCAAAGGGTCAAGAGCAATGTGACTGGAATCTCAAGTCTGGAAACAGGAGCCGGCAGCTCCGACAGCTCAGGCAGGAAAGGGGGTTTCCTAAGCACTGAGCCAGGGGTTCAGGCTTGGCCCCAGCAGGGCTGTAGGCTGTTGATTCCCAGAGGTGTTGGGGGAGAGGGACAGCAGGTGGAGGGGTGGCACTGTAGGAAATCTGGCCTCCTCCTGGAGGCTTCCTCACAGGGACTGAAGCAGACGCCCTGGGGCCAAAACCAAGTCCCTGTGATGGCAAGAGACAACTCAGGAAGCTGGAAGCAGGGTCATGGAGCTCCTAAAAAAATTGCATAGTAGGAGAGGCCCCGCCCAGGCAGCAAGGCCGAGCTGCAGAGCACGGTCCCAGGGCTGTCCCAGGGAGCATCAAGAGGACAATGCTGAGTGCTGCCCTGCCGCCTCCCTGGGTTCAGGGCCTGTGTCTGCAGACCACACGCAGCACCTGCATGCACAGGCACGCCACACACGCACACACGCGCACGCTTCCACTCTCGCGGGCTCACACAGCTGCCGGCATGGGTCGGTGCTCCCTGCAGGTGGACTGCCAGTCCCTTTGGCTTCACTGATTCCAGGTCACTTCCGGTGCTGAGGGGGAAAAGAAAGTAAAATTAACAATGGTGGCCACGCACTCAGTGCCAGCCGCGGCCGCTCAGACGTCATCCCACTTAGGGGTTGGTTGGCTGGTTTGTGCTACTGGGTATTCACACTGAGCTACCTCCCCAGGCCACTTTTAGTTTTGATTTTGAGACAGAGTCTTACTAAGTCACTACGTTGCCCAGGCTGAGCTTGAATGTGTAATCTTCCTGCCTCAGCCTCCCAGAGTGCTGGGGTTACAACTTGGGCCACAGGTCCCAGGTCCACTTACTTTTTTTCAATTGAACTCTTTACTGAAGTATACCATACACATGGAAGAAGGTGCGGTGTGACGAATTTTCAGTGAACACAGTAGCAGAACCAGCACCCAATTAAGAAAGAACCTGACCAGCCGCACCCTCTCCCTTCCCACCTCCCACCCCTTCTAGCCCAGCCCATGCCACCTCTGGGGTAATCTCCACACTTGCCCACCCCCAGAACAATCATTCTCCCCATCTTCAGCAACTTAGATTGGTTTTGCCCATTTAGAACTTAAATATGGCAGGGCGTGGTGGCGCACGCCTGTAATCCCAGCACCCAGGAGGCTGAGGCAAGAGGACTGCTATGAGTTCAAGGCCAGCCTGGGTGACAGAGTGAGTTCAGGACCAGCCTCTGGGCTGCAGAATGAGAGCCCACCTTGAAAAAAAAAAATCTTAAATACAGAGAATCAGAAAGTGGGTGTCTGTAGTACTTTTGCAGAGCAGGTCTGTGGATGCACAAGGAGTGATCAAAGTATATGGTGAATGCCTTAACTTAAAAAAAAAATTATTACTATGAAGAAGGTGTGGCCATGAATCCCCTTCAGTACTCTGCTTGCTTCAAACACTTAATCACCTCTAAGTGATCCCAGAAGGCTACTTCTGTGAGCATCTTGATGAGGCATGATCAAAAACACAGTGAAGGAAGGTTCCATTCAATGGCACGGCAGGCTCATAAAACCATGACAGTGTGATCCATCCCACTCACTGAAACCTGGCGCTGTGAGACTCGTGGCTGGCTCCTTCCCAAAGTTAGAGTCAGAATGGCCAGAAGAGGCAGATGCTTTGAATTAATTCAGGACACAGAGCCAGCCAGGCCAGCAAACCTAGACACTCATGAAAGAGGGTTTTCCAGGGCTTGGTGCAGCTCAGAAGGTGGCACGCACGAGGCCCTAGGTTCAACTGCCCAGCACTACATTAGCTGGGTGTGGTAGCACGCTCCTGTAATCTCAGCACTCAGGAGGCTGAGGCAGGAGGATTACCACAAACTCAAGGTCAGTGAGGGCTACGTAGTGAGTTCAGGACCAGCGTGGATGACAGAGCAAGACCCTGTCTTGGAAGGAAGGAAGGAAGGAAGGAAGGAAGGGAGGGAGGGAGGGAGGGAGGGAGGGAGACTTTCCAAACTGCTTCAGAAAGAGCCAAGAAAAATGGGGTGGCTCTCTGCTTCAGGGCAGTGATGGTCGGACTCTGGAGGCTGGCAGAAGGGGACCTGGGAGGAGGGCGGAGGAGGCTGCCTCAGGGTTCTCCCACCAGGAGACAGGCACAGGGAGGTGCTCCTCTCCTTCCACTCAGGGACGATGGTCAGCACATCCCTGTGCCCTCTGCCCCACAGAGGGCTCCACTGTCACCCCCTTCAGCAAAGGTAGCTATGACATGACAGCAACAAGAGGCAGGGTCTCTCCCTCTCCCTCGGTTTCCCTGCTCAGTCCTTTGGGCAGATGCCCACTGCCCAGGAAGCAGAGATGAAGGAGCCAGGATGTGCAGCTGAAGTCTCTGCTAGCCTGGGCAGGGGGACATCTCTATAGCTGCAAGCTGGGCCTGAGACCCAGCAAGAGGAGGGCCGCTGTGGCCAGCGCAGGCGGGGATGGGAAGCACAGCTCCTGTGGCGTGCCTCCAAATCCCACAGGGCAACAGAGAACACCTGGGGCAGCCAGGGTCCTGTGGGCGTGCCCAACCCTCTCGGGCATGCACTATTATGCATCAGACTTCCCATCTCCCAAAATCCTCTAAACAAGCCTCTCCTCTCACAGCCTCAGTTCTTCCACGAACAGGAAGAGGGCTCGCCACTGGGGCCCCAGGTCGGTGCTGTTGAGAGTCCACTTTATCTCCACTCCGTAGGAGTCCGCGGCAGGGCAGCAGGCGTCAAGAGTGATGAGCTTAGCTGGGGAAGGTGGACTGTGTTTTCACTCACTGCCAGCCCCTAGAGCAATGGGGCCAAGCCAGACACCCCAACTGACTGAGGGAGAAGTGAGGGGGCTGAGGAATAGAAAGGCAGGCAGATGGGAGGAGGATCTTGCTTCCTGGTACACCAGAAAAGACACCAGAATTTCAGAATTCAGACTGTGCCAATCGACCCAGCTAGTGATCAAACCCTTGATCCTCAGGGCAGCAGGCTAGTGCAGCCTTGTAGGCCACACTCATCAGGTGTTCCCTTGGAAAACCCACAGTGAGCCTCTGTTCATAAGTAACTAAGCCACAGTTCTTCAGACACCTGGGGTCGTCGGGCCACACTTGGGGTGCCAACCTCAAGGGCAGAATGGATGCAGCTGTGCTGGGTCGTACACAGAGGTCCAGCCAGCCCACAGGGCACTGGCAAAGTTTAGACAGGCCCCATGAAAAGTCCAGCTCAGCTTTTTACTACCAGAAAAACCTAGAAAGTGACTGTTTTGGTTCAACATAATTTTGTATCTTTCTGTGTGTATGTGTGTGGAGACCGAGCCCAAGGCCTTCAGACTGAGTTTTATATTCCCTGCCTATTTCAATTTTGATTTTGAGACACAGTCTATATGAGTCACCAAGTTACTCAGGCTTAAATTAATAATCTTCCTGCCCCAGCCTCCCAGACTGCTGGGATAACAGGTCTGCATTACTAGGCCTGGCTGAATTTTATCTTCAAATACATAGTGGGAAGAGGAACTCCACGGTCTTTTATGGGCTTAAAGCATCTGAAGGTGTCACTGGAGTATTCAGTATAAATGCTATTTACTCTTCTGAATAAACATCATCGCGATGGCCAGCGCTCACCTTGCGCTGACTCCAGGCCCAGCACTGGCCAGAGGGCTCTGCATACACATGACACTTGGGATTCTCACGTACTCCTCCAGAGTAGGTTCTACAGTAATCTCCCAAACACAAATGTGAAAACTGAGGCTCAGATGAGGCAAGTCCTACTACGGCCAACGAGCGGCAGGCCTGAGTTTTGAGCTCTGATGGTCCTGAGTCCACACTCCCAGGTGCTAAGCGTCCTCCTACAGGAAGGCTCCGTGCCTGGACCGCAGTCCCTTGACAAGCCATCCCTCCCATGTGATCCCATCTTTCTCTCCCTCCTCCCAGCCCCTCCCCGGCCACGCAGCCCTGAGGTCCACCGAGACCCTGCCGGGGCAGGCATGTGTTCCCGCTCCTACCTGTCACAGAGCAGGCGAAGCGTCTACTCCTTGATGAAGGGTCCCTGGAACTGGGCTGTGGCCGGGGCCTTGACCTTCCTGCACTGTCTGGTGATGTAGGGAGCGGCTGGTGGGGGGCATCGGGATGCCAGGCGGAGGCTGTAGCTGCACAGAAAGAGGAACAAGACACTCATCAGGAGCCCAGCCGCAGCCCCCAACACTGCCGGAAGGTGCGGTGTCCTTAGAGATAGCCATGACCACACAGGCCTAAACAGGAATGGTACTTCCTATATACCTGGAAGCCAGGAGCCTGCCTTCATCCAATGGGATATAAGCTTTGCCATGCTGGACCTTCTACCTCCTCTGCCCCTTGGAGGTGATCACAGAAGCCCGGGCAGGTAGCGGTGCCCATGAAGTGTCCATCGGGGTGAAAGCTATACCTCCCTCTGATTCAATTCCTTACCTACCTTCATATCAGGCCCAGCACCCAGACTACAGAAAGCATCTGGGGAGGTACCCGTCTCAAGGGACATACACGCCTGCACGGGGATGGGGAGACCCAGTCCCCTCACCAAGAAGCTCCCACTTGTCAACCACCCTGGCCCTCTTGTGAGGCAAGAGCTTCTGTAGCAAGTTTCTGGAGGGGTGATGGGCCTTCCCACCAGGGATAGGAGCCTAGGGTCCTTTGAAACAGTTTGGCCCTATTTTTATGACAGCCCATTAAGCGAGACAATTTTTTTTTTTTTAAATCCCAGAAAACCCTTTAAAACTTTAATTTAAAAGACAGATGGCCCAAGCTGGGGCTGGTAGTGCAGACTCATCATCCCAGCACTCAGGGACGCTGAGGCAGGAGGATCACAATTCTGAGCCCAGCCTGGGCAACGTAGCACCTAGGCAAGACCCTACCTTGGTAGGGGTGTAGAGCCGTACAAAGGCCCCTGACTTGATTCCCAGTACCACAAACACAAACTAAATTTAAAAAATGATAGATGGCCCAGACAATTACTCCCCTCCTGTACTTCCCCATCCAACTTGTCCTCATCTTTCATCCCAGAGCCCGGCTGGGATATTCCCCCCTCCTCTGGGAAACCCTCCTTTTGCAACTCCAAGCCCCTGTCCCTTGGTGTCTTCCATCTCTCAACTGTCACGGAACTGCAGACGCGGAACAGGGCGCCTGCGCTCCCCATGAGCCCAGAGAGCCAACGTCAGGGCTTTCAGTTTGTCAGCTGGGGTGCCTTCAGCTCAGCACAACAGCTACTGGTTGAGGAAGACTGACCTACAGGGTTTACCACGAGCCCGGACCTGCTGCCTATTTACATACCCAGCCATCTTCTTCCCCACGTAACCACCCACGCAGACATTGTTATTAGCCCTAATTCACAGATGGGGAAATGGCGAGGCCCAGAGAGCCCAGATGACGGATGCTGTCTGGCCCTCCAGACAGAGGACAAGGCAATGAGACCTCCAGTCAGAGCAGCCAGGCCTGGAGAGGAGGTGGCGAGGCGGGCAGGACCACAAGCTTGAGTCCAGCATGGGCAACTTAGCCCTATCACACAATAAAACAAATTTAAAAGGCTAGGGAGATACCTCAGAGCACAAAGGCCCTGCCTTCCACCCCTGTACTACTAAATAAATAAATGTTAACAGTTCTACAAATACGGTCACACTGTCTCAAAATATTTCACTGAACTTAGAGGAATACTTGATGGCTTCACCTTGGCACATCTGAATCGTCATTATCACGACTCTTGTGCTTTGGGGGCATCATTACATAAGGACTCCCTAAACACAAGCACTGTGACGCCATGGCAAACGATCTGACAGCTAAGATGGCTAGTGAGTTACTAACCAGTAAGTAGCACCTGTGGCATGGATACATGGATGCCTCAGGGAAAGAAGTGATGCCCACCCTGGGCAGAAGGGGGCAGGAGCAGTATGAGATTCCATCACGTTACTCAGAAAAGCATGCAATTTAACACATGAATTATTTCTGAAATTATTTTTGAGCTTGACTTGGACTCCTGTATCCTGCCCGGGAACATCACGGTCCAGGTATGGCATGTCCTCATCCAATGTTCTGTTTCTTGAGAAGTACAAGCAGTGACCAAAATGTAGCAGTGAATGTTTAAATTTAAAAAATTATTACAGCAAGCGACGCAGGGCTATGGCCCTCCCGCAAAATCCTCCCCCTCGCTCTGAGCACATGCTGTCACTCCTCACATTTTCTGAGGCAGTCCTGGAAATCCTCTTTTGGGTCTTTATAAGATGTGATTAAAATATAGTGACTGGCGCTGCCAACTACCATTCCGTGGAAAGACAAGTTTGTGGAAAAAAAAAAAAACAACAGTGGTCCTCATCCACCTTTTCCACCACTTTTGGCACCTTCTGGCTCTCCCCGAACTCAAAATGGCCACGAAAGGTGCTGGATCAATTCCGGCACCAAGGCAGCTGCCACAGCGCAGCGGACCACACTCCCAGAAGAGCATTGCCGGCACTGCCGCAGAGCAGGCAATCCAAACAGGCGAGGGTGCTGGCATGGAGGAAGGGTATCTTGAGAGAGATTAATGGCAATGGGTCTTGTACTATAACCCAGTTTTAAAAATTTAAACACTTGTCATAGTTTCCAGTCACATCTCATGCCTAGAGCAGAGTGAGCAGGACCAGCTGTGGCCATGGAGATGATGAGCTCCCGGGTGCCACCAGCAGCCATCTTTTCTCAAGGCTCTGTTACCACCATGCCACCACCAGGTCCCCCAGACAGAAACGATGCCCGACCTCCCTGCCTCCTGCAGCTGCTGGCAGCCGTCCACTCCCTGTCCCACCTGCTCTGCCCTCTTGGCTCCAACGCATCAATGGCACAGCCCCTTCTGCTTGGGGGCAGGGTAGGGGAGCATCGTTTCTCCTGAGCGAGTCGGCTGGGTGGGGTGTTGAGGTCAAAGGCCAAGCCCACATAGCAGAGGCCCTCCTACCCGTCCTGGGCACACTGCCTGCCCTGGGATCCCTGCATACCTCCTCGGCTTTCTCTCTGGACCCCAAACCCCCGTGTCAGCCTTGCAGCAGAAAGAACAAAGACTCACACACTCATCTCATGGATGAGGAAACTGAGGCACAGGCTGTCACACAGATGTCAATTTCCTTAGAGAAGCAGGGCCCCAGACTTTCAGCTCCGTGAGCCAGGACTGTGAGAGGACCTGGGGGTTACCACCTCATCCCATGAGGAAAGGAGCAGGAACGCCCTGCAGGACAGAGAGTACCCATGGGAGCCCAGGGACAGTGTCTCTGCCCTGGTTGGTCCTCTAGTTATATCTACAGTTAGCCCTTGGGCGCAACAGCAGGTAACACATAAAACCTCATGATCCTGGCTTCCCACTTCCTAGCTGTGTGACCTCCGCCAGTTGAGACCTCTCTGAGCTCTGAATCTGTCTGCAAAACTTGAAATACCTGTTTTGTAGGGTCTGTGGCCACTGAACACTTTCTAATCTTTCAGTACTGTGCACGGTGCATGCTGGCACTCCAGCATGTGTGGACAGTGGTAGGTGGGGCTGGTGTGACCGGAAGGAGACAGCATGGCCCTCAGAGACGGGGCAGGAGGGGAGCGCCTCTCCTCCTACGCACTGGCAGCACGACAGAGGCTAAGTGCCACCCTCCCCCTGGGCCTCTGAGCCTGCCTCCTTTCCTGTTAAAACGAAGTTCTCCCTGCAGCCGCTGACTCAGAGCCCAGGACCAGGGAATGACAGCATCTATCTTCTTGGGAAGAAAGCCGCACTGCGAGTGACAACATGGAGCATGTGTGCAGCATCAGAGCGATGAGCCAGGGCCCTGACTGGCCCTCAGAGGCTAGTCATCAAGGGGGCTTCTGAGCTGCAGCACCTGGGCCACACTGTTAGCCCAAACTGTGCAGGTTCCAGATGTGGACATCCGACTGCCTAGCAGGTGCTTTCATATAGCCCAGGGCACCCCAACTTTAGCATGGGCACAGTGGGACCTTGTGCGGGCCTCGCTTGCCTCATCCCCCTCTCATTAGGCTCCGGGCATACCAGGCTCTCCTCACCACTTTCCGGCAAACGGCATCACTAACCACGTAGCTGTTGTAGCCAAAGCCTAACAAAGCCTTGCCGCCCTTTCTGCTCACCCTGCAGCAGCTTCCTTTTGGCCATGAACCTGGAAAGCACCTGAGCACACTCACCTGAGCTACGTGCATGGTGAGAGCAGTGTGCACAGAGCGTGGGGCCTCAAAGTCCTCTCTGGTCCCACCCCAAGTGTGCCACCTCCAAGTCCCTGCTTCTAACTTTTTCTAGGTCATTTTTGCGTCACCGGTACAAACTGCCTGACACCCACGGCATAGAGGAGGAGAGCTTTATCCTAGCGCTGCTACAGTCCATGATTGGCCAGCTCCGCAGAGGAAAGCTATTCACCATGCGGCAGCCAGGAGGCGGAGACACGGGGGTGGGCATAATACACCCTTCCAGTCCTGCCTCCAGGAACCACACCCCACCTGAACAGCTTATGAACTCATCCATGGAGAAGTCCCCTGGGGTGCAGCACCTGCACGATCCAATCACCTTCCAAATGCGGGAGCTTCTGGATGCGGAGGGCACCTGAGACCTAAGATGCTACAGCCTCCAAACCCAGGTAACTCTCCCCCATGCCCCCCACCTCAGACCCAGCATGCCCACAGCACCAGCATCTTCCTCGGGGACAAGAGCCACACCAAGGGTCCCCTTCTTCTGTTCCTTCCCTCTCAGGCCATTCTCTACCAAGCACTGAGAGCGGCCTTCATATGGACCACTGGACATACGCACTAGGCCAATCACTACCGAAGCCTCACACACAGTTAGAACCTGGAGCACCCTGCCTGCTGCCCTCTGCACCCCTTCTCAGCCAGGCCAGGCTCTCTGACCTCAGCGGCCCCACCTGGCTGGTCCAGCCCTCTCTTCTCACACTCCACCCCTCACCCTAGGGGTCCTGGCCCTCAGGCCTTTCCAGCCTCCCCATGTGGCCACTGCCTTCCCTCTGCTCCCCCACAGCGGATCACCCTCTGTGTTCTTCAGCCACATTCTTCCTGGCTCTGCCCCTCACAGCCATCCAGCCCCCTGCCTGCTGAGCTCCTGTGTCTTCACTGGGAGTCTCTACCACCAGAACTGAGTGTCCCTGAGGGCAGGACTGGGTCTGGCTCAGAGATGGCACAGGAAATGCTGCTGGCCGGCTGGGTGGGCGCAGACACGAAGGCGGCTTGAACTGAGGGAAGAGAGCCAGCATACGGTGCAGGTGCATCCGGTGCTGGGGAGGGTGGAGGAGTGAATGAAGAGAGGAGAAGCAAAACGGACGAGTGAGACGTCCTTCAACAGAGCCAGAGCAGGGATGCTCGGCAGCAGAGCCCCGCATGCCTCCTGCACCCAGTCCACAGCCCAGACGCAGCAGAACCAGTAGGGCAGCACCTCAAGTGCAAAGGCCCCTTCACACGCTCCCAGCCCTGTCCCAGTCGGGTGTGGCCACCTGTCTCCAGCAGGACGAGTACAGTCACCACAGGCTCCTCGCGGTGGGTAAGGTGATGACCTCGTTACAAGGTGAGATTGAAAAATACGTTGAATGTTTAAATTAAAAATTTTATTAAAAGTAAAAAGACATATTGCCACTAATCCCCCTCAAAATACCTCCCCTCTCTTACGCCTCTGTCCCGGCCACTTTCTGAGCAGTTCTGAAAGTCCTCTTTGTACATTCAATTGCGCTGCTGCAGTTGCCTCCGTGTCCTGAACCAACTCAAGACGTTTCTCTTTCACAGTCACTTTGACTTTGGGGAAAAGCCAGAAGCTGTACAGTGTTGGATCTGGTGAATAAGGTGGATGAGGAGGCACCGTTACACGTTTGTGATAAAAATCGCTGTAAACATTTAAGGGGCTTGGAGGGGTGTATGCTCAAGAAATACAGTGAAGGTTTAAAGTTTAAAATGTATTATATAACTAGGCCTAGTGGTGCAGGCCTGTCATCCCAGTGTTCTGAGAGTCTGTGGCAGGACTGCTAAGTTCAAACTCAACTTGGGCAACCTGGTGACTTAACAAGACCCTGTCTTGAAGTCACAAATAAAATGAGCTGAGGATATGACTCAGGTGAAGGCCCTTGGCTTGATCTCTGTAACACACACACACACACACACACACACACACACACTCTCTCTCTCTCTCTCTCTCTCTCTCTCTCTCTCTCTCTCTCTCTCTATTACAGTAGAAGACACATTGCCATTAATCCCCCTAATAAATGTCCCCTTGCTTTTAACGCACTCCGTTATTTTTGGCAATGTGCCTCTGCTGCAGTAATTTTAGTAAGTTGAAACATTCAATGTATTTTTCAATCACCTCTTTACTGAGTAATGTTTAACAAGCCAGCCCCCCTCATCCAGGAGGCCCCGACCCTTCACAATGCAGGGACCACCCAGGAACTTGGGAGAAAGCCCTGCTTATCTGTGACGACTGCCCACTCAAGCTGAAGCTGAACATAGCACCTGTGCAGGCCTCCAGGGAGGCCAGAGTCCCACGAAAGGTGCATGCTGCCCTTACTTTAGGCACAATCCAACACATACGGCTGGATGGTTTCCAAGTCCACAGCCAATCAAAAGCAGCAAACATGAACAGAAGAGTAAGTAAAAGGCTGGCAGAGTGAAGCAAACGTGGTTTGCAGCGTCAGATACATCCCCAGAAGAGGAATGTCAATTTCAAGGAAGAAGAAACCCAGTCTACCACTGTGCCACGCTCCGCCAGAGCCTGAGAGAGCTACTATTTTATCTTCAGTGAATGAGTGAGGGAGACAAACTTTACAGAGGCTAGTTAGGGACTGAATGCTTTTATCCTCCCAAATTCATACACTGAAGTCCCAGCTCCACCCGACCCCATCCCCACTAGTGTCATAATATTTGGAGGAGGGACTAAAGAGGTAATGCAGCTTGGATGAGGTCACGAGTATGGGACCCTCATAAAGAAATGAGTGCCCCGAAGAGGGACAAAAACATCTTTCTCAATCCAGACATTCCAGACATGAGCTGAGAAGAGGCCACATGAGGACGCTGCAAGGAAGTGGGCACTTGCACACCGGGAAAATGCCCTGGCAAGAACCTGACCATGCCGACCCTTGCTTCAGACTTCCAGCCTCCACAATGCAAGAAAACACAATTCTGTCCTGTGAGTCACACACCTATGGCACCTTCTTACAACTGCCTACAAGACCAAGATAACCAAAATGTCAGAAGTAACCATGCTCGTACCTGTAAGACCCTGTAAGACGAGTCTTGAACATGGGTTCAGATGCGAGCCTGTCATCTCTGAGCACAACTCCCTCCGTAGGTGACCCCATCCACAGCCTGGACCCTGATGACTGCCAGCGCCTGGGCCTGCCCTCCAAGCCCCACAGTCACCCATCAGGTACCCACTTAAATACTAACATGACATCTCACGAACATCTGCAAAGTCCCTGGAGTCAGACCCTGATCTAAACTTAACACTCGCACACTCCCCTGTCCCTTTCTTGAAAGGTACCCTGCTCATGCTCTGAAATCCAGAGCCGTGGGAGCCACCCTGGCTCCACCTTCATCTTCTCCTACTAGACCTCATCTGTCTCCACCACCTGGGCCTGCTTCTTTCCTCATCCCTCACCACTGAAGACCACATCTTCCTGAGTCTTCACCACCAGACTTTCCATCTGTGGAAAAGCACTAGCTCCCCTCCACCCACTCGGTGAGAGCGTCACCTTCTCCTTCCAAGGCTGACATGCCCCTGTGCACCTGGCACTCCCAGGGCCCCTAGGAGAGATTCAAGTTCCACCACCTGTGGGGACGGCATCATACGCACTGCTGACTCCCCAGCCCACCTTAGCTTGTTACTCCAGCTAACTTGGACAGAACCTCCTTCCTGGTGGCCTGCAGTCCCCACCACTCATGAGAGCCATCTGGTAAGGCCTGGGCTACACAGAAGGCCATGCTGTTGGGACCTGAGGCAGGCTCGGGGTGTGGGGGCATCAGTGGTCCTACGGTCCCCACTGATTACAACGCATAGGTGAGGTTGAAAGCCTCTGCTCTGGGGACACTTGCTTGATCCCTCTTGAGGCAACACAGTCCTCAGTCAGGTTCTTGTAGCATAAGCCCCTCACATGTAGCTCCTCATGTGTCCCCTGGGTACCTGCGACAGCTGGATCGGTGACAGTCTCCCCAGGAGATCGTGAGGTTGGGATTTGCTCATCTTGAGCATCTAACATGAATGAGTGAGCAGACCCTTAACAAAGTCTCAACAAAGGGAGAAATGAGCAGTCCCAGGCTCCGTGATACTCCACGAGAAGGCCCGGTCACACCAAGGCACCTGCACCTACTCAGGGTGAGGGCAAGGAGCAGAGCTAGTGACCCGAAATGACGGTCTGCGATGGCTAATAAACTACCTCAACTCATAATCCCAAACCCAGGCAATCACGAAAGGGTCAAACAAGTTGAAAGGCAACTGTTTCTGGAAAGCTACAGTCCAGGCCTGGTGGCACAGGCCGGCAATCCCAACATCCTGGGAGGCAGAGACAGGAGGACTGGAAGTCTGAACCTGGTCTACGTAAGTGAGCAAAACCCTCTGTCAAAAAGTAAAAAATGATCCGGGGATATAGCTCAGTGTGAGGGTCCTGGGCTTGATCTCTGATACAGAAAGAGAAAAGGGAGGGGCGGGGCGGGGAGGGGAGGGGAGGGGAGGGGAGTGGAGAGGAGGGAAGGAAGTGCTCAAGACCAGCCCAAACCAGAGAGCAAGACCTGTCCCGTCCCCCCCCCCCCAAAAAAAAAAAAACAGAGAGAGAGAGAGAGCAAGAGAAAGGGAAGCATAACATTTATAACATTTTCCCACAGAGCAGCCGAAGTCTGCAGAAACAGCGGTGGGCAGGGTGGGCCTGCTCCTTGGTCCACACAGACCTCGCTTGGGCAGTGTCCACCTGCATGGTGCGCCTGCTACCTTCCATATACTGTACCACACAGACCAGATTGCCGTGGGTTTTGAAGGCAATGGGGGACTTGTGGCACCATCAGCCACCCACAAGCAGGAAAGAAGAAGCAGGACTGACTACGCAGACACACAGTGAAACTGCCGGTCCACGCATGCTCCTAGGCAGGGCGTAGGCATGGTGACCCTCAGACCAGGAATTCCCCGCTGTCAGAATCCCCCAGTGATGAGAGGGCAGCTCAAAGCCAACATCGTTTCCACGCCTGGCATCTCCAACGCATTCCTTCTGTCATTCAACCCTGCCCATTTCCAGTCCGTCCCTGCTTCAGGGACTTGGCACAGGCAATCCTGCCCCAGGCCATCACGTGGCTCACCCTTCCCTCCAAGGTCCTTCCATGGCTGCCCCAACCACTCTGCAACCGAGGATCCCTCATCTGGACCCCTCACCCCCACCGTCTCCAGCCCAGCTCACGGTCCCCACCACCGCCCACAGGCTCTGCACGTGTACCAGAGCCTGCTGCCCAGCTGACAGGCTCCAGGAGGATGAGGACTGCTTTGTCCCTCACATGTCCCCAGCCCACTGACTGGCTACATGTGTGCGGGATGAGGTGTCTGCTGGAGTCAGAGCTGCTTCTGTGAAGACTAGCTCTACTAACTGACATGTACAGCTGGAGGGCAAGGGCTGTTTCACAGGCAAGGTAATGGCGACGTGTGGCTGGGATTCAGGGCCCTGCAGCCAGGTAGATGCACACACACCTGAGCACGAGTTCCAGAGAAGACGGAGGAGAGGCAATGAAGTGGTGCGGAGGTCTTGGTCAAGGGATGAAGAGTGGCAGCCACCGAAGATGGGTGCTCTCCAGAGCCCAAGGCCCCCACCAGGCCAACGCGCTCCTCTGTCCTCCCCGCCTCGCCACCACGGGACACCAGGGTGTTCTGGGGTTAGATCCCTGCCAGCCTGGGTCCCCCCTGCACCTCCTCCTGCAGCCGCATCAGGACTCCCCAGAACAGCAGCCCCAGAGCCGGCTGGGACACAACTGGCTGCGGGAATCTTACCCAAGTCTAAAATGCGCAGGGCACCCTTCCTTTAGAGCCAGTGTAGGAGTCTGGAACCCGTGCTGGCAGCAGGAAGGAGCACAGGGTGGGAGAGGCAGAACATGCCGAGGCAAGACAAGCCTGGGGGCCAGAGAAACTCTTCCCATTCACACAGCCAAACGGCACCTGCGCGGCAGTGGTGTGAGGGGGAACACAGACAGAAGCGCACGGGCATCGGAAAGAGCCACGCCCAGAGACTCAGGAGCCCAGTTCCAGTTGCACCTCCACTGCCGGCTTGCAAAATGCCTTCCCCTCTCTGAGCCACAGCCCCCAGCCAGTAAGATGAGGCTGCCGACAGTACCATTCACTGAACACTTTACCTGTGTGCCAGAAGCTACTTCGGGTGCCTTTGGGAGTCTCTCAAATCCCTACGGTTGTGATGACCCTGGTAACAGAGGAGAGGTAGAGGCTCAGCGAAGGGAAGGAGCTGGGTCTAAGCTCTTCTGGGTCCAAAGGGAAACAGTAAGACAGGAACTCAGGACCAGCTGCTCTACAGCCTGTGCACGTCCTGCTGGCCCTCATCGTGGCAGGGATCTCCATGCTGTAGAGCCCAGTAGAGCTGGGGCAGGCCCCCTGGCACAGACGAGCTGCACAGGTGCCCAAGGAGCCAGCTCTCACATGGGCAGGAACCTCCCCCGAAAGAGGTTCTCACAGATGCTCCCAGGAATACCCTGCGACAATGAAGCCTCTCCCCATGAGGTGTCCACCTCAGGGGTTTGCACTGAGGTGGTCAGGGCACAGTGTGGCTTTTGGATTTTGAGAGCTGATCCTGGGAGCCACTGGGCTCTATTCACCTTTGTTCCATGTGGTCCATCAACCTCCCCTGGCGTGTGCTGGGAGAGGTGCACTGAGGCTCCAGAGACAGTGCGGCAGAGCCTGCGGCACAACACTGCGTGAGGCCTGAGCATGTCAGGAGGGCCTGGAGCCCGGGGCTGGCTGTGGGTAGACTGTGCGCAGGTTTGAGGGGAGGGAAATGCAGGTAGTCCTTGGAGAATGGGATGACGGTGGCCTGAGCTGTCACTGAGATTTCTTCAGGCTGGGACCCTCAAGGGTTCTATCATCCCAGTGTCACGGACACATGGAGAGCTGGTGAGCTCAGCCAGACAGGTACTTGCTCTGTCTTGTTTATTCTTCCCTCTGATTGTGATCATGTTCTATGGCTGAGGGGACAGCAGCACAGAGAGGCCAAGTCATTGGTCTTGGGTCACAGCAGGTGTGCATGGAAGAGGGGGAGTCAGTATCCCCACCTGGACCTCACTACAGGGCCTACATCCCCTTGGCAGGTGACTTTTCCTCCTTTTCTCTCCCCAACCCTGAGGAACACTAGGCATTAAGGGCCTTGATCTGGCCTCTCCACACCCAAAAGCCCCCTGTCCATATCTGAGCAGCTGCCTGGCCAGATCCTGTGGTTCCGAGGCCACGAGTTCCCCAACCTGTTCTATGACTCCAAATACCCAGAATGTGACAAGCCCATAACTCCTGACCCAGTTACCAGGAGGCTGGCCCAGTTGCCCAGCCTGAGGTGACCTCAGCCACAAGCCACGGCCAGCAGGGAACCCCTGCCGTGGCCACCTGTCGTCCTCTGGGACAGGAAGGTGCCGCCAAGCATGCACTTCCAGACTAGGAAACTGACCCAGAACACAGGATGTGAGCGGCTCGCCCACAGTCACACGGCACATAGATCCCGGGCAGGGAACAAAAATGGCTCACTGGCTATCTGGGACAAGGCTGAGTCTGTTAGATTCTCATCCACTGAATGCCCGTGAGGCTGGCACAGGGGGTGCCTAGAGACGACTCCCTTAGCAAGTGACGTCAAACCTGGAGCCAAGTTCCCATGCAGTGTAGTACCCAAACATGCCATTTGATCCTGCTCTAAGAACCAGCTTCTCCAAGGATCTGGCTTCCCTGAATCAATTAACTAACTTCTTTTTGTGGTACTTGAAATTGAGGCCAGGGCTTTCACATTGTACTACACCCCCAATCCATCTTTGTTTCTGACTATGAGACGGCCTCCCCCAAGTCACTAAGTTACCCATGCTAGGCTCGAACTTCTAATCCTCCTGCCTCAACCTCGGTGAGTACTACGATTACGGGCCTGCATCCCCAGGATCTGGCTTCCTTTAGAAGGCAGGGATGAAAAATGTCTAGCCTGCTGGCCACATACAATCTGTGAAAACCCTTCAATCAAGCCCACCCAAGGCCTCATCAGAGAAGCACTCTCAGCCACCACATTAGGGGTGAGCTAACTCAATGTTTTACCAAACACAGCAGCTAATTTTGGTCATTTTGTATGGCCCATGAACAATGACATAAATACACAAACAACCCTTAGCAATAAAACTCCCCTCCCCCCACTACTTTAGGGTTTTCTCACTGCCAAGATCCTGCCAGAAACACAGTGTAAGGGCTCCATTTTTACAATTCAGTGAACCCAACTCCGCAGCTCTCAGACCTTCCTCACTCCACTCAGAACAAAGAACAGGGATCACAGGCCAGAGGCATCGGCCCTGCAGAAAACACGTCAGCAGTCCTGGTGAGGCCAGTACAGAGCAGCCCAGGAAGGCAGGGGCCAGCTCGGACCTCACGGCCTCCGTCCTGCAGTTACATGCTCGCAGCAGCATATGCCCCAACCCCATCCTCCCTTCCACTTCCCATGTGCCCAAACAGACCAGAAACTCTTAAGAATCACGAGGAAGCAGAGACAGCACATCCCAACTGGCGATGTAGGCCAAGAAGAGCCCCAGCATGGGACAGCGAGACATGGGCCGGTCCCTTCCCACACTGTACAGGAAAGCTCATTCTGACACTAGGGACCCCGTTACTGCCACCACTCTATCTCTGGAAGACAGCCAGGGCTAAAGAAGTTAAAAAATGATGTCAACTCCAAAGACGAGGTAAAGCAAAACCCCGTGAGGTCTGCACTTGTTGGGACTAAAGGGTTCTGCTGAGCCTGTGTGGTGCCTGTGCTGGCTCCAGGGTCACTAGGCAGTGGCATCGGAGGCCTGGGTTTCTTAGGATGGTACAGCGCAGGAATAGGACAGAGCGGCTTCTCCTTGCAGGGCTTTCTGCGCCTGCCCCGTGGAGACACCTACAGGAGCTTAGGGATTCCATTAGTGCCCACGGGGGCAAACCCAGCTTGTGTCAGGAGGCAGGGCATGCCTGGTTGGCAGCGCATCCTAGACTCTGAGCCGGCACTGTCACGGGCAAGGCACGCTATGTGTGTAAGCAGGCATTAGTCAACAAGGGATGACGCTGCCCAAAGGGTGTGTGCCCGCATTAAAGCAGAGGCTGGCTTCTCCCATCCCTGCCCCAAAGTTCTCTCCCTGGCCCCAAATAGGCTGGAGGGTGGCCAGGGCTGGGCAGTTCAGCCTGTTTCACAAAAGATGTGACCAGAGGGCCCCCAGGAGTTGGGTGACACAGAGCAGCCCATCCGGCCCCACTCTGAGCTGTTCAGCCTTTACTGGATCCGTGACCCGTTTGGCTGGGAGCCTTTTAAGCAGGCTCCTCCCAGCAGGGGCCACACACCCAGCCGGGCCAGACGCTGCTCGCTCAGGAAGCCCACGGGCTCCAGGCCAACCTTCCTGACGTTCCCTCTGCATTACTAGAATCTGCCATGCTGCACTCGGCAACACTGGTCCCCAGATGCTGCGTGTGGCCTCATGACTATTTGCATCACAACAGAGAAGACTTCTGCTTACTACGTGCCAGCCTTCTAATATGGAATCATGAATTTAATCATCGCAAGAACTTTGAGTGCATCTCACAGACAAGGATCCAGAGGCACAGAAAGGCTGGCCAACCTGTCCAAACACAGAGCTAGAAACCAGGGTTGACGCCCAAGTCACTTAACGACATGGCATGGGCTTATGAAGCGAAAGGGGGGGGGGGGGGCCTGAAGGGTTCCTGAACTTTTAATGTACTGGCAGGTGGCATAAATTCCTAAGGGGACACAGCCTGTCATACACCCCAAATGTATTTCCCCCACCCATCTGATACCTTTTGGCCACCTCTTCTGTGCTGGTTCTGTGGGATGTGGCCATGAGCCAGGCAGATGCACCGAACAGGGTTCTCTAGGAGACATCCTGCCTCAGGGACCTACGCTTAGTTTCAATGGAGCCATTCTAAGCACCAAAAATACTTTCATTTACATTTGCGGGGGCGGGGGGGGGGGTAGAAATCTTCTAAAAACGGCCACAGGACATGATATCTCCCAAGCTCGACTCAGTCCTCGCTTTGCTAGTCAGCTTTCCAGTGATGCATCTGCACTGAACCCTTAAGAAGCATGTCCTTGGGGCCACTGAGTGAGATGTCAAGCTCTGTTCACACATTCACTGTCATATCAATACAATCAATCAGACACCTATTACATCAAGGGTCCCAACCTAACCAGACTGTGGCCTGTTCGGCTCTGGGCCACAGGACAGGAAGTGCACAGCGGCCAGCATGCAAAGCTCATCACTGTGTCTGAGTTCCACCTCCTGTCTGACAGGCCAGGGCCTTAGATCTTCCCAGGAGGGTGAGCCTTGCTGTGAACTGCACGCGTGAGGAATCTAAGCTGCAGGCTCTTGATGAGATCTAATGGCAGTGCAGCTGAGGCAGTATTGCTTAGTGCCACCCTTATATCCCATGCCTGAGAAACCTGCCTTCCGTGAAACCAGTCTTTGGAGCCAAAAAAGGTTGGGGTCTACTGTTCCACTGCCTTGCCTTGGTGCCCACAGGGACCTGGTTTCAGGAATCCCCTGCCACGACTCAAATCTGTGGATGCTCGAGACCCTCACATGACATGGTGCAGGAATGCACACACGGTACTGCTTAGAGGATAAAGCCAAGGACACGAGTCTGTAGATGTTTAGTACAGGTGTCATTTTTTCCGGAATACTCCTATCCAATGATGATTAAACCTGTGGTGGAGGACACTGCAAATGCAGGTCTGACTCTAACTGCACTTGAGCCAGAGGCTCCAGGATACACAACCGCAGATCAAACAGACCTGTTCTCTGTCCCCATAAGAAGTATGCTGTAAAAGCAGAAGGTCCTTACTTGCGTAATATGGCAGGACAAGTTGTGATTCGTATTCAAGAGGAAAAGACAAGAAACAAGGTGTTGCTAGGTCATTAACCTGCCCAGGGTAGCCTCAAACTTGCGATATTCCTGCCTCAGCCTCCTGAGGCGCTTGGACTACAGGAGTGCATTGCTATGGCTCAGCCTATTCCTGAACTTTGAGTGACGAATCAGTTTACTGTTTACATGGCATCTTTGGCCTTCTACAATCAACAGGTTGGAGGGTTTGGAAGCAGCTGAGATCAGGTCACAGATTTTGGATGTTACCCATGCTCCCTTGCCTGGTATAGAAATGGGTTTCCTGAGGGAGCTCCTCCCGCATGCCCTCCCCAACACAGACAACCGGAGAAATAGCAGGCTTCCCTGGAAAAAGCCAGGGGCCATCTGCACCTGCTGTGCAGAACCAGGAAATGCCCAGAACCTAGTAATGCAGCACAGGCCTGCTTCAGCAGCCCTCCCCAGCAAAGGCTACCCCTGAGCTACCCGTGCCATGCCCATCAGACGTCCTCCAGTCCATGCCAAGGTGTCCTGCCCACAGTCCCTGGCCTGGCCTGCAGGGCTCTCTTACCACAGGAGGTTATATAGGCCTGTCTGATTTGACCAGTGCTAGTGTCAGCCCCACGACCAGCAGTCTGAGCAAGTCGCCCTCCCTTCTGGGACAGTGTCCTCTCTGATACAGGCGTTAAGGTCAACTGCGCATGGCCACAGACACAGCAAGGAGCCAGGGACAGCACAGGGTGGAACTCCCTTCCACCTACAGCCGCAGGCCTCCCGCATCTCCACTTCCAACAGGGTCCTTTCTCCTCCCCTCAAACCTGCTCACCCTCCTGTCGGCTCTCCGCTGAGCGCCTACACCATCTTCCCTCCAGCACATGTGGCCCCCCACCCCGCACACGGGCTCTGACTATAGCCTTCACCTCATCACGTACAGCGTTCTCCATCCAGCCATCTGGATTCCCAACAAAGAAAGAAAAAGTAATCCTTTTTCCCTCGATTCTTCCATCCCTCGCCCGATCCTCAGCCAACTCTGGTTCTGCCCTCAGAATCAACCTGGAATCTCAGCACCACTCATCACCCCACACCTGCGTCCTGGTCCAGCCACCTGTCTCCCCTGGGCACTGTGCTTCCTTTCTAACTGCCCTGTCTCTATTCCTGCAGCCTTCCAATCTGCTCTCAGACCCAGCGGTGACTCCTTCTATAGGCAAGCCACACCCCATGACTCCTCTCCCAGAGCCCCCAGGAACGTCCACCCTGACACAATGGATCTAACATCTGATGTTAAGTGGCCCTGCTTTCCCCGCTGACATCACCCCTACCCAGCCGTCTCACTCTTCCAGGAGCATGCCAGAGAAGGCTGCCCTGAGAACCTCTGTACTAGCCATACCCTACCAAGTGCCTTTTTTCCCTCTGCGTGATCACAGGCTTCTGCCCTCACCTCGGTGGCTTTGCAGACGTTCCTTTTGCTCAGGCTTCTGCTGGCCCGTGTTTAAAATGGGCACGAGCCCCGCCTTTCCCTGTATTCCCCCTTTCCTATCTTCCCTCTCTTCATAGCTCGCATCCCCCTGTTACTGTCTGTCACTAGGATGTGGGGAAAGAACCTCGGTTTGGGTCACTGCTATAGCTGCTTGACACCAGGTATCAGGCCTCCACTCTCCACGCTGAATGAGTGAATTGATACATGGATATGTGGCCAAGACCTGTATTATTTTCCTTGACAAATCATATCTACAATTTGCAAGGGTTTTTGTTGTTTTCCTTGCAGTACTGGTTGAACATGGAGCTATATCCCCAGCACTTTTTATTTTTGAGGCAGTTTCACTAAGCTTCCCAGGCTGGGCTCGAACTTGTGATCTTTCTGCCTCAGCCTCCCAGAGTGCTGGGATTATAGGCTTGTGCTACCATGCCCGGCAGATCTCCGGTTTTGACAGTAGGGTGAGAATTTACAAAAATACCTGAGTATAAAACTTCCCTGCAGACGACAACCTCCACCGTGCCACCAGCACACTCCTACGTCGCATCCACACCTAACTGGACTGCAGCTGTTAAGCTAATCATTATGAACCTTTCTAAACAGTCACCTGGCTTTCAGGCTGTTTTCATCAAACTCCTACATTTTGATCAGTGTGGACAATAGCTAATCAAGTCACAGAAATACAATACTAAGGACAAGTGGCATAAATGGGTCTGGGAACACATACAGCTGACCTCTGGCACATGGAAACTAGGCTGCTGGGACGTGAGCGCTTGGTTCTCCCTAAGAGGGGTGGTAAGAACGACCAGCAGCAGAAAGCCCAGATGACCGTGGTGGGTGGAGAGTCAACTGGGTCATTTTCTCCACCGCCAGTGTTCCTGCAGAATCTTGGGAAATAGTGTGGTGCCCTTTCAGTCTTCCAGCCCTGAGCTTTGCACCGTCCGTGACACAGCTGAAGAGGAGAGGGAGCCCTCTGCGCTTCACATCCTCCGCAGGACCTAGTCTGTTACCTGGGATCTCCTCGGCCACATCCTTCCACAGCCACTCTCACTCCTGGGACTGACGGGGTGGTGGGAGGAATCATTACCGTGCCCACTCAGTTTCTGCAACACCCTTCTTCGACACAGCCTAATCAAGGGCACAGGGCATCGCCGTATCGATCAGCGCTGAAGCCCTACGAAGTGGGCACTCATTATGTTGACTGTTAAGAAGTTCCACGTGGAAAATCACCCACAGCATGGTGCTCTGACAGCTCTACTAGGGCAAGGGAGCCCTTAGGAATGGTCAGGTGTTGGGGGACAGAACTAAGGCTGCAGCCAGAGGCAGGGTGACTGTTTTCAGGCCCCAAATTGGGGAACAAAGGAATATAAAGATTTGGAGGAATACTTGAGGAGTCTACTCGCAAAGTCCCGAATGTTCAATTGTGGTCACGGAGCCTGCAAGGACTCTGGGCTGTGGCACGTGGTCCAGTACAGTTTGCAAAGGGGTGGATGCAATTACATCAATACCTTGGAATTAACCAGTTGTGTCTTACTGGACAGGTAGCATTCAACTGCATTCCGGTCTCTATGGAGCACTGATCAGGTGTCAGTATATCACCTTCTTAACTCTGAGGACTATGCCTTAAGAAAGAAATCCCTCAATAGTGATGGTAATTAAGTGCCACCAAATAATGAAGCCCTTCCTTTCAACCTGACTTTAACTGGTTATTTATTGAAGCGATATTCTCCCTTGGGTGGTCAGCCATTAACTGTCCAAAACACTCAATTATTTAAAGCCCAAAAGTCCCAAGTTAGGGTCAAGTACGAAGGTCACTGGAGTGGAAGCTTGACTCTACTGTCCCTGGAGATTTCAATTTTTTTCTTTTTATTTCATTATTCCATACATACTGAGTATGCAGTAAGTGCCTGGAGCTATCACAGGTGCTGGGGGAAATGACCAAAGTTCACACTTTCTCCTGAAAGAAATGCACAAAGAGCAAAGACAGAAACACTGGTGATCCTCAGGTCTGCCCCAGCTCTGTCACTTAGAAGTGTCCTCAACTTTCAGGCTGCCCCGGCTTCACTGTCACTGGATGGTTATAAAGATTAAGGAGAAATCCGAGAAAAGGCATTCTGAAAGCTGAAGAGTGGTGCAAGTCTACCAAAGACATTATGAATAAGCAAAGGAAAAAACTTAAAAGTCCAAAGCAAATTAGAGTAATGAAATAAATGAACATATCACTGTTTCTCTCCCATGCTCCCCATCCCCCAGCAAGAGGGAACACTTCAAAGTCTAGCTAAGACCCAGGTGAGCAGCTGACCCAGGAGGACAGCCAAGTCCTGGCGTAGAGGCAATGGTTAGCAGCTCAGGAGCTTTCAATAACCCAGATGACTTTGATGCAGGCAGTCCACTGAGTAAACACAATCAGAAAATGGTATTCAAGGCCTCTTCACATGCTTAGAGCACAGGCAGGAAATGTCATTTTCTCTAGCTGAGATCAACAATTCCCGCTGGATGAGCAACACTGCTCCCCTCACCTATGTGCTATACATGGCTCACAGTATCACCTTAATAAAACACTTGCTACTGAATGCCACTAATAGGGCTCTGTGTGTAACATGACACAAAGGTAAAATTATCGACCTGAACTCACCAAACTCAGTGGCAAACTTCACTCAATGGAACTTAGAACTTGAATGAAAACAGGTCTACAGAACTCAGACCTGGCAACCTGGACGCTGGCTATTGAGAGATTATGAAAGACCTCTAGAGCGCTGACCCAAATCAGGAAGAGACAATCAGCACACAGGCTCACCAGCCTCTGCCTCAGGTAACAGGTAATAGATGGGCTGGTCCAGGGCAAAGGACCAGAGCCTAAAGATCAGGATTTAGCTGCTTGGCAGCACGTGGCACCATATGGAATACTTATTATGAAAGCACAGATTACAGGGCGGATGGTAATAACAAAAGAAAACTTGTTTCAGAATTTAGTTCTTGCAGGAATGGCAAACTAGTTAAAGCACTTGTCTAGCAAGGGCAAGGACCTGAGTTCGATTCCCCAGCACCACATAAAGCTGGGCGTAATGACACATGCCTGTAATCCCAGCACCTGGAATGCTAAGGCAGGCGGATTGTCTTAAATTTAAGGCCACACTGGACTACACCAGTGAGTTCAGCACCAGCCCTGGCTACAGAGCAAACCCTGTCTAGGAAAAAATAAAAAAATAAGAAAATTCAGGTCTTCATCTGGTGACAGACCATCACCAAAGGGGTCAGCTGTATTTTTACCAACTCACTTAGCCTGTCTTAGGAGTTTCTAAGAGAAAAAGATATCCGTGATTGAGGTGCCCCAGAGCAGTGGTCCGGCAATCACTTACCAGCCAAAACTAAGACCAACAGTGAAGTGTCAACAAATGGTCACAAAACCCCTTCTAGGATGACCGCATTCTGCCCACCAGGAGGTCCCTGCCTATTTTGAGGCATCTCCCACCTCTATTCACACTCTATAGTAAGAGGTCCTCTAATCTGCCCAGCTCTGAGCTTATCAAGAGGCCATCAGATCACACAGAAAAGCAGACCATGAGGCGCTCCAGATCCACCTATATGTCTTCCACTCCTGAATCGCTTGTGGGCATCACTTCTCCACAATGAAGCATTAGCTGATGGCTGCTAGGAGCCCACAAAGAATGGTCAAACTATGCCCACCGCAGTTTGCAAAAAGCAGATAGAAGAAGACCACCATAGTGACACATGATACTACAGGACCACCCATGTTCCCACATCCGAGGCCGACATGGGGCACTCAGGCTGCCCTCTCTGAGGGTGGACACAGCCCTAGAACCCAGCTCAATGCAGCACCCCAGGCCACCATCCTGCACCGACATAAAAGCCTGCCGCCCAGCTGTGGGTCGGAAGACAGCTCGGAAGAGGGGAGGCAGGCCCAGTTCTCAGATCAGGTCAGTGCCCAGATCTGCCGCTGACCTAACAAGTGTGGACAGGCCATTCCCTGCAGGAATGGGTGGCTGGCCAGCTGAAATGCCGTCAGGTGGCTTCCCCAGAACACACAGGCTGCTCCGAAGGGTGACAGGTGCTCACCTGCCTTCTGGTTAGCTGGCGCGTTGCGTCCACTCAGGTAGCTGCTCCCCAATAAGCCAGGGCTGCCACCAGGAAGCAGCAGAGGACCATAACCGAGGCTGCCCCCTCTCCTCACTCCCAGCTCAGCCAGTGAGGCAGGACACGCAAACGACTGAGTCCACCCAACTGCCTAGATGGGACACCTGACTCTCCTCACTACATGACCTAAAGCAAATTGCTCAACTCCCTGTGCCTTGGTTTTCTCCCCTATAAAATGGGAGAACATAGAAGACATCATAGGATTAAGAAGACTAAGTGGGGTAACACAAGAAAAGCCCTGGAAACAGTGGCCGGTGAGAACTTTAAAGGCTCAGCGATCCCTCTTCCATTATTTCAGTGAATCAAGGTTCTCTGATTAAGTTTTCATGATTGTCTAAAGCTAATAAAATGTACTCTGCCAAACCAAGGCCTTTTAGTATTTTTTGACTATGAGGTTCAATATCCGGAGAAGTAAGAATTTATGTGGAGGAGTGATAGAATGAATCATTCCTTTTTTCCCTCACTTAGACCTTCCTGTCTTCACAACTCGTTTCTTCTCAGTTCTGATGTGTGGGTGGGGCACCTGTCACAGGCACGGAGAAGCTGAGGGCCATGGATGAACAGCCCCAGCCCAGCCAGGACACAGCCATCTCCCTAGTGCAGTGGCGGTACAACCACAGGAGCTTAAGCCACCTGAGAACCTTCTCTGGGCACAGGCAAAAAAGAAGGAAAAGTTCCAGCTACCATAACGGGTGCTCCAACACCATCTTACATGTGCCCATGACGCTACTTTCCATCACACGCGAATCAAGACGTGAGAGGACATCTCCCCATGGTGTCTGGCAGCTAGGACTTCACTGCACTCACTATGGTAGGCGGAGTCTGGGGTCCCTCCAGCGCACATGTGTCTTCACCTGGATCCTTTGGGGTCATAAAGTCTGTCACCATTTTACAAAAAGGCAAACTGAGCTCACAAGGTTAAGTAACCTGAAGAGGTTCAAGTCCCAGAACAAATACAGGATAAAGCCAGGACCCAAGTACCTTAATCAACAAACACTTACTAGGTAGCTCCTGCCTGCTAGACACTTTCTAAATGCTGAAATGCCTTGAACAAATTCTTGTTCAAGAAGGGAAGGGTCATACAGTAAGCAAACATTAATCAGTACCAGGTTTGTCTAGCAAGTTGAAGCATCTTGAACAGGAGTAAGGAGAGGGATGAGTAACCACCTAGTCTGTGAGATCCCCCAGTTTCTGTGAACCAATTTTCTTTCAGGATTTTTTTCCCCACGGGTACAAGGCACCTAAAACCCAAGTGTACCAGGCAATTTTACACTACAGCACAACAGAGATTCTGTGGCAGCAGGGCTCCACAAGCCAGCAACTACTTCCTCAACTCTTCTGCACAAGGGTCAGCTGTGTCCCAAGCACAAAGGCTGCTCTCCGGCCTTACAGCAAAACGCAGGACTTGAGACTAGACATCCTGGCCATCCATCCAGACTGACCATCTGAAGATGATTCTGAATGGTGAACTGAGTGAATCACTGCAGAAGAATGTGCCTGAATTTGCAAGTCCAATAATAGCTTAGAAACAGACGCCATCTGAAAAAGTTCCTACGCTCTAGCTGGGCTGGCACAGACTGGATGTGATTATAAAAAGCAAGTGAGAAGAGAATGTTACTGCAAGGAAAATTGAATCCATGTGAGTTTTAAATAACTTCATTCCAGCAAGGAGTATTAAAGCACTGTATTCTTTGCAAAATTAAATACTATCAAATCCAACTTCCTTGAATTGGAACTGTTTTAAAGTTAAAAGTTAAAATTATCACTATTATATCCTAAGGTCTAAATACCTTTTCGTTACTAATTTATGTGTACAGAAAAATCTCAGGTCTTGTAAAATGAATCCTGTTCAAAATTTACTTTATGCTCAGATTAAGTAGACATCTAAGTAGAATTCCAGACTATATAGTAGGCTCTTGTCTACACACTACGAGGCAAATAGTAGCTTAGCATCCTTTGTTCAGGATACAAACCTGTCCTTTAAACCTGGCAGATCCAGTCACTACCAAGTTTCATTCCACTCACTGAGGAACTCAGCACTCATGGAGGGGCACTTAGAAGTATGGCTTTAGTGGCTTCCTACCACTCTTTGTTACTGGACGTGGGAAAGCACGTTTACGTGCTAATGACTTCTGTTAAATGTTTATGTTACCTGCAACACGTGCCTGAATTCTGGATCACTACCACGAAGAGCTGAAAAGAAATCCAGCTGGCACAAGTGAGGCAGAAAATGCAAGCATGTACAAATCCTATTACCCCAAAAGGTCAACAAATAGACTCTAACAAAAGTATTTCCAAGTCTCTTTTAATGGCTCATGATTCAATATAATTTTTGCAGCTGCAGCAAGTAATTTAATGCAGAATCATGATGGTCTTTACATACGTATTCTTAATCCAAAAAGTAATTGGAAGTCTTGAAACACACCCTCTAATGCCTAATCCTACCCTTTGAAAGTGACTTCTTCCCAGTGGACTCTTTGTAACACACTATTTGCTGTGGGGAGGCAAGCCTACATAAACTTTCTGGATCAGTGCTGGGTGGGTCAAAGTTCTCCAGTGCTATGGGAGGAGACCCCTGATGAAGCCTTCCGTCTTTGGCGTCACTTTCAAAACCGAAGGACACTGTGACGATGTGGTTCCTGTGTGACAGTAAGGCTGATGTTGAAGCAGATGGTTCTACAAAGCCAGTGGGACTGACCTAAACTGCCTGGGCTGTGATGGGGTAGAGCCATGTTCTACCGTGAAGAGTAAAACCAGACACAGGTCCACCTCGTAGCAGCAGCAGCTCCTACCAACAGGAAGGTGTCCTCACTCACAACCTGAATGCCCTGCCTCATCACTAATGCCAGGAAAGCCCTGAGCAGAGGAGGAACCAAAGCCTGCATACTGGGTATGAAGAAATCAGTGACAATAAGCCTTCTAAGAAAATCATTAGGACAGCATGACTTGGAGGTAGTTCAGAGGCCAACTTCCACCTGAATCAGGCTCTCTCTAGACAAATTCCTCCCCTCCACTCTGGTCGCTGTCTGTAAATGACACTGGCCTCCACACAATGTGATGGTCAAGGTTAAGAGTTCATGACACTGGCGCCTTTGCAATGAACTACCACCTCAGCCCACGCTTTCAGTTTTGATTCGGAGACAGGGTCTTGCTAAGTCACTAAATTGGCCAGGCTGGGCTCAAGCAAGATGTTAAGTCTTAAAATGTTTGCACTCAAAAGCCACAATGAATTCATCAAGGATACATGCAGGCAGCAGGTAACAAAGCAGACCAGGGTTAACTGCTGGTAAGTCATTGTGTAGTACAGTGGCCTGTGGCACTGCCTCAAATCAACACCTTACGCTCTCTTCCTCTGCAGCACACCCACTCACAAACCTCATTTTCTTCTTAACTGTTTCTTGACTGGGTATTTTAATTTTGTCGGAATTTTAATGGCAACATGGCTGTCACCTTCCCCACAAATCTGGATCTCATTTCTGTTTTTATCCCACAGCAAGCAGGCCCTGGGGCAGGACAGTCAAGGCATCGTGAGGGAGGGGCCCAAGCCTTGGAAGGAACACAAGCTAAAGAGAGGCTGCCCAACGGGCGCCATCCTGTCTCCGCTAGGGCCTGCCATCAGTGACAGGACTCTAAGCCCTAGGCTCACGAGGAGCTCCAGAACAGCCCTGGCTCCCACCCCAGAGCATCCCCACAGCCTCTGGCTACCAGGAGTAACAGTGCCTGCTTAGCAGGGTGATTACATGAATTACGTGTAAGAGCTACACACATCTGTTATTTTTTCCAATATAAATGTATCAATTCCTAAGTGTACACTGAAAATACGCAGTCTTTATAGTCCAGGCTGCTCAGGGTTGCCCCTGCCTACCTACTAGTCCACCAGGAAAAAGGACAGCTGCAGGGCCTCACAGTGGGCAGCCTGGACAAGCAGTCCTGGTGAAGTACACCAAGTGTTGAGCTAATGGGCAGGGATGGGGCTCCTCAACTTTCCAAGTCCCTGAGAAAGGTCTATCCACTTTAAAATCCATTCTCAACAGCGCTGCACTAGAAATTCCCTGACACCAGACCCCAAGTGGCATCTGCAGTGAAGGGTTGGCTGCGGGGCTCCATGTGGAGCAGACTGCAGATGGCTTTCTCTAACTATGAGCTTTCTCCTCACAACACTTTCAATGTGGCCGTTACGTCCAAGCTATGATTCTCACCTACCTATGTTCTAACCCATTTTTCAGAATTAATTTGCTCTTTACGAAACTATTTATGGAATTAAGTCAATTTATTAAAGCAAACTTCAGTATCAAATCAAAATCCACTTGAAAAAAAAAAGGCAACCAAGAGCTATTATTTTACTTGTCATCTTAGCGGAATTACTGAAGGCCTGGAGTCGCCTAAAGGTGGGCGTGTAGTCACCGAGAGGTGAGCACTCCAATATGAGCCAACCTCCCCGACCTCCACTCAGCTTTGGGAAATTGTTCCAAAATGATAAGAAAGGGCCCTGGAAAAACACACCTTACCGGCTAGTGACTTTTGTCCATGTGTCCTAGTTACCTAGAGCATGGCCTGGTATACACTGACTGCTCAATAAACTAAGTTAACCCTTATTTTCTTGCTGAATGATATTCGCAGCAACCAAAGGAAATCAGTGTAGGCGGTGATTTATCATTTGGTTGTGGGACGTTTTGAAATGGTGGGAAGGACAGAAGGCTCTAGTTAACAGTTTTTCAGTATTTATAAAGTTTAACCCTACAAAAACTAAAAGCAACCAAAATGGAGCAGCTCCTTCCTGGGAAGAATTAGTTAAGTGGCTTAAGAGACATCTCCATTCAGTAAGGACCAAGAGCCAGAGCTCCCTGTGGAGGAGCCCATGAATTCTAACAGCACATCCAATAAGCACTCACAGACTAAGCTAGCCCACTCCCCACTTCGTGCACTAAGGTCCAGAAAGCATAAGCACCTGCCTAGGGCTAACCAACAATGGTGGGGACACAAAGGGCACTCTGTTTAGGGAAGGCACAGAGGACATATGAATGGCAAACACATAGACTACTACAAAAACCCAGGTCTACCTTCCAGCCTGACACTGTCCGTCTCACAATACCTGCTCCTCTACAGGCACTTTTCAGGACAGCATTTAAATCTACTAAGGCCATTTACAAACTTCCCACCCTCCTCCCTGCATTTTTCTAAGGCACAAATACATCAGGCCAGACCCTGAACACCGGCCAGTGTCAGTCAGTCACATCTGCCCTACCTTGCCTGAAGGAGGAATGACACACAGTTAAGTGCTAGAACAGGAACTGCAGGGCGCTGGACTACAGGAAAGGGCTCACATTCAGCCACTTTCAATCTTAAAAAATTGCAGTCTGAAATATCTTTAATACAAATGTTAGAATTTCTGTGACTCATGCTTAGATCCCTAAAAGTGAGTCAACTCGCACACTGAACTGCAAGCAAGCAGAGAGGTAGCTGAGGCCCCATGTATGAAATCCTTTATTTCACTGTTAACAAAATAAGGTACTGCTCTGTATTTGGCACCCTGTCCAACCACGTGTCCACCCTACAGCTAGGGCACAACAACTAGGATTGGCAAATGTCCAGCCAATGCCAAGAAAGAACCAGTGAGAAGAGGCCCCTGAGCTGCCCACAGGCCACACTCAAATCAACTGAACCTGTTCTCCACCACTTTCATCTTCCCCCTGCTACTTCCCATCAGATACAAAACGCAGGCCTCTCACAAGTGTTTAGAAAGTTTTTATTGGTTACAATTATATAAAATGTATCATCCAAACTCTTCCTCCTAGTCACTGTTTGCAATAACAGGATAAGGGGAAAAAAAGTTTTTATACATCTGACAAGCCATTGACAAGAACACCACTCCTGTCTAACATCTGCTCCTCTTCCTCTCTGTCTCAAGGCTACATTGGTTAAAATCAATGCACAACCCCTCTCACAGGTCAAACTCTAAGTTTTAATGTTTTCATTAGGATAGTCTTTTTATAGCACTCTCCAACAAGAAGCAATAAAGTAACTAAGAGCAAGCTTCAATCCAGGAACACTCTCCAGATTAACAATGAAAACAAAAAATGTAAAATGCAAATCACATATAATACAATTGAAGCGTCCAAAACAATTTAAATAATTTTAAATACTTTATTTTTAACTGCTACAAATGCTTTGTACAGTATTTCAACATAAAGTCCCCATACAACAATACAACAAAATGGGAATGTTAGTGAAAGGATTAAAGTGGCACAAATTCACCAAACAAATGTTAAACTACAGATTTTTAAGAGGTAGATTACTTTTAAAGAACAAAAATAGGCTGAAAAAATATCTAGCCATTGTTCACCAACTCAGTCATTAATTCGGAGGGAGGCATAAAATGCAGGAACAGGAAGAAATGATAGCATTTTGAGGCCAACTGGTTGCTTTTAATCCCCGCCACTGACTGAAGTGTGAAATCTGGTAAGTAAAATCACACGTTGACACACACCTCTATGCGGCCAGGGATTCGTCTGTGCACTGATTCATTGCTACAGAGTCTCTCAGAATATAATAGTTACAAATTAGTGCCACATAATCTCAGAGGATACTACGCTTCAGGAGACACAGACGCCAACACTAGAGGGACAATACAAGGAGTCCACATCCAATCTGGTTTCCTCTCCTCCTCTCCATTATGCTGACAGTTTGCTTGTTATTTAAAAAACAAAACAAAGCCACAAAAGAAAACAACAACAACAAAACAACAACAGGGTAAAAGATCGGCTACACGCTTCTGTCTGTCTACAAACCATTTAAAAGAAACACGTTAAGAGCTGGCATGTGACCAAATGTTTTTAAATGAGTGCATCTAAATCTGTCTCCCTGAAATCTACAAAAAACTGACAAAAGAAGAGAACTTGCTCTGCAAGATCAAGATGAAATCATTCCCTTCTCTGCTGCTCTGCCGTGTGCCAAAAACAAGGGCCACACTGAGATGTGAGTTCCCGGTCCCGTGACGAGGAGCCAGTTCATCTCGCCGGACTGACAGTGCCCTTTTCTTTGGATGCCAATCATCCAGGAGCCCAGCTCGTGTGTGGGCACAGGCGAAGAAGCAGATGCCTGACTCTAAGCGAGGCAACAAGCCTGGCCGCAACTGGCTGTGGGTTACAACTTTTGAGTCAGCTTCCCATGGTCTTGCAAGCTTGGTAGATTTCGTATCCTTTGTCGTAGTGCTTATCCTAAGTTGCGCATGCAAAACCTTTTAGTCAATTAAGGTTTGTTTTGTTTGGGGGGCTTTTCTACAGGATGTTCCTAGAAAATAAGAAAACTGAAGATAAATGACAACGTAACATAACCTTGCATGAATTGACCGCGCTAAAGAAAAAGGTGGCGACCATAAGACAAATGTTACCAAGACAGCAACATACAAATGACTGCAGCTGCATGGGAAGTCAGGTGTCCTATCCCCAAGACAGGCTCTGCCACAGCCACAAGCGTCCCTCGTGGTGCAACAGGGATGAAAATGGGCCTCACTGGATGTCCCCGCAGCACCAAACGCTACAGCAACTGAGCACCACCAAGAACCCTGCCAGGCAGGCTACACCCCAGGAAGGGCCATGGTGTGAAGAGTTGGGCGAGAGGCTGAGCAGAGTTGGTCCACCTGCCCTTCTCCACTGCTCTGTCTTACTTAGGGAAAGGATTTCACGGAGCCAAGTGGCCATTTTACACCTTCAGAAGCACAATGGCTGGTGGAGTGGGACATGAGCTACATTCACATGGCTGGAAGCACACATATGCTTTTGAAAAACTGGAATCCTATACTAGATTTCAAAATGTGAAACACCTGAGCACTGAAAACCAGCTCAGAATCACCACCTGTTGTAAAGAAAGAAGCAGGAATTGTCACATCAGTGACAAGGTCCTGAGCATGAAACAGGGTAAGGAAAGCAAAACCACTGGACACAGAATAAAAGCAACTATTTTTCAACATGTAACAGATGGCTTGGGGCGAGAAATCACCTCTGAATAAAATTCATGAAGTAGAAATAGACTAAAACAGGAAACTGACAGAAAGGTAAACGGCTCCTCACCCATGTGATACAACAAACCACACGTAGTGGGCACATGGGCCACTCTAGAACAACTCTGACGCTGACGACACGTTAAGGACAATTTCCCTACACGCGCCCAGGTCTGAGGTGAGAAATCCCAGCTTTGTCCTAACACTGCTGCCAGGAAGACCAAACACACTGATGAATGCCCACTCTTGTTTCGAGAGTCAAACAAAAATAGGGGCCTTGTTGAACATTAAAAAAAAAAAAACAACTCTCAGAACCATTTCACAAGGTGAAGGCAATGTGAGGTGTGCCCTAGATGATGCCCTATCTTGCAGACACGCCCAAAGCACAGTTGCAGTGGCTCACAAAAGGGAGGAAGGGTACAGGGATGCCTGCTCCCATCTACTCATTCGGTCAACACCAGAGTTTGCTATGCTTCCTTAGGCCAAATTTCACTCCAGCAATGCGGCCCTCTGGTAGCTATCAAACAAAATCAAATAATTAAAATTAAATGAAGTAAAGGAGAGACACATACTGGTTTAGGCACCTCAGCACTTGGTGGTGTTAGGGTTCTTGATCGTCCCAGATGAAACAGAAGCGAATGACCTTCATAAATGCAGTCATTCAGATTTTCTTTACAGTACTTACAATTTTTCCTATCAACTTTATCCTTAAACTGTATTAAATGGGGGCAAATACAAAATAAGCATTTTTTTGGACACAAAACATCCTGAAGCATTAGCCATCTGGAAAGGTGGTTTTCTTTAGTACAATCCACGAACATCCCTGCATGTTCTGGTTAAGACACTGCAACCTGAAGAGTTATGAGGTCTACAACACCCTGTGAGTTAATCATAGCTCTGCCAGCTGACCAGCAGTGCTTCCGGTGCCAGGACTAACCTCCACGATGCTGCCTATGAAATGCCGCAGCCACAGCTACAGCAACTGGGTATTTAATACATTCGTGAAACAACTTTTGAAAAACCTGATCCTATAATCCTACAGTAAGCCACTGAAGTAAGCCCTGGCTAATACTTCTGTCCACATCTTTCTTTAACATAACAGTATTAAGAATCCAACCTGATTAACTATGCAGTGACAACAGCACCCCTGTGTCTTCACAAACCATCCGAAACAGTGGTCATTCCAAGGTTATCCCTCACTCTCTTCCATAATTCTGATGGCTTAAAACACCAAAGTACTTTGAGACATCAGAAATTATCACCTTCATGAAAGCTCAGAGTCAGGTGAGGCTGCACATGCTGAAAAGACAAGATTTAGAAGTATTTGCAGAAACACCATCTGACGGCAATCTCACAAGAGACCAGACCTGTGGGCATCACTCAAGAAACAGCAGGAATTCCAAGAATGCTTATCAACTGAGATTAAGTGACTCACAAAGTCTGGGAAGTAACCATAAAATAATAAACCACAGCCATGTCTTTTCTTGTGTCACCAAGACTCGTTTTTAAGAACAGGGAGAAAACAGAATAGGCACAGAGGTCACCTCAAATCTAAGTTGAGTCCTCACATCATCAGTGGGGGAAAGCACACTAAAACAGGGCACTAATAAAGTGGCTGACCTGCCGGGGAGCCTCACGTGTCTCAGAGATCCCTGTGGTCTGGCCTCCCTGCAGCTCCCGCCCCTCTCCTGCTCTTCTTGCCCTTAGAAACCTGCCTTGCTCATCACTCTACAGGCACAGGGAAAGGAGCGGAGGAGGAACACAAGGCATTTTTAACAAATAGGGTATTTTTGGGGGGAGGGGGCTGATTTTTGACACAGGGTCTCACTCTACAGGCGAGGCTGGTCCTCAACGCACTACATAGCCTAGACAGGCCATAAACTCACAGCAATCCTGCCTCAGCCTCTTGAGTGCTGGGATTACAGGCATGCGCCACCACACGCAGCTTATGTGGTGCTGGGGAACTGACCTTAGGGCCTCCCACTCTAACCACTGTAATTCCTCCAGCCTGGTATTTTGTTTTGACCAATGTGGCACGTTTTAAAAATTCAAACAACAGTGTTGAAAGAAATAAAGGCCATCTCAGGTACTAACAGCAATGAAAATCCTGAACAAGACTGCAACGTGGCTTGCTAGTGAACGTGTGAACAGTCTTAATCTAAGAAATGAACCAGTGAGGGATAACCCAAGTGATGCTGAGAAACAGCCCAAGATATGACAGAAGTTTGAGAGAATTGTAACTTCTCTCAGATTTTAAGTTTCAAATTCAACTCATACAGGGACTATTAAAGAAATGGTACCACCCTGTGAATCCTAAGTCTGAAATAAAACCTGTTTCTTCATTTCTGAGGGAGCCGAAGTGTTCAGCGACCTTTCATACCTACAACTTAACCAGCAGCTAGCTATGTTTTCTAAACACTAGGGCCAAAATTTCTCAGGAAAATAAAACAAAAAGAAAAACACTCACTGGCAAGACTGCTATCTTCTGCCAGGTCCTCTCCCTCCACCCCTGAGCTTACCTTAAGTCCTTTAGCTCTGGCTTGGCACTGCTGTCCTCCCTCCTGCTTTCACCGGAGTCAGCAGCAGCCGCCAGCTGAAGGCTTCTGGTGATGGGGCCCCCGTTCCGTTCTCTAGACTTTACACTGAACCGGTCTGTTCTTTTCTTACTCGCCAAAGCAGACTTGCTTTGTAAAACAGCCTTGCTTTTCTGTACCCTCACATGCAGGCTCCGGGATGCTCTGCTGGAGAGCTGAGCAGAGGGATTCTTGGCCACGGCTTTGGGTTTTTTGCCCTCGACATGAGTTATTTTGGCCATTCTTATTGGGCTGGAATTCCTTAAAGAGGAGGAACTGGGCTTTTTGGATCTGACAGAGGCTACAAATTTGACATTCTGCTTGGACCTGAAGGATGAGGAGGGCACTTGGGCTTGTGCGGGGCCTGAGCTGCGAGCTCTGGTCTTGCCCAAAGGCGCGTGAGCATGAGTGCTCTGCATCTTGATCTCCGCATCCGCCGTCCGTCTGCGGTGGTTGTTAGTGCTGTTTCTGTCACTGCTGGCAGGTGCTGGGTGTCCACCCTTCTTAGTGGAGTGAGCAACTTTCCTTTTGGAAGGAGAAAGGGGTTTTTTGGGACAACTAAAGGCAGCGTGTTTATTCAGGCTCCCAATGTACGTGAACTCTCGGTTACAGTAAGGGCAGATATGTGAGGGTGACTCAGAGGCGTTTTTCAAGTCAGCCTTCTGCTTTGCAGATTTATTTTTTTGAAGGATTGCTTTCTGGACAAGCTGGTTCTTTTTCTTCAACGCATTTATTTTGAGCTTGTTGGGTGACATTTTGCCAAGCTCAACGCTGAAGTTGAGTCTTTTAGGCTGCCCCATTCTCCGGAAGGCATCTTTCCTGGAGCTGTCTACAAGCACCGCCCCGTTCCTGGGCTGCACAGCCTGCTTCAGCGGCACTGGGTTCTTCTTAGGGGTGTACCGCTTCTTGTCACTTGCAGAAGCGCAGGCCAGGATATGTCGGTGCAACTCCGGCATGTTGTCAACCCCTTGGCCACACTTTGTACAGCGAATGGCAGTAGTAAAAGTCTGTGGAATATTGTGGGTAGTGAAATTTGTGGCTGTCACACCAATACCCATGGGGTTTCGGTGATGGTACTGAAACGGAGGTGGTTTAAAGCTTGGGTAATGTTGGTTGAGACCTAACCGAACATCTGGATCTTTTGTTTTTATTCCAGAAGCCATGATTTTTATGGTGGTATACAGCTCTTCAGAGGAATCATTTAATTCCTCCTCCTCCTCTTTAGACGTTTCCAAAGGGTCTTCTGGCAAGCCCTGCATATGTTCCATCTGGGCCTTGCTGGGGTCAGTAAAGTTCTGGGGCCTCAGTGTCCCACTTTCAAACTCGTGGTGTGTACAGACCTCGTCTGGGTGGAGATCTCGCTGGTGCTGCTGCAAATTGCACAAGAAAGCAAATTCTTTTTTACAAACAGAACACACAAAGATATTCCCAACTCCGTGAAGCAAAAAGCGATGCTCTGACAAATCAGATTTATCCTTAAAAAGCTGCACACAAAATTCACATTTGAAGGGCCATTCCTCAGCGTGAACAGATAAATGTTTGGTTAGATCTTTAATGGAAAGGAAAGGTGATTCACAGACATTGCAAACAAAGTTTTTGCTGAATGTTTCCTGAACAGCATTGGGTCCAACTGCAGACTGGGGTTCCTCCCTGGGCTTCGGGCCTTCGCTTTCTAACTCCTGTTTGAAAGTTATTGCAGGGAGAGAAGCCTCCAGATTATCACCAGAGGATACCACAGAGGACACTGCTGAGAGAGGGGGTGGCGAGGGGGAGGAGGAGGAGGAAGAAAATGAGGAAGAGGAGGAAGAGGAGGAGGAAGAAAGTGTTGGAGGTCCAGGTGAAGCCGCTGACACGAGTGGCCCCACAGGAGGAACAGGAGAGTGTGCGGGCGATGCCACAGGGGACACTGTTGGGGACAAGACAGGAAGAGGAGACTGGGCTGCCACGTCTGACAGCGGTGAGGGACATGGGTGAGGAGAAGAACTGGAAGGAGGAGCAGAAAGGGGGACAGTAGGCAGGAGGGGAGGTGGCGGAGTGGCCACGGTTAATACAGGAGGGCAGGGCGGAGGGGAAGAGGGCTCCGTGGGGATTAAAAGGGGAGGCAGTTGCCCAGAGGACAGAGAAGACGTCTGTGGCGCAGGTGACGAAGGAGAAACACCAGGTGGAGACTCTACAACAGGAGCAGAGAAATGAGACTCAGAACCAAGGTCAGGATCTGGCTGGGCACCTGGGGATTTGCACAGACTTGGGCTGCTGTTCGCATCTGGAATACTTTCTACAGGTAAATCAATGCCATTGTACTTATTGAGAAGAACTTTTTCTAGCATGCAGGTGGTTGGTTTCTTTTTCTTTACAGAGCTACATGGTGGCTGGGCTGAATGATTTTCTTTCAGTTCCTTGCCTTCAGAGTCACTACAAGGCTTTCTGTGCACACTGAGATCTAATACAGACTCCCATTGGACTGGAGTCTTGCCGATACCCTCTGCCTTCTGTTTGACTCCACTGGATAAATCCAGTGGCTGCTGGTTGCAAACATTACTAAAAGTAGAACTGGCTGCCCACTCTTTGGATATCTTATATTCATCAAAACAAGGAGGGCTCCCAGTTTCTTTCTCCTCTCGCCCTGACAAACTCCAGACCGGTGAGTCACTACGACTTTCCAACTTGGGTTTTTTGGTACTGAGAACCGAATCGGTCCATGCTGCCTTTCCATCACTTGGCTTCCCGAAGTCTCGAAGGGCAGGGCTATGCTGAGGAGAACTGGGTGGGGAGCTGGTCCTCCTCTTAAACCTACTCGAGGTCACAGGCAACATGGACGCAGGAGCAGACACACATACAGGTCCCAACTTAGGGATCTCAGCTGCTGAAATCCCTGCAGGAGAAGCGAGCTTGTCCTGAGTCTGGAGCAGCTGCTTGAGTTTTGATGACAAATAAATCGTCTTCTCTCTATGGAAAGACACTGCTTCTGTGGTGGCTATGCTAAGAGGCAGAGTCAGGGAACACAAGGGGGGTGTGGGGTCAGAATCTGTTTCAGCTTTTATTTTGGGGAGCACGGGTGGACTAGCAGTCCTCCGTTTCTTGGCTTCACAGTTTGTACTGCTGGAAGGCTCTTTAGGAAGATCATCTATGACAGGGACTGGTGTGGTCTTTACATTTTGAGTAATTTCCACTGTAACCGGAGTAAGTAGGCAATTTATGCCATATACATCTGTTGAGTTAGATTCCATCTCAATGACATCACAGTTGCTAGTGCTGTTGTTGGTCTGAATTTTGCCATCAATGTAGTAATTTAAGTTTTCAGAGATATTGCTAGAAATGTCCATAATGTACACATCATCTGCTTCCCCTTCCTCCTCTGGCTCTGTGCTTGGGACGTAGACACTGGGGGAAGGCTGGGCCTGCTCTGCCGGGAGCTGTGGCTCCTCAAGGAGGCCTCCTTTCCTCCGCACACCTTTGGGAATCAGGTGGCGCTCATGAACTCTGCGCTGATGCCGTCTCATGTTAGTGTGAGTTCCAAACACCTTCTTGCAATATTTGCATGGATGAAGTTCCTTCACCTCCCCATTCTCTTCTACAGTAGAAGGGTGTGCCATCTCCTGGGAAGCTTTCTCTGAGTTCAAGGCCAGACAGTCTTGCCCAAGATGATGGGAATTTGATTCATCTTTAAGAGCCATATTTTCTCCAGAACTTCTGCCATCCGCTAGGTCCTCCGATGGCTGTAGCGTCATGTTGGGTTTTCGCTTAAGCCCTGCCTCATGGCGACGTTCATGCCGCCTCCTGTTAATCTGGGTGCCAAACGCTTTCCCACAGTACTTGCACTTGAAAGCATGGTTGACTGTAGCCATGTGGATATGCATGTGGCGCTCAAGACCCTGCTTGGTGGTAAACTTCCTTTCACAATGCTGACAAGGGAACATACATGTTTCAAATACATCACCACCGGCCTCTTCTTTAGTTTGGGGAATTTTGATAACAGGTATCACTTCGGAAGAGTCTTCAGGAGTTTCACTGGAAATGCTTTTTGGTTCTTCTAGTAAGTCTTCTGGCTTCTCATCACACCGTATTTCTGGTTCTTTTGTCAAACTTTCATTCCGCATGTCATCTTCCTCCCCTTCTTCTTCTAATTCATCTTCCTCTTCCTCCTCTTCCTCCTCATCCTCTTCTAGGTCATTCACCTCACCGTCTGTGACCTCTTGCTTCCCCTCTGGCTCCGGCTGGGCCTCACAAGCAGAGGGAAGAGTCTGCACTTCTGAAAGCACGTCCTGGCTGACTACCTCCCGCACAATAGCTGGCTGCTCGGGCACCACAGCCAAAGGCCTCTCTTCCTCTTCTTTGGGACCTACAAAACACAACAAGCAGAAATGTCAAGATGAGGGCAAAACTAGCTCCCAGCAACCAACTCTTATGGTCCTAGACATTCTCTTATGTAACACCTCAAACGTACAAGGGAATACATGGTCAACAGGAAATGGCTTCTACTGTACACATTTCACATCCAAGCTCAGTCCACTTCTTTAATTCATTTAACCAATACTGACAGGCTCCCTGCTTTGTATCAACCAATATTATGGGCATAAAACAGACAAAAAAATCTCACATAGTACTTAGATTCCTCTCTGTATTTAATCACACATCTACACAGTTTTAAGAAATTGCTGTGCTTGGGGACAGATAAGATCAAAACACATTACATACACTGAATCCCCTCCCAAAAAGCAGAACTAAGGGAGGGTGGGGTAAGAGAACAATGGAAGAGTAAAAATGATTCAAGAATGTTATGTGCATATAGGAATCTGCCAAAAACGTAACCCATTAATCTGAATAACCAACATGTACTAATAAAAAAAGATATAAAGAAAAAAAAACTAGGACGCTTCCAATTGTGCTGGAATAGCTAATAAAAATTTTAAAAGACCTAGCTCTAAATTCCAATTTCTTGTGATTCCAAGAAAAATGAAACAGAACTATTAAACATACCAAGTTAGATTCTGATAGCATATCTTCAACAGGTGATCATTCTTGATTAAAAAAACTGTACTGAGAAATTCAAACATTTTCCAGAATCATATAATCAGAAGTATTACAACTCAAAAGAGTTTTGGAAATCATCTGTCTTAAGTCTAATTAAACTCAGGGGATGGGGTTCAATGCCACAGGCTTCTAATCCCAGCACTTAAGAACCTAGGCTTCCTAGCAACTTAGTGAGGCCCTGTGGGCTGGGGATATATATGACTGCTAACACCCAGGGTTCCATCTTTAATACTACACAGAAAAAAAAAGGAGGAAAAAAAAAAAAAAAGAACCTCCGGAGTGCCTTACTGAAGGAAAGCAAAATGTCAGGTCACCTGAAAATAAGCCATGCGAGTCTAGGGACAGAAGTCCTCCGGATGCCCAGCAAATAGAGAGCTCTGAGTTGACATCACACTAGATGTGTTCAAGAAAAGTCAGCTGGGCAGAGAAGGTAGACAGAAAAGAGGGCAGTGTCCCAGGTGACTTCTACAGTGGGGGGGTAGACAACAGCCAGGGCAGCACCTGGAGAACGCGAGTGTGGACCTCAGGCCCAGTAACCTAGTCCAGGCAGACAGTAATCGCTGAGTTAAGAATGGGCCACTCCATGTACAGAGTGGAGGCCTGGTGACTGCAACTGGAACAGTGCAATGATGACAGCAGATGTTTAATGGAGTTCAAAGAGAGCGGTAAGACTAGGGAGAGGAGTTGAGCTCTAAGCTGTAAACAACTCAGGATCCTCTGGGGAAAAAAATAAATAAAGGAGAGAAATGAGCTACTAGTTGGAAGAAAACAAGGACAAGACTGGACAGGGCTAGTACCTTAGCACCTGACAGCTAAGTACTGAGCACACATTCCAGGCAGCACTCGGTAAGCAAAACTGTTGAGATCCTTTACTTTCATTTTTAACACATATACTAGAGCGAGTACGTATACATAGCCAGACAAACTTTTAACAAAAGCTACACACAAGCAAGCAAGCAAGCATCATACCCTGAACGAATGGCCAAGCACCCCTACTGCAGCTGGGGTAAGGAAGAGAACGCTTCCCAGATAAAGAGCTGGGCCTGAAGGCACTAGACTCGGTGAGGAAAAGGAAAAACCTGCAGGGAGGAACCAACAAGTCCAGCATTTAAATGAGTGTGAATTTATCTGGGCAAGATGGCATCCATTGAGGTTGTAAAGCAGGAAAGTGCCATTTGGGAGATTTGTCTGCAGGGTAGATGAAAGGATTGGGGGAAAAAAAAAACAATGCTGAATGTGGAGAAAACCTAATGTTAGGATGAACACGTGGACTAAGACTTGAAAACAGAAAGAAGCAGGACAGAGGAAGAGGAATGAACCAAGTGCTAAGGTACAAGAAACTATTGACAGAGCCGGGGACAGCCAGGCGAGTGATATGGAAGGATTAGAGGGAAACACGAAGGTGTGAGTACATGCTCAAGTGTCCAGGGCTGTTAACTGCCCCTATCTTCCCACCCACTACTGCATTTACTAGCAATGAGACTCCTGACTGTAAATGAAGAAAAGCCTTCTTGCCCCTAGGCACATCTCATAAATTCCATAAGACTTCCACTAGGTGGGAAACCAGCCCTTTGATGTTGGTAACACATCTGAAACCAGGAGTTTTCACCAAACACCTTTTCAACAAAGGCCCAGAATGTCACCCACAAAGTCAAAATGCAACAACAGAAAATATATCTCTAAGGTTCTTAATTTCTCTTTACAGCATTTCCTGATACAGTATATAACAGGAAAAAAATCTTTTCCTGTGACTTGATTTAAAACTATTCCCAGATTTAAAACTATTCAAAGGCAACACAACCCTAAAGGTGCATAATTCCATCACTGAGTAAGGCCCACTTCAGTGCATCCACACACTTGATGAGATCCGATGAGTTTAAACAAAAAGGGGAGCAGGGAACACTAACAAGAGCCTGAAGCTTTTGCCCCTCCTAGTGACCACTTGCTGAGGACAGTGCAGAAGATCCAGGGCAGCCTGTGCCCCACCACACAGAACCAACCCCACCCTGAACAGCAGTGCAATACTGGGGTGACATACAACAAATCTTTAATTCATGGGAAATGGCACTATTGAGAGACCGTAAGTGTCCTGAATTACCATAGAAAGGAAGAGAATTGTTTGGTTTTTGCCACTGAAATTATGAAGTCTTTAAGAATTATGTCTTGTTCAAATAAACATTCTGCTACCAAGAGACAACTTAGCTTCACAAGGGTTGAGAAGTGAATTCATCTTGTCTATTCATTTACTTTTCCCCCCAACACAGTAGGTATTTATTTCCCCCTTACACAAAGCAAAAACGAAGATTTAGGAAGAGAGATGTGACAACCTCCACTCTCACCGAACAACTCCTTTTGTCTTAAATCACACTGACCTCCCATCTGCCTCCACAGGCCACCCAGTAGCCTACCTATACCTCAGTCCCAACAAATTCAACTGTTACTGTTTCACCAAAGAGGACAGAAAACTACAATCCTCAAGCATGTCACCATCACAACAGTAGCTTTCAGAGAATGGCTTGTAAAAGGCACACACAATGTTCTGTCTTCTTTCCCTCTCTGTCAATGTTTCTCCACCAAGTCAAAAGCCTGTATTCTGAAATCTGCCTGTTTGCATCACAATGATCAAATCTTGAGCAAGCTCCTGTCTTAGCGCAAGCGTGCCCAAAAACAAATGCAGACACACCACCTTGTTTCTACATCAACAGTCCCAATCTGGTGGCTTAACCACAGTGAGCCCTGAGCAAGCTGTCTCTATGATTAACTTTAAATTCCTACCTCCTGGCAAATTTGTACATCAGAAGAAATTTTTGGAGACAGGGTCTCGCTCTGCACTCCAGGCTGGCCATGAACTCACAGCAATCTTGCCTCAGTCTCCCAAGTGCTGGGATTACAGGCATGTATCATCACATGAAAGCTGACTAAAGCTCAGGGTATTAAAGTTGAAAAGATTATCAAGAAGACATTCTTGTGACAAGAAACAAAAAGATAAGTTTTAATTCTAATAGAAACTCTTTATTCTGTTACAAAAAATTAAGGGTCTGTATTTTTAAGTAAATGTTTAGCACAAAATACACACATTACAATGGACAAACCATAAAATACACACAGAAAAATAAAATTTTCACAAACATACCCATGCAACCACTGCACAGTTCAACCGAGGGCCACTGCTAGTATCCCAGGTCCCTCCTCACAGCCCGGCCAGTCTGGCTTTTCTCACCATCCATTTGTTTGTTTTCACGGCTTTGGACGTCATATTCTTTACAAATGCCATCATAGATAGAACATTTTGCTTTATCTTAATGAGAACAATTTCATTTTAACAAGAAAGCTCTTTAAGATTTTCTGAAGGAAAGGTGGGTTGCAGAAAGTTCAATTCATCATTATGAAACTGAGGCAGTTTCTTTGTGGTCTACTCTCATCTTTGTAGTTCCTGGACAGCTCTTACAAAGTGCAAAGCACGGAATGCCAGCTGATGCTGCACACCCCATCATCCAAGTCCAACGTTACAGCTTACCTTCCGGAGAATCTCTCATATTTGCAGAGGTGGAATCTGACTCACTGGTCTTCGGCTGGATATCTTGGGTCTTATGTCCCTTCTGTTTATTTTCCTGAGATTTTTTCTTCCCTGCAACACAACATTTCTTTACTCACTTACTCATTTATTTGTTGTCATTCTAAATTTCTGAAGAGAAATGACAAGCCCCATCACAGCAAACTCTTATTTCTAGGCAATTATCATTCTGGATTTCTAAAGAAAGGAATGATGAGTACAAACACTTTTGAAGTCACATCAGAAAAAACCACCTATACATCTTGTATTTTCATAATCTTGGGCATCAGTTTCTTCATGTCTATAACAGCTTTAAACTAATATGATATTACAGTTTCAAGAAGTTGTCAATACAAAGCCAAAGAAAAACTAGTAATAAAAACAAAGTTTCAATATTGTGTGTATAACAAGGACTGACACATATCAGGAAAAAACATGGCTCTTCTGGCCAAGATATATTTGCCAAAGTAAAACAACAAAAGGAGATTCTGCTGAATTACAAGGACTACACGTGCCAGTGGCTTGAACGTCAAATGCACAGTAACTCTAGCACAGTTCAATATTTCATTAATGATGCAAGGAATGCAATTCAGAATGAACTAATAGCATTCCAAGGGATCCCATCATGTATAAGGTAAGATGAAAAAGCAACATCTCCCTGAGAAGCTGGAACAACGAACTGCAGTCCCAAAGGTACTCAGTAAGTACTCAGCTCCCAAAGAAGTGGCAGGCACACTGAGCATTTGGAAGTTGGGCTCCTCAGGACTGAGCTAGGAGACAGGGACTTCCATTCCACTTTTTAACTTCCAAATTTTTTTCCTGGTATTTGGTGGTGCTTTTCAGTCTTCAGAGCCAGACAGATTTTCACTCTCCTTCCTGCAGGTCTCCTTCTCAACTGCTCTCTTTAGACAGGCCAAAAGGACCATACGCTGTGCTGCCTCTTCAGGAACAAGCCTAGTGCCATTTCAATCTCAGAATTAGTAAATTGACAAACAATAAAGTACTCAAAGCTTCTGAAACACATGGAAAAATACGTTCTCCAAAACACAGACTGCCACAGAGGAGCACAAATACGCTAAAATGGTAGACATAAAACAGCATCATTTAAAAGATCATTAAGATTAAAAGTAGGTAAGTCAATTACAATCCGAAGCAAGTACTGATCCCAAAAATAAAACCACCCAGTTTTGATAAAAGTTTGAGATGTTAACAAGAAAAAAAAACATGAAATACTTAATAATCAATGATTTAGCTTGTTAGTATTCAAAAACAAATTCTAAAATAACATATTAAGGCTTAGTTATTATTATTTGCAACTACAGTAGCAAAGAGATCACTTAAACTTCTTCTAACATGTCCATGCACTCAATTCCACACATAGTTAAGAGGGAAATTAGGACAAAACATATACTTTGCTAGGACCACATTCTGGTGCAAACGGAAATCCAGGGTCTGCATGTGACGGCACATTCATGTCTCCAAGCCTCCCTACAAAGGGCATACACATCTTCCCATAGACGTAATCCCTCTGACTTCTTCACCCTGCCAACCTAACAGCATTCTGCCTTTACCTGATGACAACAAAGGCTCTTAAGAGATCCAGTTGTGTTTAAGGGAATTTGGAGTCTCCCTCCTTCCAACTAGTTTCCTATGACATATGTCCTTCCTGTGTATGATGCTCAATTTCTATCAGATCAGACACCAGAAAAAATGCATATCACCTACACATGCAAATATAAATGACTATCTGTCTACACAAGAGGACTTGGCTGCCCTAGTACTGAGTGGAACCCAAAGAAATCCATAGCTGCTTTCATCACCCCGAGAAAAGCTCCTGGCACAGCTATCAGAGGCTCCATTCAAAGTCAAGACTCAGGGGGGCTGGAGAAATGGCACAGTGTTTAGAGCAACAGCACCACACATGCCTGTAGTCCCAGCACTTGGGAGCCTGAGGCAAGCGGACTGTCCTACATCCAAGGCCAGCCTGCTGGCCTACACCAGTGAGTTCAGGACAAGCCTGGGCTACAGACAGACTGTCTCAAAAAAAAAAAAAAAAAAAAAAAAAAAAAAAAAAAAAAAAAAAAAAAAAAAAAAAAAGGAAAAAGGAAAAGAAAGGAAAGGAAAGGAAAGGAAAGGAAAGGAAAGGAAAGGAAAGGAAAGGAAAGGGTCAGTCACTCAGGCAGATGGAACATTCCTGTAACTGTCCCAGCACTATGAGAGGCTGAGGCAGGAGGATCACAAATGTGAGCACAGTCTGATACTATGTCTCAAAACAAAACAATAAAAAGAGATAGCTTTGCAGTTCAGCGCAAAGGCTCTGGGTTTAATTCCCCAGCACCATTAAAAAAAAAAAAATTAAGACTCCTGTGTTTTTACCCTGAATCAAAAACTACAAAATTTTTGTAAGATATCAGTGGTACCTCGTATACCCAAGCAAGCCATGGAAAGTAACCCTTTCTTTCCAATCACCTCCTTTGTATGAGATTTTTAAATAAATTAAAATGCAGAGGTATCATTTAAACCTGTCCTCTCTGCACAAACCTTAAAGTCATTTAAAAAGTCACACTGCAAAACATACTAGACCAACAGGTGTCAATATGCATTGATACAATCTCTTAGAGAGGCAATTCAAACAAAGCACAGTGGCCGGTAAGCACAACTTTAATACCATAATGCATGAAGATAAACTCAAAATGTAATCACGAAATTATCTAAAAGATAAAGTACTATTTTTACTCCAGCCTATCAGACCATCAGCACACATAGCCAAGAGCAAATGTCAAAAGCACATTTTTGGACTCCCCAAACCTAATCAGTGAGGTGGTCCTCTTCTCCTCCCAGGTGTCTGCTTTTGTAGCCAATACTATGAAAGCAACCCACCACGAAGAGATGACAACAGCAACAGGAACAGCTCCTACACCCAACTCGGAGAACCAATCACACTACAGGGTACCCCACTGTCTCAATCACAGCACAATGACATTCAAAGTCAGGTTATGCTCTGTTGTGGGGGGATCTATTGAAGACATTAGTGAATGCTGAGTAGCACCTGTGGCCTTTCTACCAACCAGATGCCATTAGCAACAGTTATGACAACCATGAGTCTCAAGATATAGCCACAAAGCCCCTTGAAGAAATTCCTCCAGTTTAAGAGCCACTCGGCTAGACCAATGTATTGTATTCATGTGTCACTAAAGACATGTTAGACTTCATAATGTATTTATTTAAAATTATAGTAAGTACTTAAATAACACTAGTAAACCAATTCTAAAAATGAATTTATCACCAGAGTACCTTGGTAAACAATCCTAAGACTTAGTTGTCTACGACTCTTAACTACTATTTGTGGAAATAATATTGTATGATACAACGGGCACTTCCCATTAGGTCCTCAGACTACAGATGTTGGAGCAACCAAAACCAGCCATCCTACTTGCTATCTAGTAGAAGAAGTTAAAGGCTGGAGCCAGAGAAAGAAATCAGCCTATGACAAAAGTCAGGCCCAGGGGTCCTGCCTAGTACACAGCATCAAATTTTGCAAAAAGGAACAAGAACCTGCTACCTCTTCTTAGGTTAGTCAAGCTTTTGTTTTTTGTTTTTTGTTTTTTTTTCTCCCTGTCATGGGTTTCCATCCTATAGGTTACCAAAAGAAAAGAAAATGGGAACTTTTACTATGGGGAAAGGAGCCTGATTCTGTCTGGGATGGAAGCAACACCGCTGGGCACCCGGCAAGTACACAAGTGCACTTACCATTGGGCTCCTGCAGGGTCCTACACGGCGCTACTGTCAGCTGGCTGCTCCACTTGGTCTAGACAAGAAAGACACAGGAATGAAACACAAGGAAAGTGAAATGGAAATGATCACAAAGAAATGCACAAAGGACAGGACAAAATCTTACACACAAGAGAAGAAAACACACACAAAGATGAAGACGAGTGACACAGAAGGAAAAGAGTTACCTATTCCATCGAGTGCAAAGCAAAGAGCTTAACTTCTGCTGGTACAGTCAGTCGCTGAGGCAAAGACCCGTACAGTATGCTCATTCTCAAGCCTGTAACACACCCACACTGTAGCCTGCCCACTTCCTTCTGCTCCCAGACCTGTAAGTCCTGACCTTGCCACTCCTTTTATAGCGAGACTCCGGAGACCAGAGATGGGAATCATCTCCCCAGGGTCACAGACTGTATTAACTCTACAGCCAGAATTAAAACTCAAGGATAGTGCTAAGAGTGCTTTCTCCTACAGTTAGTTTTCTTAAGACCAATAAAGGCTTAATAACCTCACCTTCTTCTTTTAACCTGACATCTATTATTTCACTTGGCAAGTGAATCAAATTGTATAAATTGTCCACTGCTTTTACAGTAAAGGAACAACAATCAAACTGGAAATGCAGCTTTTTCCATTCTGATTTTGTCTTCTCTTATTTGCCAGAAATTATCAGTCCAAGATCACAAAACCCCAATCTGAACAAGTATGACTCACCACTAAATAATAACAGTGAAACAGGATTTTCTAGTGAGACAGCTAGAAATACTGAGCAGCCATAATGTCTACTTTCTTAGACAATGGACGGCATTATACTGCTAGTACCTGGGGTGCAAGGTGCAAAATCAAACTGCCTAAAGCAACACAAGAATAATTTAACCTAAGTCTGGACTATGTTCTGCTATTCTAATACACTAGACAAACACCAAAAAATTCTAGAGAATAATGTTTTACTTAAAAATGTTCAGGCAACAAAGGAAATGCAGAATTCTAGAAAGTTTATTGTGGCTACACTAAAAATTCATCACAACAGTGAAGACCTGTGCATTCAGTAATTGAAGAGAATTAAAACTATAACTATTAATATATGGAACTCCGTATGTGCTGCCTCCCAAGTGAGGAACTATTCAATTCCAAAGCGTAAAATCTGAATTAAACACAAAGCACAGAAGTCAGGTCTGCCTGCTTTTCGTTTGCAGCACTGACTTTCTTAGAGGATCATAAAGCAGCAGACTGCCTGTTTGAGCTCCCTGCTTATGACATACAAGGTTATCAAAGATAGGGGCTACCCTAAACAGGATCAATACCAGCTCACCAAAGGGTAGGCTGTGCCTTCTACTTTGACTTCCTCACAGACCAACCAGCCCTTCTGCAACCAAATTTCTACCTGCCTTTCACCAGGGGAACACCACTGACCAGGGTTACCACTGAACACAAACATACCTACAAATTCAGTGGTTCCTCGCCTTTACTTGCACCACCCCTTTTCCCCTTTACAACTGAGAGTATGGTGCATCTTTCATTTCTCAGCCTCTTAACTGATCTCCAGAATCTCTCCATTTCGCACGCTTCCTCTTCTTCCAGCCCCTAATCAAGAGGGCCCCTCATTAAAAATCTGAAGGCCAGAAAAAGCTTTCACACTAGGCTGAAGAGAGACTTCAACAAATGCACACAACGAAGCTGAGGTCACAGGAACTCAGAAACAGGCTGATATAGGAAAATGAGATGAAATGGCTACATTAAAAGGTGACAGAGAGGGGAGCAGAGGTAGAGCTCAGCGGTAGAACAATCGCCCAGCATACACAAGACCCTGGATTCAATCCCTACTACTGCAAAAACAGGCAGAATAGAAAGTGAGAGGGAAGAACCAGGAGACTCTGGAGCAGGAAGACCTTTGAAGATCATCCCACTGTGTCTCCCAAGCCTCTCAAACACAACTCAAGTTTCACGTCACTGCACGACCTCCCTAAATCTCACCTGTCAATAACAAAACAGATTTCCATCACTTCCTTTTACCACACCATTTCCTTTGTTCAAGCAGACTTGTTAACACACTTTCTAGGTTCTAAAGTGCTTCTTAAAGAGATGTGAAAATGTCACATGCATCTCACAGAAGTGTGAGAAATTCATTAATGTATACAAGGTCATTGTGTATCTTTTCACTTTTTCAAAGGGAAAGGTGCTTCTGCCATGACAGAAAACTAGCTATGCACTAATATCAGCACACAGGACATGGGATTTAAAGTGAGACAAGTTTCAGTTCCAAAAGCAGGAGAAAAAGGCTTAACTGAGAGAGAAAGTACATGTTCAATGGCTCCTTTGTAAGATTTTTTAAAGCTAGTATCTCTAACAGATGATGGAAGGAAGGGAGAGAGGGAGGGATAGAGAGAGGGAGGAAAGGAAGGAAGGAAGGAGTGCAGGTGGGCGGTGGGCAGGAAGGCAGGTGTGTAAGAGCAAAGTCAACAACTCCACAGCCAGACAGCATCAGGTGCAAGATGGAAAAGGACAGCCATGGGGTCAGACCTCAGTGCTGTTTTTCATTTGGCCATGGTCTTACACTGTACAGTTGGGGTGATAAAAGAGGAGAAAAGCTATAAATGGGTAGGTAAAGCAAGTCTCTCCACAGGGAAATCAGCCTATTTCAATATCCATGGTGTAGGCTTCACGCCAGTAATCCTCCAAGTTACCACATCACTGATGAGAATCAGGAAATGGGCAGCAGGACAGGTGAGACCAGTGCCTCAGACACCGAGCAGAAGGCTTCCACAGAAGACACAAGTCACCAACCGAGGGGATGTGGGAATAGGATCAAAAGTGGCTGAGGGAAGCAAGCCACCTCCAGCCATTCCCACTGGGCCCAGCATCTGAAGCTATGGGATGCGGCTGACAGTTGGCTTTTATGAAAATAATATGCTATACCTTTTTCAAAAATTTCTTTTGTACTTAGAGTAACTTTGGCCTGATAGTAAAAACTTTAGGTAAGCTTCTTTGGCATAGTTACGAATCTTTTTCTGCAGTAAAGTCACTAAGGGTTATCTGTAATCCTGGAGGAAAATTATAAAAATAAAACCTCTGGTTTTAAGTTATTCATGACATTAAGACAGGACTCCAAGTTTTGCTTCCAACAGAAACAATGGAAAAGTTCAGATTCTGCAGTTCAGCAGACTGCTGTATAAATTCCTAAAATGCCTACTCCAGGGGAGGGTGAGGTAGGGGGGTCATGCCTCTAGAGCGTTCCTGGGGAGCCTCGAGGCTCCCCATACTCCTGCAAAGGTCACACTGATGAGAGGTACTAAAGAGAGACATGTTTTTAATTTTTTCTAAAATGGGCTTATTCTATAGTGGCTGTAAAGGGATAATTCTAAAACCTAGAATAAGTTCCCCACAGAAACCTCAGTAAACTCAAATTAAGAAGACATTAACTTTCCCTACAGTCTCTGGAACTGAAGAAGTCTTTGGCATGAACAAGATGAATTTACACACTAAGTATTTCTGAAGTACAAGCTGTTAACCTGTTTCATTTTACAAATGATTTAAAATTTTAGATTTCTTCCCAAGACTTTCAAGAGACTTTATTTTACAAGGATAAAAATGAATGTCAAATCTGAAAACCTCACAAAAGAGAAGAAGCAACTAAAAAGAGAACTCAAATTAAGTTCAAGTCTCAGACCCTTGGGGCCACTCAGGACAGGAGCTGCCTCAGAGGTAGGCATTACAAGTGTCCAGCAACCCAAAAACTGAGGACAAGGGCACCCCAGAAGACTAGTTGTTCTTAGTTAAAAGTCCTTGTTTCTCTCAAAGCCTGTGTCAAATTTTCTGTATTACATTCTGACAAATTAACTATGAAATTTAGTTCAATAATATTTTCAGAAGTAAATATTTAGACCTAAATCTGAGATAAAATATAATTAAAACACTTAAAAGTTAATTCCTTATATATCCTTAGAGAAATGCCCACATGCCAGGAACAATGGTGCAGCCATATTACTAATTATTAAAACTAGGTCACACTACATCCATAGACTTAAGCTTAAATGCAGACAGAGGCACACTAAGATGCTGGCAGGCGGCTCCAGGGACGCAACAACTGATATAGGAAGGTTCCTTTCCCCTATTGGATTATACTGTCAAAGAGGAACATTTGGTTGTATTACACAAAAGGTGATCAATAAGTGATTTTTCAAAGGAAATGCCCACCAAAGCAAGACTAATGAAGATAACTGAAAACACTTCTAATGTTGAGATTTCTATTAGAAAAGTAGAATCTGGGAGCTAGACGAATGGCTCAGCAATAAAGAGCTTGCCAGGCAAGGCGCTAAGTCCAGCGCTAAGTACCCAAGTTCAATCCCCACATAAACCAGGTGTGGTGATGCACGCCTGTAATCCCATCACTCGGGAGGCTGAGGCAGGAGGACTGCTTTGAGTCCAGGCCAGCCTAGGCTCCATAAGTTCGGACCAGCCTGGGCTAAAGAACGAGACCCTGTCTTAAAAATTTTTTTAAAAAACGAAAGAAAAGCAGAATCTGGAAAAGGCTTCTGCTTTTTCCCCTTTGCCAGTATAGCCGCAAGTACTGCTCAGTGTTTCTGCTCTCTCTCTTACCCGTGCACACATTACCAGAAGCATCAAATCCACCACACACACACACACACACACACACACACACACACACACACACACAAATTATGAAGATGCAAAAGGAATTAAAAATATTCGTAACATATTATTAAACTGCCAACACTACTTAAGTATTCAAATTACCACTGTCAAAAACCTTTAGGTGTATATCCTTCAACCCTTCTCCTATGCATCACGATTTCAAACAAAACTTAACTTGTCTCCTGGTAAATCACATTCCTTCACTTGATTCACTGCATGTAGTTATTATACCCATAATTACTTAAATCCAGTATCTAATTTAAACAATCACAGTGAGAGTCTACCAGTATAACCTGAGGGTCAATGTGATAATCATGAGTATTATACACTAGCTTGTATTTTGCTTCCCCTAAAATATAAGCCTCATGCACCTGAATGTTCTAGGCTTTGGGAGAGTTTTACAAAACCAGAAGCATTTACAGAGACAGTGGCCCTCCCGCAATGCCTCTACAGCATTAGGGGACAACACGTCATTCCGACAAACAGTAATGCAGACCTCAAAACATGCCACATGCACATGGGCTAAAACAGATTCATATCCTCTGACAAACTCTATGGTGCTAAGGTGTTCAGATCCAACTGGCATAGAAGGAACTCGAATGCTATCTCCAAATTACATTTACATTCAATTCTCAATTTTTTATAACAGATTTCCAATCTAAAACCAAAATTCTACTTAACAAACTCTTTTTCAGATATGCTAGTTTACCACGGACTACTCTAATTTAGCTTAAGTTCATTATTTATGCTAGATCAAAAGCATTTTTCTCTAATACTTTGGACCACAGAGCAAGACCTTGTCTCAAGGAGGAAAAAAAAAATTACTTTGACAGTTGTTTTTGGGTGCTTACTAACTATACAATTCTTTGTTAACAGCTACAAGAGATAAAGTTCTATAAAGATGTATGTCATGAAAGGATTTTAAATTGAAGTTAGGGTCAAAATTTGCTTTACAAAAAAAAAAAAAAAAAGCCCTCTGCAAGATAGTCCTACTATTGTCAATAAAAACAAATACTGACTGAAAGAAATGTTCCAAAGAATATCTATTTCACCCTCTAGGAGACACCCTATCTTAGCCAAGACGGGGGTGGGGATGGTGGTGGTGGTGGGGACAGTGGGGGGGGGGGGGTTGGTGTGTGTGGGGGTGGGTGGGTTGAGGAGCTCACAGGGAGCAGAGAAACCCACAGGAAAGGCTCTGGTGACAACACTAGGCACGGTGGTTCTTCCCAGGCCACAGCCCACAGCTAGGTTTCAAAAGATCTTTCAATCCAGCTACTCATTTCACCTGCTCTCAGGGTCATGTCCCCAGGGTACACATCCTGCCTGCAAAGAGTTAACCCCAAACAAGGGGAGACACTGGGCCGGGCTCTTGGGGTGAGGTAGTCACTCTAAATAATGCAGATCCACAGTAGAAACCTACAAACCCAAACTGGCATTAAACTCAAAGTGCAACCTTTGAGCCATGGTTCGATTAACAAGAAATAATCGTGTTCAAGGCAGATGGGAACCAACTATGACACATGCTGGTAATAACAGCCCAATACTGTCGCCGAGGAGTAATGAGACAGCACGCAGGAACACAGTGCCTGGCACAGACTCAACGAATGGAACCAATTGTAAAGAGTATTCTCAGTAGATCCTAATAAACAAATTGCAGAATCCCCATGCCTGTAAGTCTAAATTGTCAACATATGTTCCTTCTATTAAGACAGTGACATTCTGCTTCCACTAACAATTCCTACTTCACCCACTTGTTTTATATGAAATTACAGGACGCCACCCAAACATCATTACATAATGTGTAAGTCCAATGGGGACAAATAGAAAAGAGGATTCTGTCACTAATACACCCACCAACACATATTTAACAGTGTAAGGTGTAAGTATAATTCATTTTCCAGATCATAACCTTGATTTTATTGTTTTAACCAACTACTTCTGCTTAATTTCTTAAACATATTGGGGTTCATGTTAGTGGCTTTTGGAGAGTGATGTGACACCTAGAGCCTCTCTAAAGCTCACTGGAAATAAGCACATATGGTAGGCAACATTGAGGACTTGGGGCCTGCTCTTATAACAGACTCAGGCTATGCAAAAGTTACATATCTACCCAAGTATGTCTGTGTGATCTCTGAAAAAAGAAGTTCAATAAAAATGCTGCATTAATGCACTAATAATCTTTAACATTTGTTTCCCGAAAACTGATATTTTTTGTTGTAGTACTGGAGTTGAACCCAAGGACCTTTGCACTGAGGTAGATATCCAGCCCCACCTTAAAAAAAAAATTTTTTTTTAAAAATTTGGGGGACAGGGTCTCACTAAGTTGCAAAGTACCCTAGCTGGACCTGAACTTGTGATCATCCTGCCCTATCCCCACACAGGGCTAGGATTACAGGCCTGTGTCAACTGACCCAGTATTGCAAACTTAGTAACTTTTCCTAAGAAAATCATTAATACTTTTTCCTGATTTCACTTCCAGAGAGCCTGCAAAGAGCTTCATTACACACAACCCTGCCAAGGCTCCCACACGTTACCTTCAAGGCTGCTTAATAACACCTACAAAAACAGACCCAAAATTCATCCAAAGAATCTCCTAGATAAAGTGTGGTTATAACACTACGTTAGAGTTACTAGTGGTATGAACCTCCAAGACAGAAAAGCAAGAAGGAATCGTAAACTCTTCTTTTGGTCAACACTCAGCTGGTGACACCAGCTCATTTCTGACAAGGTATGCACAACAAATCAAATCCCAAGAGCCATCTGATCAGCCAGCCTAAGTAAGCACGTTGCAAAAAGGGCAGCTCTGAAGAGAAGCAGGTCTCTGCACAGGAGAAATTCTTCAGTGCTACAATGGGTATCTGACTCCAGGTCCAAAGAGGCCCTTTACTCTTACCTAAGGTGAAATCTACTCATGCCACATCATCAAAGAAAAATAAATGGATTTTTAAAATAATATGTTAAAAAGTGTTGAAACTTCATTTTGCAGATGAGGCCAACAGGCCCAAGGACAGGCAGAGTTACTATATCACACAGAGAACTTTCCCAGTGCCACCCACCACACTGGGAAGAACTGAGGCTCGAGTGCCAGGCATCTCCCAGTAAGGCTCTCAGTGCTCACAGCAAGTCTGCAGCGTAAGTTCTATCCCCATTATACAAACTAAGGACTAAATCACATGCAGCAATCTGTCCAAAGTCACTGTTGGGGCTGGGATTTTGATCTGGCCTCTTAATCCCAATGCCATGTTCCAGCATGCCACCACGAATGTGCAATCTATGTGGAAGAATAGTGAAGTTTCAGAAGTATGTTGCCACCGGGTCAAAAAAATATATATAGATAGATACTTCAAAAAAAAAACAACATAATTTGGCAAAGAAGTGGCAAGAAGGGCAATTTCCATGTACTTTTTGACAATTACCCATAAGATTTACAGGGCCCTCTCTAAAACTTAAAAAGACCAGAAATGAAGTTCAGCATCACTATTAGTATTTTCTGTACTATCACAACCATGAATTTAACTTGGCAATAATTCACATGGTCTTTCTCTTGAATTCTTAAATTTGCAACTTTGACAGAATCAGAACTGCAAAAATAAGACATTAAGTTAACCACTCAAATCTGATCATATTGTCAAACATTTCCACAATCCGACTAACCTGGAAGAGACAGTATCTATGTCAGTACATTTAGCAGCTAATAAAACTTCTAAATACAAACAGATTTGGAATCATAAGCCCCTTGATTTAAGAACTCCAACTAGGCTGCAACTGCTGATAGTTTGACAATCCTTTTCTATTATTTTTATTACATACTTATTTGGACACCTGTGAGAGGGAAACTGTAACTTCAACTCCTGTCTTGATTCTCCCAAAATTACAACTCGCTTGCTTGGAAATGGATCAGCCTATTCTATCTGGGAGGGATCAGAACAGTGACTTTTACCCACCCTGTACAGCCTTCACCTACCACAACGAAGAGAAGACAGGACCATTGGCCCCAACCACCACCCTTTATATCCTCAGTGTCAAGGCAAGAAGTGGAAGGCACTAAAGTCCTCATTCTCTGCATGTTGGACTTTCTACTTGAGGCCAGTTGTCACTTTTGTCCACAGAGCAAGAGACTCTGATAATCCCACAAACTTAAGAAAAAAACAGGCAACAGAACCACAGAACCACAAAGCCATATTCAGATTTCCAAGAGACTGCCAACTGACCTTGAGAAGTCAGGCAGTAGAATAGAAGGCACCAAAGGCCCAGAAGATTCACTGTAGGTTCCAAACTATGCTGCAGATTCAAGCGTCACCTATTAATTCCATTTTGAGGATCTAAACATGGGTGAACCAACCAGTTTGGCTTCATTTTTGTGACATGTGATGTCTTAGGAAACCTACAAAAGGCTACACCAAGAGGCAGGATTAGAAATACAAGAGAAAAGATTGGTTATCACTGTAGCTTAAATAGAAAAAAAGGAGGGAGATTTTAGCCTAAGGAGTAGTTATTTTCTTTTTAACCAAAAGAAAAACAATCCTTTGCAACTACACAAAACAGCCAGTTCATTAAGAATGAAACTGGGTTTTGTCCATGCAGATACTGATTAAACAAATTCAAATACTGATTAAGTAAGAACATACCCAATTCAAAGGTTTGAAAGCATCAGATTAGCAAGGATTTTAGACATCATAATATTATTTAGGGAACTATGGTGTTTTTATATACCACACACACAACAGCATTATTTTATCATAATAAATACCTTGCCCCTGAAACCAGTCAAATATTCTCTCTACCTTAAGAACAAATGTATACTTTTAAAATATAAATTTAAAATAAATACACATTTACAAGCTAATAATTAAAACCTCCAACCAATATATTTTGAAATTTCAGCATCATGACCACAGACATAGGAATAGGAAACTACTACAATTAACCTTCAGGACCTGGAGAATCTTCTCATTTCCTACCTCACAATCCCTCATGGCGTTCTCCTAAGCAACGTTACCTCCTATCTTTTGAAGAAAAAGGTAGACTAGAAAGGAAAACATTTAAAAATCTGAGAATTGACAGCACAGACAACTAAGCTAGAGTTCTACCTGGCACACTGCGTCTGGGACACAGGGAGGTATCGACTACCCACTAAGCTTTTAAGGAACATCTAAAAGTACTCCTGATAAAAAGTTTCAGGCATGAAAAGCTGTATTACATTTTATTACAAATTCCGGAAGTTTTAAAAATTTACACACACAAATTCTACAGACTCCATTGTGAGATTAAACCCAGTAAAGAAATGAATCTGGCCCCTCACCAGGAAAATTCAAGAGAGTACGAAACAGGTCAGGACAACTTTTCTCCACTCCCTGTTTCCTTTCCCCTTTTTCCTGTGGAATGAGTCAAGCAGCTAGGAGCAAACTGCTTCAGGAGCAAACAAGACACGAAAAGATACTGCTTCAAAAAGAACAAGGGTGTTCCCCCTAAAGGACAAAAAACTATGAAAAATTTCCCCACAAATAAACATTCTAGCAAAACAAAATGCAACCCCCAAAATCTCTGTCCTTCTATCAAATCCTGACAGAGGACAACAAATCCAAACTGCACCTAGAATCCATTTCTACATTTAACCTGTACAACACACCAAAAAACCCCATGTTCATTATTCACCAATTTAGCTGAAGAAAACTATTTTATCAGCTAAACAGCCAGTCATTTCCACAAGCAAACAAGTACTGCAGAGGAGGAAGCTAACCATCAATGTTCCCCTAACTCACCAAAAAGCCAAAATGAAGAGATATGACATCCCCCAGGCTCTTTGCCACCTGCACTGCTGAGTGGGCCAAGAAGGACAAAAGTCCCCCTATGCTCTTGTGGTTTTAAAACTGAAATAATACAAAAACCTAAGAGAAAGGAAATATTCATAAAAAGCCCAAACCAACAAACGTCTAAAAATTTTTTTGACAAAAGCTACAAAGTTTTTTATCTTTGTGAAATTTTTAAAATTGCTTTACTTAAGGTACTCAAAGAAACACAATATTACACATCTATTCAATCCATTAACCCCCCTGAAAACAAAATTAACTCCACATCAGTTCTTATTATAATCTAGCTTTCTGACATCAAAGAATTCAGTTAATAAACTTCCTTAGGATTTACTACTAAAGTGGACAATCCCACACGTGGTAGTGAAAAATCACCCTGTCTAATTCATAAAGACAAACACAACCACTTACAGAGTACAACTGCCCTACCTGGAAATAGCATGACTAAAAAGTGAACGTAGGCCAGGTAGAGCAGCCAACCTAGGCCATGGGTAACTGGCCAATCATTACGCCTTCATCTATATGGAAGAACAATCCTCAGTTTCACAGATTAACTGGGAAGACCAGAGATGGTACATCCAGATCACGGAGCACAAGGCTTGAAATAAGTAACCATAATCACTGTCACCAAAAGTAGAAAGCAGTGATTCGTGACAATGTGACATGATATGCAGTCAGTGTGCAATCAGAAGCGAAGCCCATGTAAAAACACACATATCTAATAAATGAATTCTGCCACATACTCTTGCAATGTGTGAAACTGGTTTAATCTGAAACGTAAAAAGCAATAACCAAACAAAACAAGACTGCCCCCCCATGAACCAGAAACAAAACCAACTACATTCGGTATTTATCTTTTTCACTTAGAGAAACCACAGTAGTGTTTTCAAATGACTTGTTTCTGTATTGTTTACGTCTTAGACTACTTCAAACCAACATGTTAACATTAATAAATCCAAACTTCAGAGGGCTCTCAGCAGTACGTGAAATATAAACAGGTCATTCGAATGCCAAAGCACTAGCCCAGGCCATCCAAAAATGCAATTTCCAGTCCTCCACTTAACACTTCACTCAAAGAAGTGCCTATTAATATTTAACTTCTAAAAATGCTCCTGGGGTGCTTGTCCAATCATTCTGTTCTGTAGGGGCAACTTCAAATACAAAACTATCCTCATTTCTGTAATGATCTCACAAACATGCTAACAGACACCTGTAAAATGGAACCCAGGAAAACAATGTAGGCATTTTGAAAAGGACCTCGTATTCAGTCAAGAAAAGAATAATGAACTGTTTGTTGCTTTGCTTTTTTTAATTTTCAAATTACAAGTGGATTTTTAGAAAACCAACTAAACTATTTTGAACTTACTATAGGGTATCATTCCTTATCTTTTAAAAAACTTAAAACTTTTCTGTATTAGGCAAGCCTTGCCCTTCAAGTTACAATAAACAGGAGACCAGAATGACAACCTAAGAACAGAGAGACCACAGCAGAGTTCCTAACATACTCAATTATGTTTGAAACAGTTTTTCCATCCCAGCATATACTTGGATTCTGCAAACTCATCCACCAAAATACAGCTGAAACCCTTGTGAACTGCTCTGGAAGACTAGGTAAATCACTACTCTTGCGGTCAACAAGGTCACATATAATTAAGAATTAAAAGTACAGAACAAAAATACTGACCAACTTTTTAACTAAATTTGTAACCAGTAACAGAAGTAGAATTACAAATTAAAAAAAAACTCGTATCTACTGTTGAAAAAAATTAATTGAAATTATAGTGAGGTTTTCAAAACAGCCCACGAGAGCCACCAATCAACATGGAAGGCAGCTACCGACGCCAAATGTCCAATGCCCAGTCAAGATATCTAACACCCAGTAAAACACCACTCAGCTAGAAGGTAGGAAACGCAATAGCAGAACAGGCCCTGCTGAGACCAACCAACCAGGTCACGGCCTGCTTCAGTCAGTGACAAGCCTACAAGCCACAAGCAGGCACAGGACCATCACCTCCTGCCCCATGGCCTCCTCTGTACCTGCAAACAGGAACTATGGGTGAGTGCCCTCCCCGTGGGCACAAGACCAACCAACCAGGAGGTACAGGGCCTATCTGCCATCACCTTCAGGCAGCACAGCCAGGTCTCTATCAGGCCTTTAGCCAAGGAACTTGAAACCCCACTGCCAGCTGACGGTAAGGAAAGAGGAGCGGACTACAGAAGCCCACCTGTCCTCTACTGTTAATTTCAAATGAGGCCAGTGTTGTCCTTTCTAGTGCATGCTCACTGTACTACACAAGGGGACAAAATGCAGCACTTTACATAGAGGAAAAGGCATGGAGTACACGGGTTCAAGTTCTGAACTGGCAGAATGATCTCTGAGACATTCTCCAAGCTCAAGAAATAGCCATTCCTCACCTGGAGCTGGGATAAACCATCCCACGATAATAGCACATTGGGGCTAGGAGGGCACACATCTCTGTGCAAGCAGCATCACATCACTGTGAAAGCCTCCCTTCTCCATCTGTTCATCCCATGTTGTCCTGTGACTTCCCCCAAGTCCCTGGACAGTTCATTGTTCTCACCCTCCTTCCTTCCTCTACTTTCCTCTCAAGATGCTCCCCACAGTGAAACTTGACTTTGTCATCAAGAGGCAACATGTCCTCTCACAAAGTACTTTGCCAAAGCACACCAAAGAGAATACCCAAGTGGTGTGACCACACTTGGCTGCAAAGACTCAACTAGACACGGCACACTAAAGGCATCTCAAGCCTCAGTCAACCATCTCACAAGTCTTCTACCAATTCAGCTTCTTACATGTACCCAGCAGAACCACCAGGGACTTTTGCAGAGCTGAGCTTCATACTTATCTGGGCTTCTACATAAGCAGAAATGCAACTAGCATGCCGAGCTGGCCCTTCCTCGAGTCCTATCCCCAAAATTTAATGTGTCATTTTTATGTTCCACTTGCACAAATTCCACAAATACACCAGTCTTCCTCCCGCTTCTTGCCTTACTGAAGCCTTGATTCCCTCAGAAATGCCTCCAACTCCCCATTAAAAGTTGTGCCCTAAAGTACCCACCACTGCTGCTGACTCCATAAGCACACCTTGCTCTTGTGCGATCTGTGGTCCCTTCACTCCGAGAGACCAGGAACCTTTCATTTTGGTTTTCTGCTGATTCCAGGACCTAGTACAGCATCTAACAGAGAAAACAAGTACTTGGAAAGAAATCAGGGACAGGAAGGTGCACACACCACCAGACTCTCAACTTCCAACTGGCTCACAGGCCCCAGATTCCTCTGAACATGTCCAGCCCATCACCCCTTTTAAACAAGTCCTCCAAGATCAGACCCGCCTGGGGTGCCTGTTCCTTCTCCTGAATGTCACCAGTCCTTGCGGTCTGGACCACTGGGCTAGCATTTTCCTTTTTTTTTGCTAAGATGCCTGAGTTATCTGTATATGGACCTTTTACTTCCCTAAACGGACTATATGCCTCCACAGAGATGTGCAATTTCAAAACTCTTGAGTGCTGTATAAAACAAAGACTTTTCATTGGATAATTTTAATTGTGGAGACAAATGAAGTGTTCCCTTTATAAGCTTATCATAATTTAAGTGCTCTATGATGACTAAAGTTTACCTATTTATAAATTCATTGATATTCTCAGGTACTATTAAAGGCTTTACAAAGGATTATTTGAACCTATTAAGTGACCTTAAAGAACTATGCTCTCTATTAACTTATTACTGGTTTTGGTTTTTTTGTTTGTTTTGAGACAGGGCCTTGCTCTGAACTCACCTATGGAGCCCAGGATGGCCTTGGACTCACCGTAATCCTTCTGTCTCAGCCTCTCCAGTGCTGGGATTGCAGGGGTGCGCCACCACGCCTGGCTTATGTGGTGCTAAGAAATAGAACTCGGGTACTTAGTGCTTGCTAGGCAAGCACTTTAACCGCTAAGCCATTCTTCCAGCCCCACATTACTGGGTTTTTTTTTTTTTTAAATAAACTGTGTTCTCTTCACTGCTCAGGTATGAAACTCCTTGCTGCTATAATTTTTTTCTAATTTGCTGGAACAGTGAGGTCAGTATTTCAAACTAGGGACTCAGTGAGGGAATCAAGGCTCCAGTGTGATAAGAACAAGTAGGAAGAAGACTGGTGTACATGTGGAATTTGTGTAGGTAGACCATAAGTATTCAGTCGTCAAAGAAGTCACAAACGCAGTAGTCCCTCAGCAAGAAAGGCAGATGTGGATCCTTCAGTTATCAAGAGCCCAGTTTCATGAAGCTCACTCATGTGCCACTTGCTCTTAATAACCACACAAGATTACACAGCACAAGTATTTTAACTATCATGAAACCCATTTTTATACTTGGAGGAACTAAACCTCAGAAAGATGACCTGACTTTGGCCAATGTCCCAAACCTGGTAGGAACCCAGGTGTTCATGTTTCTAGTTCCTTCCACCAAGTCCATTTGCATAAGGCCAGAACTGCTTCGTTAGGTAAGATAGGGTGTAGCTCAGCGGTGGAGTATTTTGCCTAGCATGCAAAAGGCCCAGGGTTCAATCCCTAGCACCAAAAAAAGAAACAGACTTCAGATTTGCCAACAGACATCGTTTATTGCTAACAAGCAAATTCAATCTCACATTTTTGACAGTCACAAACAGGGAACAGAGACTAAGATGATAAAAACTTCTAAATGTGACCTATTCTGTGCTACTTAATTATAATCTTCCTATAGCTCTCAGTATGATGCTAAGTGTCTTCTTTCCCTGAAAGTTGAAGCTGTCCTGTCCAAGGAATATCACACATTCAACATTACAGGGGCTGCTCAGACAAGTAAAGCAGAAATACAAATGCAAGAATTCAAAATAAGTTCTAGTTGAAAATGCCTAGTATATGCACATCTTTGGCCCAGGACAGAACTGCACGCTCCTTGGTCAGAGACAGTAAGAACCATGTTCTCACAGCGTTCTGTTCTTTTCCTTCTTTCTATGTTTGTGTGAGTCTTTGTCTGCCAATCAAGAAGTATTTACTGAAAGCCTACTACCTGTCAACCAAACAGGCAGGCAGTGCTCAATGACTCACTGATGCACTGTTTGCGTCCCCAAGCAGCCTGGGCTTCAGGAATCTCTGTGCCACACACCGAGCAGAGTGCCTGGCACATGCAGCAGCTTCCTAAACATTAGCTGAATGAACAAAAACGTGCACATGTGTGCATCAGAGGGATCAGTTTGCTGCATGTAAAGGAATCAGGCCTCTTCACTGGCCTGGCAGTCCTTCCCATCCGCCAACAACTGATAGACCCTGCAAAGCCCCACACGCACTGCACGCACAGCAGCAGGCACAGCAGCTGTCACGCACAGGAGTGGAGAGGTCCAGAACTGTGAAGAATTCAGCCCTTTCCTTCTTTCGTAACTGAAATCAGGTTAGGTCCAATGTTGGCTGACCTGTCAGCTATGTCTTCGACATCTGGCTTTCAAAACACTGTTAGCACTGCCTCTGAGAGAAATTTATGTTGATTCACTCTGACGTTACCACTGGAAAAGATACTATTTAAACGTCTGTGATCACATCTAAGATCTAAACAGAAGTGAGTTAAAATAAAAAGTTCTCTTCAGGTCTTTGCAATCTATACATTAGCCTTCAGAGTATTTAAGAAGAAAGGTTTGACTTACTATTTAAACTCTCCAAACTTTACGAGAACAAACAGGCCTCACCATAAGCCATCCAAAATGGACTGTTACGTTCCAGGAATGAGCTTCACGATGTCTTATAATTAATTGAAACCTATGATTGAGCAGGCACAGTGATGGTGGCACAGATCTGCAATCCCAGCACTGTGGGAGGCTGAGGTGGGCTGCAAGTTTGAACCCAGCCTACACAAGTGAACAACTCAGGGAGACTCTGACTTTAAGAAGTTAAAAGGGGGCCAACAGAAGAGGCTACTAGGGATGTAGCTCAGTGCACAAGACCGGGGTCCAACTCCCAGTGAGCGGTGGAAGGCTACAGAATTGGTCTGGCAGACTATATTTTGCCCAGAGAAGTTATAAACACGATAGTGAGATAATAGGAAGTATTAAATTAGCTCAATGTAAACCTAGCAATGCAGCCATGAAATGTGTAAATCTTCATGTATCAGTAATAAAACAAGCTTATTTTCACGCCTTTCTCCACATCTGAGAAAAAGATAAAAAAGAAAATCAAAAGAGTAATCAAATAGGTCCTAAACATGCATATAAAGTATGCCAAACAGAGAAAAGCCTAAAATAAGGCTGCTATTAAGCTATGTGTTTAAATATAAGTTCTGTTTAGTGGCACAGTAAAGAGTCCCTGTCCCACAATCTCTAGCCCCGACAAATTTTAGCTTACCTGAAAAAGCTGGTGATATCACTTATAACTAAAATGGTACCAAAGGAACACTTCAAATTATGTGAAGTTTGCAAGAAAACACTAAGTTTAATCCCAACCAAATTCCTGTACAGCTCTGAAACAGCTAAAAAGAAAAAAGATCCGGAATTTTCTGTACACCAATCATCAGACTCAGAATGAAAGTTTTTAATGACCTAAAGCCACAACTAAATCACTTTCGGTAAAGAAAAAATACGTAGTCCTCAGGAAGCCCACCAACTGTCCCCTGGTTGAGTTAATTCTATTTCCAGTATACTGTGAAATACCAAAAAAAAAAAAAAAATGAAATTAGAAAGCATTTTTGCTTACATCTTAAATATTTTCTTAAAATTTCTACACTTCAAGTTTCCTTCATGATTTTTATTTACGGCCTGACTTCCACAACATACTCTGTAACATTCTGGATAAAGAACAGACGTTTGGTTTTCAGACAGAAAAATGTACTTACGACCTAAGGCAGGGGTGGGGGGAAAGTTTATTAACAATAATAATTATTAGTAAAACTTCCATACGATGCCTTGGCATATATTCAAGCTGAGCTCTATAAAAGATTCTCAAATACACATTATAATTCTTTGTTAAAAAATTCCAACTACGCATCAGCACGCCAGCTGGAAATATGATACAGCCAACTTAAGCATTTTTTTGCCCAGAAATTATCCCTTCTCTTCGTAACTAGCTACGTTTTACCTTTTGTTCAAAAACGTCATAAATTATCAACTGGGAGAAGTGAGTCAAGCCGACAGAACAGCAAGCCCCTAAGTTCCACGTCGCCCGCAGCATCCTCGGGGCAGGCCCGCCGGCCCCCGACTGCTCCTCTACCCTGGGGCTCTCCTTTTTCCCTTCTCCGGGTCTCGCCTCCTCCATCTGCGTCCCCGGTGCTCCCACACCTCACCCCGGTTCTCTCCCTCGTCCCCCTCCCTGCTTCAGGACGGTCTCCCTCTTTCTCCGCGTCTCCGACTCGTCCCCGCCCGCCTGGCGCCGTGGCCCGTGTCCTACGTCCCGAGCGGCGGGCCGAGTCCGCGGAGAGGTTGTCACGCCGGCCGGAAGGCGGCGGCCGCCCGCCCAGCGCAGCGCGGCCCGGCCCGGCCCGGCCCGGCCCTGACGCCGCGAGGCAGCGCCCGCACCCGCGGCGCCACGTACTTTCCGCCGTGCGGGCGCTCAGGCACAAGTTCGCGAAAAGCCCGAGCGCGGCGGCCGCCGTGATTCAGCAGCGGGCCGGGCGGCCGAGTCCAGAAAAGGTCACCGAGACGCCGCGCCCGGCCCGCGACCAGGAGGGCGGCGGCGGGGCGGCGGGAGGCCGGGGCGTGGCGCCCGCCAGGGTGCGGCGGCGGCGGCGGCGGCGGCCGGCCGGCAGGCTGCTCCTACCTTTCCGGCTCTTCGGAGAGCTCCGCTTGCTCCGGGCGCTGGCTCGCTCTTCCTCAATCGCAGCTGCTATCTCGGGGTTGTCTTCCCCATTGTACCAGACCAGGAGCTCCTCGCCAGGCGCGATTGGCTGCGGGAGAGAAGAGACAAGCCCCGGCCCAATCAGAGTGGCGGTTGTTGGCGGGGGCGGGCGGCGCCACGGCGGGCGGGAGCGGCACGCCGACCGCAAACAGCTGTCGGGCGGGCGCCGCGCCTGGCCGGCTCCGCGGGGAGGAGGAGGAACTTCGGGGCGCGCGCACGGAGGGCCGCCGTCGCTGGGAGGAGCTCACGGCCACGCGCAGGTGGCGCGAGGCCGACTGAGGGTAGGAGAGATTCGCGAGCGCGCGCAAAGGGGACAGTGCTGCAGAAAGGCCACAGGGCCTCGCTTATAGGGCGGGGCGGATCAGCTGGTAAGAGGAGCTCCCGGCCACGCTCACCGGTCTCCGCGGGCACACGCTCAGAGCCCGAAGGGGCGGCAGGGGAGCCCCGCCTCCAGGAGGAGGGGCTCACGCTGAGCGGGGCGGTCTCCGCGGGGAGGAGGCGCTCACAGGCGCGCACCTCGGGCAGAAGGGCCTGGTGCGACTGATGGGTCGGACTGCTCCAAACCCCATGCCACCCACACATAAGAGAAGGTACAACGCGGAACCACTTTGCCCAAGAAATCCGAGTAGGTGAGAAATTTAAAGCACAATTAGGCAAGAAGTATGGAACAGGAGGGGGGATGCATGTTTCTGATTCAAGCGCAAATTTAGCGTGAAGATGCGTTTCATGTGGATACCCGCAGATACAGTTATGAGGAAGCAGCGGGCACCGTGCCATCATCTATGTGCTGCCGCGAACCTGGCTGGGTCAAAGACATAAAGACTTTGCATCACGGCTTTTAGGTACAGGAAGTCATGCAGTCCTCAAAATATCTCCCATGAATTAGGCTTCTAAGACATTGAATCCTTACCAAATAAAGTAGTAGTGGGGGCTGTGAGAACACACCAACGTGGTCATATTGCACCTATAAAAAGATCCTGAAGAAAAAAGTGTTCTGTATGAAAAGACTGGACTCTAAACAGAATCAAAGAGAACAGCTTATTGGTTTCTCCTTCAAGAACTAAATTGTTCAAAAAGTTTCAAGAGTTATCAATGCAAGAAAAATTCCATTTGAAACCCACTGAATGAAATAAGAGTCAACGAAAGTAAGCTCTTCCTTAAAGTAGATCCAATGAATCACTGAAATGAAGAAATTACAAAAATCACCATTTGTCAATCATCAGGTGGTAATTGATTCAGGCAAGGCTGGCTCGCCAGTGGATGCTAACAGATAAAAGTTTAAGGGGTATAATATTTACAAGCTCTCAAAATGTCTCCCCACAAAATATTTATCAATTCCAAGGGGGAAAGAACGCTTTGGTGAAGAGACAGATGGACATCAAGTGCCTCCTAATGAGATGCAAAGAAGACCACGTGGCATCGCTGCTGGGAGATTTCTACCCCATGAATGAACCAAATCAGGATGACACCAAGAGGAGCCCTATGTGTGAGCTGTTTTACAAAATGACCAGTTCTCAAGACTGAGAAGTTAGCAAAGACTAAGATCAGATTGTCCAAGCCAAGGAGACTGATGACAACTGAATTCAGGAGTACTGTCTTGAGGAAAAGCACATAGGTGACTGGAACAAGTGACAAAATGTAAGTAAGGTGTCCATGTTGGCTAATAAAATACTGTGTCAGTACTGACTTTCTGATACTGGATCACTATACTGTGGTACTGTGGCTTGGGTCTGGAATGCCCCCAAAATCTCATGTATTTGGATGCTGTGGATTATCTATGGAACCATGTGCTGTTAGGAAATGGCTTAGTCGGGAGGTCTGCGTTTATAGGTGTGTGGTAGAAGATAGGCATGCAATGGATTAGAGCTTACAGGTTTGTAGGATTAAGGGTTTAAACCTGGAAGGGGCAGAACACTGAGGCTGGACTCAGAAGAGGCAAATTACTGGGACATGCATGACATGGAAAGATATATGCTACTTCCATCCTTCCTTTCATTATTCTAAGACCTGGCTTCCTGTTTGCAATGCCATGACAAGTTGCCTCCATCTCTGCCTCTGCCATGTGCTTCCACTTTTGCCAGCCACCTGTGAATGGACTGTGCCTACTATGAGATTAAAATAATAATAATAAAAATTTTAAAAAACATTTTTCTCTGCTTAATTTGTGCAAGTCAGATATTTTGCTAAAGCAATGAGAAAGTAAGACGTATGGTTATACAGGAGACAGACCTTATAGTTCTGAAGGGGAGGAAAATTCCATCTGTCAGTTTAGAAACAAAATAGTTCTTCATTTCATCATAACTTCTAGTTTAAAGTCCTTGTAGTAAACATTAAGTACTACTTCATTCTCTGAGAGCTGTCAATATAGTTCAGATTTTAGCATATTCTAAATTCTTTAAAGAATTTTTCAAATAAAACCCTTTGCTCCTCCAAGAATGGCTTCAATCTGCCATTTTATTATCTTTGAACCAATGTATTACTTCTTTTTTTGGATCAGTTAAACCTAAACCAAAAAACTTAATTTACTCAGTAAGACATTAGCCAAGCATGGTGATGCAGTCCTGAAATCCCCCCTGTAGGAGGCTGAGGGAAGAAGATCACAGATTTCAGCCTGGCTGGGCATCTTGGCAAGAGCCTATCTCAAAACCAATAAAAAGGGCTGGAAATGTTGCACAATGTGAAGACCCTGGGTTCAACCCCCAGTACCAATCAATCAGTCAATCACTCACTCAATCTAAAATAGCTATCATATGACTTCTGGATGATGAGCTAAGCGGTTTCATTTACTCTTCAAAAGCAAACTGTCTGATAATTGAAATCCTATAGTTCATTTCTCTTATATAAGTCACATATTTATGAAATGGTATCAAATAATATTTCAGACAACCAAGGTTCTAAGAAACAAAGTCTAAAAACAAAACAAAACAAAAATCAAAAAACACCAGACCAAACAAAGCCAGGCAGTGATATATGTCTGTAGTCCTAGCACTCTGGGAATTCTGAGAGGCTGAGGCAGGAGGCTTACAAGTTTGAACCTAGCCTGAGTACCTTAGCAAGATCCTTTCTCAAAATAAATAAGTCAAAGTGAAGAAGATCACAGGAAGAAGTTATGACAAAAAGGTTCTTGCCATGTTCCTCACACTGGCTAGAGGCCACCCCCCAGGTACTTTTGGAAATCTCCGAGAACAAGAGAACCCATTTCCACATTCCACTAAAGCAACAGCCAGGTGCTGACTCAGTGAGTTAACCAGCACACAAACTCCTTACATAGGCAGGCACTCATGTTCCATGTAATTCTTATTTCTGCAAAACACACTAAAAACATACCAGAGTCTGTACCATAAATTTTTTAAAAGCCCCATGGGTTGGCAAAGCACTAGTGTACATGATTTGTTCACTACTGAATGGCTTCGCAAGGTGGTAGCAACTGAGATGTTGCTATACCAGTATAGAGCTATATGCTTCCAACTTTATTTTGAAACTACCTAGATAACATTCCCTTGTGAAAAGAAACAAAGATTGTTTTTTCTGTCCTAACTTTCCTTTTGCATACCTTAACATTTTCTTGTGTCAAATTTTCAAAGAAAAGTACAAACTCATTTTCAAAGAATAAACTCAAAAGACCACATTTTTTTCACGCAATCATGAGTCACTTAAGGAAAATGTGTCATCAAGCAGTTCTGTCATACAAATTATCACAGTGTCCTTAAATTAAGACAGTTACAAGGTCACTGGCTGACAGAATCTTATGGAACCACCATCTACGTTAGTGCATTACTATATTGTATTTTAATGTCAAAAATTTTTTAAAAAGAAGAACTTAAGACCCTTTCAACTTTTCCTCTGGGTTCAGACAGGCTTTGTAAACCAAGCACACCTGGTTTTCTCTATATATCAGTATACACAAACTTGTAATTTTACCAAGCCAATTCAGCCAGGAAGAAGAGCAAGGGTTCTAATAATATTCCTGACATCAAGTCAAAACAAGAGAAATACTCTTGAATCATTAAGCTGCCCAGAGCTTGTCCAATCTTACTGCTTACAAGTCATTCTTCAAGGCCTTTGCACAAAAGTACACATCCCTAGACAATTTTTTTAGTTTTTGGCTTTGAGACAGAATCTCACTAAGTTGCCCAGGCTAGGCTGAAACTTGCAATCCTCCTGCCTCAACGTCTACAGAGCTGAGATTACAGGCCTGTGCCACCATGCCTAGCTTCCAGCATGATCTTTTAAAAGGTCGGATTTCAGGCTCAATCTTGAAACAGGGGAACCAAATGTAAGACTAACCCTCAGACCTCCCCATGGGTCATTCAGCCCCAACTCACTCTTAACCCGCCTCACCAGCCTGATTTGCTGTAATGACTCTCCTGTCAGTCACACTAGTCTTTGTTTTATTCCTTTCAAAAACCAAAAACCTAATTATTCCAACATCAAGGCCCCTGTTTGTCCTGTCTCTCTTACTGAGCTGCTCTTGCCCCGGACCTCTGTGTCGTGGCCCCTTCCCACGTAGGGATAGAAACTGAATGTCTGTTGCCAGAAAAACCTCCCTAGCCTCCCTGGAACCAAAGCAGCCCTCCCTGCTCCTACCTAGTCACTCTTGGAAGTGCTTATTAACCTCAAAGCACTTACTGACACCTGGAATTATTGTGTTGACCCATTTACTTGTTTATCATCTGCCTCGTCCTTTAATACACTCTAAGATCCATGAGCCTGGAGACCTTGCCCCCCGTTTGGCACTACAGGAGAGTACATAGCATGCAGAAGGTGCTTGGAAATCTGTCAAACAAACAGATGAAGGAATGGACAGGTGGGCTTAGCAGCTTCTAGAAATCTAAAATACTTTTAAATCATACCACAAACAAAACTAATGTTGAGATTTCCTAATATCAGGGTGGAACAATATGCTGGGAATGCCACACAGAGCCCAGAGAACATCTCATGTAATTCATTTGCAAAATCTACCTCATGGAGGGCTTAATCCAGAAAAATACAGTAGTGTGGTCACCACAAAGGAATCAGGAAGGCCCCATGTATACCTGAGCAAGTATCAGAGGTCAGGCTTGGGGGAGGTCTCCTGAGATTGAAACCGTGTTATATGGGACAAGGACAGGTAAACATAACAGCACGGTCACTTCATTCACATTTGGAGTGCTTACGTTCAGTTAAGCTACTGCACATTAGCTTGTTTAATTTTGACAACTACATGGATTAGTTTTACAAGTTGAGTATCCCTCATCCAAACATGTAAAACCTGAAATGTACAAAACTGAAACTTTTTGAGTGCTGAAATGATGCCGTAAGTGGAAAATCCCAGAGCGAACCATCTGTCAAAAGACAAGCACGCTCCAAGTATGCTGCTGAACTCTCCTCTATCCACACAAGTACGGTATATACGAAATGTGAATGAGCTTACTCTTTCGATTTGGGTCCGTACTTCTGCATGAACCCTTTCGCACCACTACACTGTCCTCCATCTCCAGATGTCACTCACACTTCAAATACATTTGAGTAACAGAATGAATTCTTGAGTCACAATCTGAATCCAATTTCAAGTCTAGTTAACAAAAACATGCTACTGTAATCCAGCAGAAAGAAAATGGGAAACCAGGTTTCAAAAGTCACAAATGAGAAAGTACCACAAAAACTTATTTCCTACAGAGCCTGGAAGCAAGACCATGGGAATAAATAAGGTAATAGACAGTACACTGGGTGGCCACATCAGGAAAAATGCAGCAGAGGAAAAATGAAACAGCCACATGTTAATATCCAGAGGTCTGATGCCACCACAATGACAAGACAACACTCAGCAAAGCTGGCCACTGCCCTCCACATGTGCTCATTCAGAGTTTCCAATTCCACGGACAGAATTCTTTTTGCACGACCGTCCTCCAATCTATGATATATTTCATGGAAATGAGTAAGTAAAGACAGGTCTGTCTTACAGTATCTTAATAAAGGCCCCTATTCCAGGAAAAGTAACAACCACTACCTTGTTAACCTCAAGGTCCCACACCTCAGTCCACGTCCATGTGCTTTGTACAGATATGCCTTCCATGAAAATGTGAGTGGGAAAACCAAGGAGAAAAACACGGTGCTGCTCCCGGCAGAACTGCAGCTCCACCAAAGGCTTCCTCACGGTACCTTTCCTGCATGTGCTCAGGGGCCTCAACTCCGGCCCAAAACATGGCTGTCCTCTTCCCTTCATATCAGCAATTATTAATGTGTCCAAATAAAAATTTGACAGTAAGAAGAAACACATTCTGTTTAGTTTCTATTCTGAATAAAACTGAAGGGAAGGGAAAAGCTATTCGTGGCTTCATTCTTACACTGAGGATCATGGATGCATTTTAGTTAACACAGCACCAGTGGGGCTATTGATAGCTTCTTACAGGGCATAAATCCACGAGTCAGTTCTGAAAGCATCTGCATCTTAGGAGGAAAAGGCAGCTGCCACACGCTTAATCAACAGTACCCACAAAATGCAGCATGTAATTAGTCAACACGACCTCCGGACGTCGGTACACTGGCACATGCAAAGCCGTGGCAACCACGTATTTACCACAGACCGTTGAGTGCGTCTGAACCATTTCAAATAAAACCTTTTCAAGGTCTACAAAGCAGTCATTGTCAGCACAACTGAGGACTTCACTCTGAGGAACCAGCTGTTACCTTTAAAGTTTTGTAGTAAATGGCTCTGTTGATTTCCAAGGGGAATAAGTTCTGCTCCTCTCCGGAGCAGGCCCAGTTCACATAGCGGAGCCAGTTCCCCTTCTCCGGATCAGTAGCATCGATGCACATCCATCCCAGATTCGGGTAATACACCTGGGGAAGGGGAACAGTCTTCATTTAAACAGCAGTACTTAAAAATGGTTCCATTTCCAACTTCTAAAGCAATTCCTTTTTATCATATGCAAGTAGCCTGTTTCAAAGAAACAAAGTAAATGACAGAAAAAAGAAAACTGTGAGATGAAAAGTCAAATTTGAAACTGTAATTTCCATTATTTTGGTTCTTGAGCTTACTTATTTTCTCTCTAAACACAGGAGCTATATATAGTCAATGGGCATGATGATCTCCAAATACTTTGCAAACAAGTGACAGGTACATTTCCTACAGCCTAACACAGAGAAGTAAATGGAGCTTGCGATAGAGATCAGCAGCACCCACTTCCCAGGAGCTTTCTGGGTGGTTCTGCCAGTCCAGTGCTGGGATCTAGCCCTGCCAGGCCACAGCAGAGGGACCCTTCCCAGCACGGCTGACAGCAACTTCAGCAAATGAACACACACTGGGAACCAGCCGTGTGAGTGACGGAGCGTGATGCTTTTGCAAACACACCTGCTCCACCTGAAAGCTCTGTAAGGGCAAAGGTGCAATGGAACCTGCTGGAAGTGCCCGTGCCCATCACGGAAAGATCAAAAGCCTCACCTCTCTCTGAGGAGTCACATCTCACCAGCCGTGCAGGAAGCCTCCTCCACCACCCCCACTGAGTCAGTCCACCCCAGATGCCTCCAGCATCTACTCTTGTTCCTTCATCTTAAGGAACATCTATTTCACAATGATTTCTAAATTAAGCTCCATATATATAGTGTTATTCCCCAAAGCTAGACTGTAAAACAACCGAGTAAGCACTGAAACAGTGCTATCCGCAGACAGGCTGCACAAAGGAACTCTGTCTTCTACGTTCTTCTTAGGAAGAACAGAAAGAATCTGCAGGCTTGCATCTCTTCCCTCTCCCCCTCCCTGGCCATTCCTTCTCTCCTGTCCTTCCACATGATTCACCTCTCCTTACTGCACAGGTCCCTCTGCAGCCATGCCCCTGCCCCCAGCTGGCTCTTAGGACACTGCTTTCCAAGACAGAGACAGCCCAGGGTGCAGCCCTCTTCCTGGGCTCTGCTTTCCCCAGGGTGGGCCTCGTCTGGCCCAGTGCAACATGCTTTGCACGTGACCTCATCCAGCTTTGCTTTTATTTCCCCCTCAACACGTGCAAAATCAGGCTCAAAAATTAACTTTCCTTTCAAAGTCACATGAATTGCAGTAAAGATAGCTAAACCAGGGTGTGTGTAGTAACCCCTACTTACCAGTGCCTTCCCTACCCACCTAGATGAGAACCCTTCTCCTCCCACGAGCACCTCCAGCCCCTCTATGCTCTACCTTGCTTCACAGCATGCCCTCCTTATGCGCCAAGTGTCACTTTAGCTTGCTGGGTGACTGCCTCTTCCCACGACAGAATTAGCTCCACTTACCACAGTGCCTTCAACCCCTCAACAAGTGCCTGGCAGAGAATAGGCTAAAATAAATAATTACAGAATGAAACAAATGATATCGTGACACATGAGGATACAGCCACGAGCATCTAAGGAGCACCTACTTGACTGACAAGGGCAATGTCAGGTGTTTTGTCTTTTACTTTATTCAATCATCATAACCAAGGCAAGTATTTTTCCCGTCATGTAAGTATCCCACGTGAGAGTTTTCAAAAAGTGGTTGTTCATTAACCACCTGTCTGCAGCATTCTAAGGAAAGACAACGCACGTTCCATCAGACCCCTTCACTGTCACACTTAGCCCCCACTCTTCCACAGATGTACGCACATGCTCACGCACACACACACACACACAAACACACAATCTTCCAAGTGGCCCCCATGTGGTATGTTATGAAGAGATAGTATCACAATGCTAACTTTGAAGTTACACTTACTACACCAAACATAACAAGAGCTGCCATAACCTAAAATGTTTACAAGACATTTCTATCAGGTCTGCCAGGAAGATCACAAAAGGAAAACAGAGGCGACAGTCCCTAAGCACTGCCGACCCACAGGAGTCACCAGTTCCTAACTCAAACAAGCGCTGCTCTTCAGCCCAGACAGAAATGCCTCTGGGCTCACAGACCAAGTCTGCTACTGATGTAACCCAGTGGACATCAGGGTCCCAATCTGTCCCCACCCACATATAAGCATACTGATACAGGTCAGCACACTCAGAGAAAGACACAGGGACAGGTGCCAGAAAAACCCAGAAGCAGCAAGACCAGCCTATCCACCTGCCCCAACCATAATGCATGTCCTGCCAGAACTTCCGGGCTCCCAGGTCAGCGTCGACCATCAGGGAAAGGAGCACGTTCCACTCAAGCGAACGTGTTCTCTACACACAGCTCACGGTGCTCCACGAGGCAAAGCGTCTTTTAACTCACACTTACTGGTGTGTGAAAAGAAAAGGATGAACACTTAAAAAAAAAAAAAAAGTCAACAAGTAATTCACAAAGGACTACACATAGCCAAGATCTCATTTTAAAAACTGAATCAAATAACTAAAAATAAATAAATTAAAAATTTTCACCTATTAAATTGGCCAAGAAAAAAATTTTAAGAAACAAATATTGAAAGTGATGTGTGAAAATATTCTCTCAAGCACTGAGACTCAGAGAACAAGCTGGTGTAACTCTTTTGGATGGCATTTAGTGGTAGCTGCAAAAAGGAAAAAAGCCCTTTAATGTACAGAGGTACTCTACCAGCATAGACATTTGTGGGAGTTTATTCCAGTGAGACAATTGGCATTGTACCCAGACACACGCCAAGCTGTTCACAGTGGTAGAGGCACATTTTACTACAAGTCCTCCTATCAGAGGACATTTCCCAGTATGTACTTTGCTTGTACAGACAACTCTAACATACAAATTTAAAAAGTAAATTGGCTGGCCTCTCAGTCAAAGCCCAGTTTGATACCTGTCTCTATTAAACAGCTTGCACTAATCAATCCTCTCTTTGGAAATCATTCCAAGTAGGTTTTGGGTCCACTACACGGAAGTTTCTGAGAATCTGCCTGCAGGCACGGTAAGAAATGCTAAGGGCACACAGTAGACTCCAACCAATGCCCACTGGATGAACACAATAATTCTTACACTTAAAGCAGAAATTCTAACCTAGCTGTCATGATGTTAAACAACTGCATGTAATGCTAGAAATAATATGCAAACTTTTCTGTCTATGTGTAACCTTGCATACTTTATGGGGAGATTTTCAGGAGTGCTGCTGGGGCTTTAGTGTATACAGATTTGCTCCTCTGGGTGGTCGTATTGGGGGTGGTGACCTTTTAAGAGGTAAGGCCTAGTGGGAGATTCTTACGTCACTGGGAGTGGGGAGAGTTCAGAAAGCATTGTGGGACCTTACTGGTCCCCTCATATCTGATCCAGTTTGATAGTGGCCATGTGGCCATTTTTATCCTATAAATGCCCTCACCATGATATACTGTCATCACTGGGGTCCAAACCATGGGGGCGACCTCAGACATGAACCCCTAGAACAGTGAGCCAAGACATACCTCTCTCTACTTCCTAAGTTGCCTGCGTTAGGAACTCTGTCATGGTGATGTGAAGCTGAGAGAGAATGTGCGCCCAAAGCCAACGAAGTCCAAAAATCCCTGGCCTCTCCCAGAGGGAGGAGCACCAGGCAGGCAGCTGAGAGGCCAGCTCTGCCCCGACTCCAGTATTTAACAACCTCACACATCAAACAAGCTCCTGGGAACTCAGACTTCTCATCTACACAAAGAGATGGGTCATTTCCAGCAGTCCAGGAACAAACATCTGCGTGAGGTACAGCCCAGAGTTTGTAACACCACACATGTGATATGCCAAGGCCAGCTTGGTGCTCCTGAACGCAGGACAGTGCCTGGCACATGATGAACGCTTAACAAACAGGTATTAAATAAATGAATAAAGAGCCAGAGGAAAAAAAATTGCCCCAGATCAAGCCACCAATCAGATACAAGTTAACCTGTTTGGAAAGATCACTTAAATTCTCTATACTTGAACATCCTCATCTCTCCTGCAGTTCCTGAGAGGAGAATGTGATTGGCTGAGCTGTTTCTACGACAACCACTTCTACAGCCATTCCACATCCGAGTACCAAGTTCTGCATACTGCTAGGAGGCATGCAGCACACCTGGAACACCCAACAATTCCATGCTCACTCCTATCGCTTCGCTTCCCCACATGCCAAGACCAGGCCACATGGAAACATGCTCAGCTTAACAGGCCCCACAGTCTCTTGCCACTGCTTAACTATGCCATGCTGGGGCAAAGGCACCATACACAATATGTCAACAACTAAATGTAGCTATGTTCCCACAAAACTTTACCATGAGCTGAAATTTGGGTTTCTTACTATTTTCATATGCCACAAAGCATTTCTTTTCAATCATTTAAAAATTTAAAAATCCTTCTTCACACCAGGATTACAGAAAAACAAGCAATGGGATAGATTCCCTAGAGAGCCAGCCCTCTTTTATGGAGCACTCTGATACAGCATTTAAAAGCCAGAAGGCAGCACTGGCAGCTGAGTGTTACTTCTGGAAAGAAGGTTCTACAGACAGCTGGCTGACTTCTCTCTATTCTTTTATCTCCTAGCCTGCCAGTGTAACTTACAAATTATTTAAAATTAAAAGAACAGAGAGCAAGAAATAAAATTCACTTCTAACATTTACTTCTGACAGTGCTGATAAAATGTATTTTCACTTCTTTAAAAAAGCCATTGAACTCTTCTCGTTATGCAGAGAATTCGTGTATCGACTTCATTGCTCTGAAGTCTTCCTTTTCCCTGCCAACCTCCTGACTCAAACCTATTTCCCAAATGACATGTAAAGAGAACTGTCAGTTATCACTGGGGAAAAAATGGATTCCTAAGAAACCATTAAAAAGAATAACAATGCTGAGTTTTAAAAGACTAGGAAGAAGTCTGTATGCTTACTTATTTAAATTAGTGCAATCCCTCCTGAGGTCTGTAGGGAAAAACCTGCCAATGGTTAAGATAAATATAACTTGTTCATTTATACTTAAAAAAATTTATCTTAAGGAGATAATCAGGCAAGTCAGCATATCTGTACACAACAGTAACACTGTCACTTCAAAAAATAACTTATCATCATGAAAAGCTTAGAATGTAGGGCCGATTAAATAAATCACAGATGGCCCGCGATGGGATTCTAAGCAGCCACAGAACAGACACAGATCAGGAGTTCCACGAGTATATTAAATGTTAAAAGCGTACTACAGTGCCACGCGACTGTCCTATCTCTACTGCACCTACTTCTGTGTCTGGTGTTGGTATGACTGAGGGCCAGGGTGGGAGACAAGATAAACCGCCAGCACAGGAGAAGGGCCACAGGGCTGGCCACAGTGTCACACTGTGGAGCAAGAAGCTTAAATCATTTCTACCTTCTCATTTACATTTTTGTATTGCGGTGTCTTATGTGGCAGTGAATGTATTTTTATAATTAACACAGACATTTTAGTATGTAGAACCACACGAGTGAGGCCTGCCATACTGCGAGAGCTGAGTGAGGATGACATGTCAGTGCAGGCTTAGCCAGGGTGACAATGGCCCCACTCGGACCAAGGAGTGATGTGGGGAGTAGGGAAGGCTGTATGTTGAGGCAATAGTGGAGAACACAGGAACTGCTCTGGTTTAAAAGTTGCACCCAAAAAAGCATGTGTAGAAAACTAGCTCCCCACACCCAGGGTCCCCAGCTCCACAGCAGGGAGAGGCGATGTCAATGTGCTTTGGGCTCCAAGGCTCCACCCTGACAAGTGGGTGGGCGTGGACCGAAGGGCTTAGGGACAGAGGTCTAATCCCTTGCTGCCCTCCCGGACCTGATGCCTCCTGCTGCCTCACCATGCACCAAGAGGCTCCTCACCAGACACAGCAACTTGATCTTGGACTTCTCGACCCCAGCTCTACGGGCCAAACTGACCACTACGAATTACGCATTAACTGTGGTGTTTAAGTACCAGCAGCACAGAGCAGACTAAGTAAGAGGCTATCACTACGTTCAGATGGAGTGTTCAGTGAACATAAAACCACCCTCAAAATAGTCTACTGGGGAAAAAAAAAAAACAGTCTTACTAAAATAATTCTTACTCAATTCAAAAGTTCTATTCATAAGAAGTAATTTGAGCCAAGAGAAGTGAATGTGAAAAGACTTTTTATCAGAAATGGTTTCAAAAAACTGCAGATTACTCAACACAAACGGGCTAGGAGAAGAGAAGTTATGCACAGGCCCCTCAGTCCCGCATGTCAGTCCCTGAGCACATCAAAGATCCTCCCGCCCCTTAAGAACCTGCTTTGTGCGTTCACCCTGAGGATACTCTCTGTGGCTGTTTCTCTCCTGTTGTTTCTAACTTAATAGAATGTTTTCAGTTGAAAGCTGAGAGGGCTTAAGACTGGGTTAAATAACCAAGGGCTCAAGAAAAGCAATTTAACACTTTGTCTTAGACTAGCTTCAAAATACAGTTGGGGTTAAGACCCTGCTGCTGAAAAACAGGCCCATCTCAAGGGCCTTTGGTGGAACACCAAACACCATGATGAGAGCCAGGCGATAACAGGGGTGACAATAGGCCCCTCCTGGTAGTGATGAGAGGTCTGAGGCGAGGCAGCCAGGGCAGGCCTAGAGCAAATGAATGGGGAAAATCTTAAGTTTTACCTTGACTTCCAATGTCTTCTTTACAAGAAATGCATACATGGAACATTCTGAGTGTGACTCACTTCACTAAGAATAATGGTCTCCATTTGTGTCCATTTACCTAAAACCACTCAAATCTGTCTGTCTCTATGGCAGTGTAGTACTCCACTGTGTACATATACCATGTCTTTTTTATCTATTGGTCTACTGATGGATGTTTCAGAATCTCCACAATTTAATTATTGTTATTGTACTGCTATGAACATTAATATACATGTACCTCTGTTATATGTTGCTTTTAACTCTTTTAGAAAGATACCGAGACAATAGAGTCAAAGGAGTGTGACGTTGAAATTAGGGGGGATGAGGGAGGGAAAAGGAGAGGGAAAAGGGAGGAAGAGATGGGAATGTGAGGTTGACATGATTTATCTGTACACAAAATCCTGAAGTTCATGCAGCCACTATGTATCATACATGTACACTAGTAAAAATGGGAGAGGGATGAAATATGTATAATTACACTTTGTACTTTTTGCCACACACACATTTATACATGTTATTCATATCTGCTTTTACAGAGCTTAAAATAATATAAGGCTTAAAGTTTCTATATAAAATATATGCCTTATAGAGGGAATCATAGACATGAGATACAGATATCAACGGCTGGAAGGAAACGCCAGCCTTGACCAGCGCTGTATCCTTAAAACTGACTTAGAAGAGTGGACATTACCAGAAGGATTCCATGAACTGGCATAGTCTCATAAATTAACAACAGAATGGTAACAAGTTTATAGTGGAAACTGAGTCTTCGATGGCTCCAAGTTCCAAGTCACAGTACTTCACCACACTACTATCATCAAGTCCTACTATACACTCAGTGCAAATGAAACTTAGTTTATTCCAGTCAGGCGTGAAAATGTGTATGATCTGCCCAACAGCATCAAACTGTTACACTGGGTAAGGTCAGCACCACTGGCTGAAATAAGTAACGGCCTTGTGGAACTTTATGTTCTATACACAGAACAAAACACGCTCTGATTCCTTAACCTTTCTGATTCCTAGATAAAATTAGTGCTAACCTGGCAGAGCATATTTGTGAATTTCCCTTAAGAAAGTTCTAAAATTGAAAATGCAGTTTACTTCAGAGCATAATGGTGTGGTCAAACATTTCTAATAATACAGTAGGCGTTATATGTACTACATTCAGTAATTCAGACTCTTTTTTGGCCAGGAAGTTTTCCTATAGTTATTCTTTCACTTCAAAAGTAGTGAAATCACACAATGCAATGACTTTCATGGCAAATCCTCCTTTCTTAAGCCCCTATGGTTAACTGTCACAAATAATGTTGCATTCACAAAAATCAACCTCGCTCAGAAGGGCTGGAGAAACTGAGATCTGTCAACAGCACATCCACGACCTTGAGGACAGCAGCCACGCCCAGGCCTGAGCTCCTTGAGGGGAAGAGTCTACCAGGTCAGGTTTTATGTTTAAGCTTTTATATATTAACCTATGAGAAATGCATCTGATTCAACTTGAGACAACTGATGGAAGGGCTCTTCCTGCTCACTAAAAAAACCTAGCTTGTTCTGAAAGAAGTCCCACCCCAGGGCCCCTGTGAGACTGGACTGAGGTCTTTCCCCAGGGCAGAGAGATGAACTAACTTGAACACCAGCACAGAATTCTTATGCAACACCCAGGCAACAGCATCAACACATTTTATCTTCATGGCCATCCTCATCAGATACTGCTTAATCCCCATTTTTTTAACTGAGGATTTTACAGCCTAGAGTTAAGACCCCTTCTCAGCCAGCCAGCCAGGAGCAGGAGCAGAACCCAGGCAATGCATGACAAGGTTCAGTGGCCTCACTGCTGGGCCAGTTCTACCTCTGTACCACCCAAGCCGGGCCTCTGCAGGCAAAAATAGATCCTGTTTCCTGGCTGCTTCTCCCTTACAGGAGTGTACTGCCTTGCTATCTCCCTGACTGTTGTGGAAATGCAAAATTAACAAAAATGAGAAACTTTTGAAATATTCAGAGTACAACATAAATGTGCCATTCACCAAAATACATCCAACGCCGGGCAGTCTAGTAAGGCAGAGAAATTGCTTTCTACAGGAACCCAACAATGTTTTCTCTGCAGTCACCTTAGCGTTTTTTATAATGTGTATCTGGTGTCACCTGCAAACTGACAGACCATCACACAGGAAGTCAAGGTCTTAGCTGCAAAGCAAAACACCCTGGACAAGGCAGCCTGAAAAAATAGATTTGACATTTATTGTTGAGGACAGCCAAGCAGTTTCAAAATACAAAAGCATAGCTAAATAGCAGCCTGTATCCAGGGAAACACATTTTCTCTTTTAACAAAAACATTCTTGGTTTTAAAGAACATATTAAAATATTATGTTAACTTCACAATGGCAGATCCTGAAAGGGTAATGATTTCTTCAAAATGCATAGAAATCTGATAAACAAAGACAAGAATACATCCTTACCTCCCACATGTACACATTATTCTTCACCTGAGATCTTTTTTTCTTATCCCCAACAAATGGCCCAAACTTTTTGCCTTTTAAAATTGGTTTAGTGGCCCAGACACCTAGAAAACAAAACAAATATTTTTAAAATAAGTTGTGGTATTTTAAAGATTAAAAGCATTAAAGTCAACCCAGCTTGACAAAACAGTTAAAAGGCTATATATTACCTGAAAGCAAGATAATGTTCAATCTGTTGACAGCAAGTTAAATTAAATCCTCAAGAATTTTTATTTTTCTTCCTTATCATCCTAAATATTTCCTAAGTAGTCTATAAGGAACTTGTCATGTTTTATAAGTAGGAAAAAATGTTTCGTATTTAATTTTACATATAAAACTGCCTCTACAGTACTATCACAAATACTTGGAAGAACAACATAATCACAAAGAAAAATACTCAGATGGGAGTGAATCTAAAGATAATTTAAACTCTTTGGCTTTTCTACAAACTTATAATTGTCTCCACTAAACATGAGTTGTTGTGATAAATAGTTAGAAATGTGATTTAGAAAAAATGATTTGGAACTTCATTTACTTGAATAAAATGGAAAACCCTCTCCTTTCTGCCTAGTCTTCCTGAAAAACACTCAGCTACTAAGACAACTCACTTTTCAAAGTTTCAAACTCCACACTCATCCATGGTATCTTAGAATTATTTCTATTTCTTATGCACGACAAGAGGCAAGCAGACACACTAAGGCAGCAGGCAGTGAAATACCAAGGGCCAGGGGCTGGAGGCCGGCCCAGAGACCAGGAGCTGGCATTGGGACACCTGCCACAGGCTCTCATCTTCTCCCTCAGTTTCCTCACATACAGAGGGAGGTAGGCGGGGCCTGTATGTCCAGCTAGAATCTATGAGCTCCATTTTTCTGTAAGTCTGCTAGCAACACTAATAACGATCAGTTGAGCTATAAAATTAACCACTTTAATTTATACCATAAAAAGATACTCCAATTGATCACTGAATAATGTTCAATGAGAATTAAGAAAAATAAAAAATTTATTTGCACACATATAGGAGAACCTGGAAAATCATAAATCTTTTTAAAAACTGAACAGGAGACATAGACATGATATAATCCAAAGCTGTATCTGACTACCTTCTACAATAATTTACTTCCGTGGCCTTTGAATCAGAACACGAACCATACACCTAAATTTGGTTTGCAGGAAGTAAGACATCTAGTCAGAAACACGTGGCCATACTCAGGCCACGTATTCATTCAAAAACCCACTGAGAGTCTATCAAGAATATGGTCCTGGAGACAGAAAGATACATAAGAAGAAGATGCTCACCAAGGAGCAACAGAGACAGGTGTAAAGACAAATTACAAACGGAGAAACGGGAAAATAGCATGATCATATTCAAGTTGTCGTGAAATCAGTGAGGAAAGAAGCGGCCTAGGGACGAAGGGGAGGGGACACTGGAGAAAGAAACTGGGTTGTGGGTGGCGAGGAGAAGGAGGGTACAGGGAGAGGGATATATCCCTGCCTTGTTTTTAATGATCTCAGGGCACCCAGGTTTCTTGTTAGAAAAATACACAAACACCACACAACCTTCAGGGCTAAGGGTTAGTGTGTTGCTGTACATGTGGCCTACATTACAAGCTTCCACAGGAAGCTGCCTACACTTTGCTACCCTTCTATCTGTGACTGGAATACTCACCGATACGGGTCTTGTCAACAGCTGATGGGAAAAGCCTCACTTCCTCTGGAAGTCCTCGCAACACATGTTCAGGTACCTCAGCCAGGGTCTCGGTGGCTGCCACAGGCTCAACTGTGTTCTGCAAACAAACAAAATAGGAAGATCATATCAAAAAGGAGAGAGAGAGAGAGAGAGAGAGAGAGAGAGAGAGAGAGAGAGAGAGAGAGAGAGAGAGAGAGAGAGTTCCCTTTCTGGTCCAGCAACCAAATATGCAAAAATGTAACTAAAACCTGAAGCAGGCCAACCAGCCAGAACACAATGTTAACAGTTACTCTGAAGATTGTTCGTCTCTAAAGGAAACCACTGCAGCCTTCAAGCATGTCTGTGTTGACCTACTTTGTTCCAGACACTGCAACCCTTATCAGAATAGGTAAATCTCTAATGCCATACTGCTTTTAAGCTCCAGTAGAATGTGGCAGCAAACACATCTTAAGCTTACTTTTAAGGCTACCAACAACATTTTAACAGTTAAAGGAAACACACACACACACACACACACACACACACACACACACACACACACACCACTCCCCACTTGAAGGACTCATTCATTTGGGCACTTCACTGGAAAGGCTGCTCAGCCGGATCAAGCCCCCAGCAACCATGCCCAGCCTGGCTAGGGTGTGACGGTGCCACCTAGAACACCACTGCTTACTACGGTCCCTCACGGGACGTGTGACTTTCAGGACAGTAAATAGCAAAGTCACCACAAGATCCCAAAGCCACTGAGAAACAGAGAATTTTGCATGATTACTTATGAAAGTTTAGGCTAAAATTCATCATAATCTTTAAAAATAAGATCACTGCTACATATGTAAAGAAGGGGGACATTCGCACTACGTGGTACAGAATAACTGTTACTTTAAATAAATCAGTAATGAATCAATAGGAAGCCAAGATTCTACTAAATGGTACCACATACACCCCCACAAAACTAATGTGTTAAACCACAACCCCAGTAAGAATGATGGGTTTGTAGTCATAAGCATGCAAAGGGAAACATTTCTCAATGACTTTCAAAGGAATCAACACAGGCACAAGTAAACCTCAGGATAAAAATATTAAAGTTTTCCTACAACAATGAAGCTCTTGTAGTTTTTAGGAATATTATGTGAGGAAAAAAAGAACATCTTCTGAGTTTGCAGACTCCCAGCATTTCATTTTTTTTTTTTAATGTCAGTAAGCTGCTTCAAGAGAATAAGCCCCAGAGTACCCACAAAGGTCTGCCCTCTGGCTCGGGGGCACACAGAGAGTCTAGGCCCCTCCCAGGCAGGACCATGCACCTGGCACATTCACTTCATAAGCAAAAGTGCTTCACTCAGCCTGAACCATGCTTTGTCTCAATAAAACTCCCAGCAACCTCTTTAAACATGAGAGTATCAAATTACCTTAAAATACGGCTTGCGGAAACTTCTACTTAGTTCAAGTATGAATAAACTCAGCTCTGACATTTCTCACTTTGAAATATGCCGTCACTCTTTCACACATTTTAACCCACAGATTGGATTTTTGGAAATATAAATACATTTTCCAAAGGGGATAAGAGTACTAAATTGGTAACTGGTACCCTAGCATACATAATGATTATTTCATATGCTGACAGATTACACAATATTAACACTAATATTAATACTAGTACATGCTGTGAGTCCTAGAACACTGGCCACTGAGCACGGTCAGCTGAACTTTTCTTCCTGTCTGGCTGGTGACCTCGGGCAAAGATCTGGTGCCATTTAACATCCCCTTGAGAGTGTGTGCTACCCTAAGGGATGCTTCAGGGCACTACTATGGTAACACTAACAACAAGTCAACAGTAGCTCCCTGGCACTACCCACTGTGCTGAAGTCTTGCACTCTTGACAAGAGTTCACCTCAAACAGCCAAAGAGGCAGGTGCCACCAGAGCCACATCTCCTGTCCCTCACACACGTCCACAAAGAAGAGAAGAGGGAGGCTTCTGGAAAAACCTAAGTTGCTCAAGGCTTGAGTCTGAACTCCTGTCTACTGGAATCTGCGGCCATCACCCTGGGGGGTTTCCATCAAAAATTTTCTGGAATACAATCTGAGAACCTCTGCCCTCCAACATCCAGACGTCCATGGAAACACCGGCAGGACACCTGCCCAAGGCAGGAATGGCCGTTCCCAGAGGAGACAGGCAGCCTGGGTGCAAGGCAGACACCAGGCATACTGAAATGTCTGCAGTACCTATGAACACTATGAACACAAAGGGCCTCCGCAGAGTGCCAGCAAAAAGCAAAGAGGGGAAGTCCTGAGCCCTTGCTTCCCTGAGCCCTGAACAATCTGAGATTTTTAATGTGGGTTCACTGTTCTATTAGATTAAAGCTTTTACCTTCTTAGTAGGGTAAACAGGGGATCTCAATCCTAGCAACCCACCCCAGACCCGGGCAAGCCCCAGGCCCCACCGCAACCTCGGTAGCGGCTGCAGTCTCCACAGCAGTGGCTCTGGCTGCGAACTGCCTAGGAGAAGGCAGGCAGGCGCGTGGGCCGACCTAGCAAAACCGAACCACCGCTGGCCTGAGTTTTCTTTCACACTTCTTACTACAGTTATTTCTAAAGACTTGTCTAGTTAGGAGTGTAATATGTGCCTCTCCTGTGACGCGGCAGCAGAGGCAGATGGTGTCTGTCTCACTGCAGCGCCCCAAAGCTTCACAGGAAACGCACAGTATCTGCCATCACTTGAGCACCTAAATGAGCATGGGAGTCTCTGTACAGTGACGTAAGCGAGGGGTGTGGGGGGGAGGGGTATCTGAAATAAATACAACAGCGGCGCCATCTATCAAGTATTTTCCCCAGGTGCCTACATTTTCTGAGTGCCAGGCAGGTTAGGTATGGTGAGGAATTCTTCAGGACCCCGGTGAATGTCAGAACTCACAGATGCTTCGGTCCTTACAGACATGGCAAGGTGCTTGCTTGTGTCCTGCAAACCTCTTCTCATGGACTTTAAATCATCTTGCGATGACTTATAATACCCAGTGCAATGTAAATGCCATGTAAATAGATGCCACACTGTGTTGTTTAGGAAATGATACCAAGAAAAGCAGTCCGTCTATACGGTCAGGACAAAGACAGTGTTTTTCTAGATATTTTCAATCTGAAGTCAGTTGAATCCACAGGCTCAGAACCCACAGATATGGACAGCTGACCACACAAAAACACTGCTGTGGACAATGCAGTGTGTTCCCAACTCCAAACAAGCAATTTAGAAGCAAATCCTTGGAACAAAAGAATTTTCTTTAAAAATCCTCTCCCCACTCGCTCAAATGGGGCTCTTTTATTCCCCCCAAATTACTCTTCTTATTAGCATGTGTCTGTGCTACATAATCACTTCCACTCAAGCAGGCACTAGTGTGTATACATAACGCATCTTAATGTTTATTCTCTCCCTTCCTCCCGTCTCCCTCTTTCTCCAGATCCCCCTCCATTCTCCACAAAGTCTACCCGCTTCCCATTACCTCTTTCATTTTGCCCTTGTACTTATTTATCTTTTGGGTTTCTCCTATTAGCGGAGCTATGGGTTCTTTAACCCCTGTCAGATTTATTTTGCTAAGCTCAGTGGTCTATAAGCTCGCCCATTTTCCTACAAATCACTTCTGTGTGTCTGCAGAGCAGAGCAGGGTTCCACTGTGTATATACACCACGTTTCTGGACCCACGCATCTGCTGATGGACTCACGTGTTGCTTCCAAGATTCAGCCGTTATGAGTTGTGCTGCTGTAAGATGGGTATGCAAATTGTGTTCTGATATGTCTCTAAGATGTCCTTCCTTCAGAAAGATACCCAGAAAAGGTACAGCTAGGTAAAGTGGAATTTCTACTTTTGGTCTTTTGAGGACTCTTCATCATATTTTCAGGTAGCTTGCAGCCCCACCCCCAGCATAGAAGGTTTCCTTTTCTCCCTAAAACCTTGCCAACGTTTTTTGCTTCTTGAGATCTTGGTACCAGCCATTCTCACTGGAATAACATGGAATCTCATGTTATTTTGCTTTGCGTTTCTCTACAAGCTAACAAAGCAGGCCATTTTTTTAATGTATCTATTGGTCATTTGTATGTCTTCTGGCTCAACTGCCCATTTTTTAACCTTTTTTTGGAATTCTAATTTATTTTCGGTTCTCTGTACATTCTAGAGATTAGCCCTCTGTCCGAGTAGTATGTGGCGAGAAAAAAAAAAAATCGTTAGTTCTCTCGTCATTCTGTTGATCATTGCCTTTCCTTGTAGAACCTTTTTTATTTGATATAATTACATTTATTGACTCTTATGCAATAGATACCGTGTAGAAAAAGTTCTTGCCCATGCCTGTGTCTTTTGAGAGTTTTATATTTTTTTTCTTCCAGCAGATTCAATGTTTCTGTTTTAGTCTCTAGATCTTTGATCCATTTTATTTGACTTTAATACACAAGGTGAAAGATGTGGGTTTAGGTTCACTCTTCTGCAAGTGGATAAGCAGTTTTCCCAGTACCATTAGTCAGAGGCTAGCTTTTCTCCAGTGCATGTCTAGCCCCTCTGTGGCAGGTCAGATGCTAACGGTGCATGGGGCTGTCTCTGCACTCTCAGTTCTCCTTTACTAATCCACCTACCTGTTTGGGACTCCTTTTTATACATGTTCAAATGATACTGATGCATTATCCCATTCTGAACAGGGTAATCTTGGTTCTTATGTTCTTATTATTTGGTCTTGAAATGATTTTCTAGATAGATCTTATCTAAAAGTAACTGCAACACCTATTCAATTTGAATGTATCAATATATTTGAGTCCACATAGGGACCAGGCAATGTCCTGGGCTCCGTATCTGTGCCAGCAACACAGCGCCACAGTGAGAAAGGCAGCTAAAATCAGACACACACATACAATGTTCGATATTCAGACAAAAATCAAGCACTGAAGGGAGAGGAAGTAGGCACTGTGATGTCACTGGAGACAGAATGCTCAGGCCTCCGGAAGGAGAAAGGAAATCATGACAATGTGGGGGGAGGGGCCACCTGCCAGGACAAGGTAGCAACAGAGCCCTGATGTTCTCAGAGAGCAGTTGGGCAAAACGACCCATGTGCTCAAAGCAGAGGGGAGGTGAGAAGCAGCCAGAAGTATGAGTAAGGCGTATGAGACCCATCGCCACCTCCCTGTCTACATAGAGAGTGGACAGCAGGCTGAGCAAGAAGCAGCCATTGCTCCCTCCAGGGGCTCTTGGTCCACCCACCTTCATTCTGTGGGGGCCCAGTCTCAAGCACCTTGTCCACGCTGCTGCTAAAAAAAAAGTGTGTTCCTGTTTTAGGGGGTTTTAGCACTGACCCTGGTGGCAGATAGGGGGAGTTAAAAATTTCTCTGTTTTTCTATAGTATAGACCTTTAATACAGTGAGGGTCTGTCTTTGACTGCTTAATGAAGTCCAGTCCACAAACCTGTATCAAGCCACAGATCTTGAAGAGCAAGCATTAAATTTAATGCGTTAAATTAAAGTGAGTTCAGTAATTCAATTAGATATTAACTTTTCCACAGTAAAAGGAATTGTACCACGGCCTTTGCACCGAGCTGCATTCTCAAGGTATTTTTTGTTTTTGTTTTTTTTTTGTTGTTGTTGTTGTTTTTGTTTTAGTGCCTCACTAAATTACAAAGCTGTCCAGCAGGGGCTTGAATTTGCCATCCTCCTGCCTCAGTCTACCACACTGCAGGGATTACAAGCCTGTGCCACGGCGTCTGGTTAGTTACTAATTATTAATTGATCTGATTAACCTGATGTTTCCAACTTCCTCAAACCCCAAAACAGTCAGTGTTCCTTCCCTTCCCCACTACTATGGCCACAAGCCCCTCTCCTTCACTCAGACTATGGGCTGGTCATTCAGGAGGCCTTCCTGAGAGCCTGCTCTGGGAGGGCACTGGGCTGGGCAGCGAGGGCACAACAGAAGGTAACACTGATCAAGGCTTCCTCGTGAAGCCCACCGGCTGAGGAAACTCCGCTCCTGCTATGTAAGGCGAAAAGAGAGATTTCAGTTCTTCAGGTCTGACCATGATGGGGGCCTGTGAATGGTCCTTCTCTGCTTTCCCCACGGCCTGAACCCTGACCTGAGATGACCCACCCATGCTGGGCAGATAGGGAACTCAGGGGCTGTAACATTCACTCCTTACTCCAGGCCAAGTGCTAAGTATTCAGTGTTCCCTCCCTTAATCACCACAACAATAATAATCGCTGCAAACTGAGGGGGTATTCAGGGCAGTGAGACATTATTCCAAGTGCCCTGTACTGCCTCATTTTATCTTTACATTACCAACTGTTCCAGGTACTTCCACGATCCCTGACTGGACAAGGAACTGAAATGTGCCCACACTCCGCCAGTAAGTGCAAGAGCTGGGTAATTCCCACCATTCGAGCGGCCTCAGGGCCTGCGGTCTCAGAGTCCCATAAAGTAACATTCCCAAGCTGTCAGTGTCTCAAAATAGTGGAACCAGCTGATCAAATCCAAACAGTTAAACTCCAGAGTTCACATTTTGCCACCAAATCCAGTAGAATCTTACCACCAACCCATAGGATCTTAAGGGTTTATTGCAAATCTCTAAAAGAAGAACTCTGACCAAGTAGAACAAACTGGAATAGACAACCAAGAGCAGAATGAGCTTCTGCAGGGAGGGGTAAGCAAAGTAGAAGGCAGTCACTACCTCCTGCCATTAAACCCCCAGGGAGGGTGGGGCTGAGAGCCCAGCAAGGGATGGCCCGAGGGGGGAATCTCCATTTGTATGACAGGCTTCTACCCTACCCAGGGGACACCTTGGCTTCCCAGAATCCCAGTCCAAACTATCCTAACCTAACAGGATTTCCCCTAGGCTAGTTAATTACAACACTCTGGAAACTCAATGAGGGCTGCATTTCAAAGTCCTTAGTGTTTAACCACCTCTCTGGGGCAGGCAGGTTTAGGACCAGGCGCCGGCAGGTCAGGTTGCACTGACTGTGTGCCTAGTGCTTGGCCCAGGATGGCGAGCGCTTAACAGTGTCTGCAGTGAACAAAGTCCAGCAGCCCCCCACCAAGTGGTCTAGGGCACTGGAGGGTAGCAGGAGAGTGACACATATTTATCTGGTGGTGGAGTCCCCTGGGCGCACAGGAGAGGCTTCCATGGGCAGAGAGGCTGAGGGGAGAGAGGCTGAGGGACCAGAAGCCCAAGGCAGAGAGTGCCATCCATCGCCCAAAGTGGGTTTAATCCCCACAAAAGATAGTAAAGTAGCACAAGCTCCTGCCTATGCGCAGCCCGTGAGTTTCACAGGGTAAGTTGGGTGGGAACGGGGAACAGGATGGAGTATGCAGGAAGCGCTGTGTGCTGCCTTCCAGGAGTCCTTGCTGGTGACAAGGAACAGCAACCACTTCAACTACTTCTTTCTTTTCTCATTTCTTTCCCTTTTTCTTTCTCTTTCTTTCTTTTGTACTGGGGATTGAACCAAGGTCTGTGCATTAAGTTATACCCCCAGCCATTTTTTCATCACGCCCCACACAGCAACTTTTTAAAACTATTTTCATCCAAGGCAGCAAACCAGAGACTTTCAGTCCTTACGGAGTGTTTGGTCTACACATGGCATGATTTAAAAAGCATCTGTTGGAATAAATCACAGAAAAAAAGTACATTCTACTTTTTTTTAAAAAAGTCCCGCCCCCACCACTAGAACATATGCACTCTTGGTTTGCCCCTGACCCCTCCTCCTTTCATCAGACTAGGTCCTATGCCCACCCTAGGTCTATCACAGTCAAACTTTCAGCTGAGAGTGACTATGAGCAACTGGTCCTCCTGGCCCTCAATCCCTCCAACTAGTCAATATCCTTTACAACCTTCCAGATCAAGTTCAAATCCCAGCTCACTTGTACAACTCACCATGACTGCTCAATTTCTGATTCCCTAACCAGGTCAGTTTTGTGCCCACTATGTACAGAACTCAGGGCCTGTGAGGAACGGTCCTATGGGGTGAGTAACTGTTGGCATCTATTAGGAGGTTTCTGTAACAAGCCAGACAAGGGGTGTTTGACTCTGAATTCAAGCAGTAACAGTAATTAGACGGCACCCTATATAGCAGACAGGATGGGGTTAATGACTGAAAATAAATAATAATAGCAGAAGAGAAGTTACCTGTGCCAGGCACCAGTGTGCCCACCTCATGCCCACCATGCCCTTGTTGCTGATGGCCACTTCACAATATCCCTATCCAGCAAATACAACAGCTTATGATCAAGACGTCAGGCGACATCTCCTAGGTCACCAGCTACAGTGGTTCAATTGGAAATGAAGGTAGAGAGTGAGTCAAAAGGCTGAAAAGGGGAGGTAAAAACAAACTCTTCTAAATCTTCTCTATCACAGAATTAATATCTGAGCACAAAAAACTAAGCCTTCGGGCCACACTTCCATCCAATCATATAAGGAAGCACTAGCCAAGCTGCCAATCATTTTTTTTCAAATTTCAGAATTACCTTAACATTTTCAGTTTCACCCAAAAAATGATATCCTGAATTTTATTTAAAAATTGCTATTTAATGGGAGAAAAATTGCTATTTGTTCTAGTAGAATACCTGATCCAAACTGAGATTTAAGTGCTACTATTATTCAAGATAATAATTTCTTAAATTGTTTACTGAAACAACTCACAATGGATAGAAAGCACCTTGCTTGGAAGTCTTTTTTTCAAAAAGTCCAAAACTTCAAGCATGTATTAAAATTATGATATATATATATATATATATATATATATATATATATATATATATGCTATATGTAATCATTAAATATATTAAAACAGCAAAGATAGTTTTGATATCTTGCACCATGTATATTTTTAGGATTAGAAAAGAATGGGAGGGAAATGACTATGACAAAAGACAGCCACTGCGGGGCTCGGCAGCCCTTTAGAATCAGGTCACGTGGATATTTATTTACACAGATGGTCTGATGGTCTCCCAAAAGGCGTCTCCTGTAAAAGGATCCAATACTGATGGAGGGGAAAGCAGTGATGACTCTTAAAAACGGTCTATTGACGAGAGGAAGCCAAACATAAAAGAACACGGACCACATGGTTCAATTTCTATGAAACTCTACAACAAGAAAAGCCCATCTATTAGGAGGAGCAGAAAGCTGATCAGGGGTGTCGAGGAACGTTATGGATTTACAAAAATATCCACTAATTTGACAACGGTAGCAGTTACATGAGTGGAGACATCTGTCAGGCACACGTTACACTGTACACAAATCACAACTCAAGGTTGATTTTTGAAACTAAATAGTTAAATAATTTCTACATGTTCATCGTTAAGTTATCTTAAAATGACACTTTAGTGAACTAAGACAAAAGCATGAAGGCCAAAAATACCAATGTAGTAGAAAAATGTTTTTTTAGTTAACATTTATTTTTTAACCCAAATCAAACATACATCTACTCAAAGCCCTCCAGAAGTTCCCCAGCCTCTTCGGCCACCTGTCCCTTCTTCCCCAAATGTTCTCCCAGCTACACAGCCTTGGGACCAGCATCTTCCCTTACCATAGCCTATCTCTCCACCCCGCGGACAGACACCCAGTGCAACTGGCAATGTAACCCTGCTATACAACAGTGACACTGACCTCTACTACGTGAAGAAGCTGATGTTCTCAGCTTTAGAGAACACAAGCATAGGTTGCACTAGTATTCATTTCCATAACTCCTTTTATATATTTCACCCAGAAAAAGACTAGAAATCACATCAATTTTAATCAATTTCATTAAAGTACCTAGCTTCTTTAATACTGATTTGGTCAAAACCAACAATGGAGGGAGAAAGTAGTGGGTGATGGAGGAGACGCAACTCCATAACCGGTGACCGTCAGGGGATTTCATAGTGCAGGCATGCTAAGTACAGACCACTGTCACAAGAGACTAACAACAATCACAACAGCATCCTAAAATCCCACGGATACCTTCTCTTTGTTCAGACTGGCCAACACGACTCTAAGCTATTATTCTAGGGCAAATAATAGGGGGAAAAAAATCAAGCAAGCTCCAGTTTTCTGAAGTGGCATTAAATTTGCTTGGCTGAAGAACAAGTCTGACATAGTAACAATAAACAGATGGACACATGTGACGAGAAGTTTTATACACCATCTTTTCAAAAAGCAGCCATCAAAACAGTCTGAAATAGAAACTTTGTTTTTTTAAAAAAAACCATCTCCAAAAGCTGGCCAGTCCACTGAGTTATCCAATTGAAGAAAGTGTGCTCAGATATGGTGCTAATCTCAGTAACGGACAAGCACCGTACCACATTCCTGCCCCTTATACCTCGGGCTCCACAGCACAGGAAGAGTGGCACTCTGTGAGTGGAAATCAGGTTATGCGACTGTCCACTGCTCCCCAGCCACAATTAAAAGTATGAACACCTTCCTGGGCCCTGAAGGTCCTCTCACACCAATGCCATGTCCTCCCAAAGTCTCTGACAGGGCCAAGCTGCAGCCTCTGGCTTGCCCTCTGTTCCTTGAAGGAAGCTTATTCCCATCTCAGGACCTTTGGCCCTTCTATGTGTTCAATCTATCTATTTTCTTTGTACACCTGGCCCCTGGCTATCGCCTGCATGTTGCTGATTCTACTGCCAGTACACTCCTCAGAACAGCCGTCCCTGACCCGAGATCCAGAGAACCTGTCCTCACCGCCACCTCCCACTCATTTCTTCCCTGTCTTCACAGCACCCTGCCCTACTGGCCATGGCCTTGCCTCCCTCCTTGAGCATGCAAGCTGCAGAGCCCAGGCCTACCCAGGTCACCACTGTACCCACACACTGGGATGCCGTCCACGCAGAGGCAAGAATGAAACCTCAGGACAGCTGAGAGAATGCAACAGGACAGCTCGCCACAACGCTCAGGGTTGGATCTGCAGCACCAGTGACTGAAGTTTCAAGGGTTACTCATCTTCAAGCTCAGAGGGCTCAAGGGCTTTGTTACTGGCCAACAGCACTTGCACAGATTACACATCAGGATGGAGAAATGCTGCAGTTCTGAGCCACGACATCGATAAAATAACAATTTGAGTATGCAAAGACTCTTGAAAAATAAAAACCTAAGTCTGACTCAGGAAATTAGCAATCAAGGCAGCTGCAGTAAATCACCAGGGTCGTCCTGAAATGCTGCTCTCCCCTGCTACCTGGCACCAAATGGGACTGCACTGCTCCCAACGTGAATTTGAAGTCAGGTGTGCCAGCGTGATGATGGCAAATGTAGTGTGCTGAGAAAAAGCCCCGATCATTTGTGGTTCGTGAGGGACTGTAACTGCAGTACCCGATACCTATCCACACCGATGTGCCACAAGAACAAGAAATATATCCTGCTGTACTCAGCCGCTGCCATTTTGGAGTTGCCTGTCACTTCGGCACAACACAGCTTGCCCTGACTGACACGGCGGTGCAGCCTACTGGAACCTACGCTTTTTGAACTTACAGGCTGATGTGTCTGGCATCAGAGCTCTCTGATTCACTGTAGAGCTACCCAGGATAAGCTGCAGCCACTATGCTGAACCCTGAGGTCTTCATCCACAAAATCGAACTTATTACCTGCACTTCATAAGGTGGTTACAAAGACCCAATAGGAACACATATAGTCTATGCTTAGCACAGTGCCTAGTGTGCCTCCTTAAGCGCCCACAGAGAGATACCAAGTGGTAGTAAAGTCTAGTGTATCTATTTTAAGCCACTATAAGCCTTTTTGCATTACATCACTCAGTAACTCTAGAAAAACAGTGTAACATCTCAAGAGTTAAATACAGATGATCCCAAATATATGACAACTTGGCTTAACATTTTTTATTTTATAATGGGTTAATCGGGACTTAGCTCTATAATAAATCCAGGAGCATCTATACTGGTAGCGGTATTAACTGTTAAAGAAAGGAATAAAGTACATTCAAGACCTGAAAATGGAGAAAATGGAGGGAAGGCAAGGAGACGAAGCCGCCTCCTACCCTTCCAAGCAGCTGGGCCGAGCAGGCTGGCGCTCGGTGAGCAGGAGTGTGGGCTCCCTGAGCAGGCTTCACATCAAGATGACCAAGGGAGATAAAGGGGTAAGCAGAGTATGAGGAAGAGGATGGGGAAGAAACACCCTGGACTTGTGCTCAGGACTTGTGGTGCTTCTGCGCTGGGCTCAAGGGACAAGCTCAGCTGGCTACATTGCAGGAAGGACTTAGGACACACTGACACACAGAGGGCAACAGTGCAGAATGCCACCTCCACAGTCCGCAGACACAATGCTGGCCAGTGCCACACTCCACTGCTCCTTCTAAGATGTGACATGCCACACCCAGGACCCATCAGTCTCCACACCTCAACTGGCGGGGACACAAGACAGAAATGACTCTAGGTTACTACTGTCTTAAGAGACTGCCCATTGTGAACAGCAAAAAATCATCAAAGCAATGACAACCAGGCCTGAGGGAGAACAATTCATCCATAAAATAATTACCAGCATTTGATTATAAGTTAATCTTGTTCAAGTTCTACCTTTTCTTTAATACTTAAATTTTTATATAGTTATTTTAAAGGTTTCAATGCATTTATTGATCATTTTCACTGACCAAAACCAAGAAGAATCAATACAACTGTGACCATAAACTATGCTGAATAATTCTCAGTTTTTAAAAAGCATTAGGGCAACTGCTGAAAAACACTGATAGGTTTTATGCCATGACATAATAACCAGGTCTAAATAGCATGCAACTAATATTCTCCCAATAAGATGTAACTAGTTGTGCCAAAAATTTTAGTCACAAAAAAGGGCCATTTTTATAATCCAGATAAAAGCTAACAAACTACCAGATCCTTTAAATCATACCCAAACCAGAATGTGCTAACCATCCGAAACACAAGAAGACACTTCCCACTGCTTTCTGGCACTTGGAATCAAAGGTGGCCCTCTGCAGATGTGGTATTAAAACTTGTAAAAAGCAAAGTGAAAATGAATAAGCACCAAGAAAAGAGATGGTTACTGCTACAATTCATTTGAGTGGCACGCAGACTTTTCTCGAGCACATGTTCATTTGATATAAATGGAATATTAAAGCAAAAGTACGGGGCATAAGACAAAGTCCAAACAGGCTGAAGATATTATCAAGCCCAAAAGATTATAAAAACCAAGGTGTAAGTAAGCAGAAGGTTAAAGTTTTAATCTTTTCCAATAAAAGGGTCACTGAGCAGTGATGTACCAGGGACAGTTAATACCAGATTCACTTTGGAGACATGGGTGATGGCCCCAAACCAGAATCCAGTTCCCTCTAAGTCCCCAGGAAGCAGAAAAGCAAGTTCCTTTAGGTGACCACGTTCATACTGAGAGCCACTCTTAAAATAGGAAAACGAATGAAATCTCTGACATGTATGCATATAATTTTGATGGACGATGACTGAAAACCTACTCTGTTTTTCCCCTCCCCCTTCACCATTTCAAAAATAATTTCCCTTCAAAAGCATGTCAGTAAATCTCCAAGTTTTAAAATAATAGAAACCATGTGCCCCATGTGGTCACCAGATATATTTTTGATGTATAGTCCTCTGCATTAACATAAACATATTTCTGATAAAGAAAGAAAGAAAAGAAATCAAAAGAATCCATCCCAAGAATTTCACATCTCTCAAGGCAATGTTGATCTGGATTTGTTTAAACTTGGCCACCTAATGAACCTGTACTTGGGGGTCTCTACTTAGAAGCACCTGTGAACAGGAAGAGATCTAAAATGTTTTCAAGTCTGAGAGTTTTAACCTGAAGACTAAAAAATATTACACAGTTCATGTTCTTGGGTTTTATTTTCATATTTTAAAATAATGCATGTACAACGATTTTTAAGCAAAAATGTTTCTGACACCCATAAATTTCTTCAACTGCAAATAAAATGACAATGAGACCAGAAAATAAGAATGCTTCTGCAGAATAAATGAAATTCGCAGAATTGATTCTACTTATCAGAATACCGTTGATATTATGGAAATATTCGTAGTAGAACAGTTTAAGCGCCGCATAATCCCACAACCAATTATAAAGAGAAACACACTGTATATTTCAATCTCTGTCCTCTTTATTCTATGGGAAAAAAAAAGATCTTCTCAGGATAAGACACTTAAAAGTTTGTGTCTGACCAGCTGTAGTCTCCAAAAACGTTCAATCTTCCCTTTTCAATGAATGGAAAATTTTAAAAATAAGAAGTAAAGTAAAAGCTTAGTAAGCTTCAAATCAAAGACCCAAACCTCCCCCTTCAGGGGGCAGAGAAGAGGCAAAAAAGAAAGTCTCAACTAAAATCACAAAGAATTAAGTCCTCGGCTCAGGGGGCCACAGACATGCCAACCCACCACAAAGCAATGCGCATTCCACTGCCCGAACGAACACACACCACGAAGGCTACACAACCCACAGCAGCAACAAACAGAAAGGAGAATCTGGGGGGAGCCGTGGGGTGTGGCGCCATTCTTGAAAACCAAGAGTCGCTCTAACATCTAGGTCACGCATTTGTATAAATTTGGATTTTTAAACTCACCTGATTCATTTTCAATTCCTGTTGTGTTCTGTAAAGATACACACAACAAAGAAACTTCTTTGATTACATGAGCCCTAAAAAGAAAAACAGACAATTGTAATATGTACCTGCCTACAAATGTACAGTGCTTTAAAAACCACATACAGAACCGCCGAGTTTGCTCAAAGGGCTATTCCTAAGGCAACTCCAGGCTGGATCAACTTCAATCTATACTGATTGCTCATTGCTTAGATTTATTATCTACATAAAATAGATTCCTTACTAATCCTTACTAGGGCCTCATTGTATTCCACAATCAGAAGCAGACTCATTAGAATGACATCAAATTTTTGCTTAGGAATTGCATCACTCCTAAGATATAAATTAGTTTCTTTAAGAGAGAGAAACACAAAACCCTGAGAAATAACTCAGTACGCCAAGCAGGTGTCCTTTGCTTACATCAATACCGTGTTACATGCAAACACAATTTCAGCCCATTACATCACTCAGGTTTTCTAGTTCCTGAGGTAGAAAAGTAGACTTACTAATGTCAGCCATGGCAGATAATCTCTGAGGAAAAGAACAGAAATGCACAATGAAACGCAAGGTCTTAATAAAAAGAGATTTGGAAAGAGCTATAATTGTTCCTTTCAATTTTGTTTTCGACGTATTCTTAGCACAGCAAAAGAACAAGACAACAGAACCTTTTCTTATGTGCACACGACATACAGTCATGTACCATATAATGCTATTTAAGTCGATGGCAGACCATGTGCACGACCGTGGTCCCATAGGATTACACTGCCTCATGACATCATAGCTTCTTAGCAGTGTTGTGTCAGAACATTTATGATGGTCACATGGTGACAAATTACCTAATAATACATTTCTCAGAACATATACTGTCGTAAAGTAATGTACATCTGTACTCATTTCTAAATAGTAATCTATGCAGATGGCTCTTTCTACAATGGACACCATACGAGTCATTTGATGTCATTCCTAGTACATGAACATCATGCCACAGTAAGTACAACTTCCCCTATAATGTTCTAAATGCTTCCAGTATAGGCCCATTCACACACCATTAAGTATAATTCTATTTCTTCATGCACTTGCTTCTAATCACATACCTATTCCTCCTTCCTGGACCCACAGGACTGCTTATGTTGTAACTTTCTTTTCTAATTGCTAATATCCCTAGGAAGGTGTCATACAACGGCATTCTTCACACTACAAGTATGCAATGCCTGTCTGCTGTCACAAAATATAGTTCTGATACTGTATCCCAGTTCCCCAAAGAGAGTTGATCTTTTCTTTTTCTTTTCTTTTCTTTTCTTGAGCTACTGAGCCACACTCACCTGATCACCTGTGACAGGCAAGGGCACCATATTTAATTACAGCCTGGTCAACTGAACTTTTTTTTTTTTTAACTTACAACAGGCACAGGGAACATATTCCATAAAACTGCATCTTGCTTAGAGGTCACTGCCAGCCAGATCCATGTATAATCTTCACCAAGTACTAATTAAATAAAATGTCAATAAGCAAAAGGCAGCCCACGAAGGGACCCCCTTTCCTCAAAGTTTAACACGAGTACCTTTCTCACAGATGGTTGCCATGTCCTTCCTTAGCACACGCATTATACTGAATAGTCAACCCTGTGGGATGCCACTTGAGACTGTTCTCATGTCCAAAATGCACATTTGGGTATAAAGCAGTAAGTTTCATGCCGTCAGCCACACACACACATCTCACACCTTCAGCCACAAGTGCCCACTGACTACTACCAGGTTACTAGGTGGAATGCTGGGTGGTTTCTGTGTCCTTTTAACTGGGCTTTTGTAGGTATATTTAGTCCTGATAGCCAAGCAGGATCTCTTTGAGGAACAGGAAAAAAAAAATCTAAATATTTCAGTAGGGATGTTTGGCCAGACTTACAATGCAGCACTTTCCCTCAGCCTGTCCTCTGCCTGTCATGAGAAATCGTCAGCAGCCTTCTCCCACTGCCAAGTGAACGACTTCTCCAGAGGCCAGCAGACATTGTGACCTTCCCCAAGGTGAGTACCAGCGTCCTCTACGAGCCTTGCGCAGGTTCAAGCAAGCAAGTCAACATAACAAGGCCTCGTAACTCTGTTTTCTCATTGCTTAACCATTACTGCTTGGGGTTTTATTTCTTTTTTCTTTTTTATATTTCAGTGGCTACCCTGAAATACTCATGTATCATACAGGTGGCTTACTTTAAATGGGCAATGCCAGAGTATTTACTGTATTCACAGAGCTGTGCAACCATCACCACAATCAATTTTACAACAGTTTCACTGACACGACAAGTAGCCTCGTCGGCATCTGCAATGCTGCCCCTTCCTCTCCACTTGCCCACCTCCCCAGGCAGGAGGCCAGTGGCAAGCTGCTGCCGGTCTACTTCTATCATCATAGGTTTGTCAATTCTGAATACTTCACACTGTCAGAGAAAAAAATAATGACAAGAATTTAAAGGTCTTAATTGGCTGTATTTCGATTCTGGGATCTGACCACACTTCATTCCGTGAAACGGATTAAGTCCTCCCTCATCCACGTGGCTTTTGGCCCCTGCAGACCTACTTTGTGTCCAGCACGGTTCTGGAGCAAGAAGCAGAGGAAAGAACCCTGCCTTCAAGGGGAGGGAACCTGCGATGCACAAATAAATACAACACACAAAAACATACCAGAAAGAGAGTGCTTCAGAGAAAAATAAAGAGGAGATAGGAAATCAGGTATTGTAATCTGTCTCTTATTTCCACACCAGCCACCCAAGAATACCATCAGAGAGGGACTGGGGAGCTATGAGCCTGGAGGGTTGGGGGGAGTGGAAAACCTCAGGAGGCAGAAGCCTGGAGCTGAGGGGCGCTGGGGGGCCCTGACAAAGGAGGGCAGGGTCAGAAGTGAGGAGACTTGGCCCAAGTGTAGAAGAGACATGAGAAGTAACTGAATCCCCAGTCCCCCTAAGCATAGAGCTCTGAGTTGAGCTGGCAGGTCAGATGTGTGAGATATGAGAGAAAATCGGGGATGGCCCTGGGGGTCTTTGTCACAAGGAAAAGGGAGGATGGAGCTACTGTTCTCCATCTGCTTTTTCTTTTTAACCACCTTTTTACTTGTATATGTTTTGGAAATATATTCACATATATTGAGTACCTAAAACTTGGAGAACTGGGGTGTATATACATACAAACGGATAGATACGAACACATAGAGATAGAACGTTTTGACAGTTTTGTTTCCTTTTTCCTTCCTCCCCTCACTTCCCTTCCCCTCTCCACATGGTGTACCTCTCTCTATTTCATACCTTCTTTTTCACTTTGCTCTTTTATCTTTTAGTCTTTTCTATATGAGTGAAACCTTGCAGTACTTAACCTTCTGTCTGATTTGCTTTGCTAAGCATTATGATCTCAAGCTGGATCCATTTTCTTACAAATGATTCAAATTTTTCCTTCTTTATGGCAGAGTAATACTCCATTGTACACACACACCACAATTTCTTTATCCAATCATCTGCCGATAGACACAGGGCTGCTTCTAAGATTCAGCTTTCATGAGCTGTGTTGCAACCAAGATGAGTACGCGTTTTCCCATTTTTAACACTTTCCTCCTTTCTCTTTACTCACTCTTTGCAGTCACTAGCTCACAGACAGACCAGCACAATTCAACAGCTGACTTAGCCAGATTATCAGGTAACTAGAACAGTACACACAGTGCTTAAAGCATTTCCTCCTTGATTTGTTAGCTCAAGGAACAGCAACTTCTTCTAAACTTAAAAAGACACAACTCAGATTGTTCCATTATTATACATCTTCCGACTTTCTCCACAAGTCTGTTCCCTCTCTGTCCAAATAAGAATGCACTCAGTGTTTCTTTCTAGGGAACAGAAGGTGCCTATTAACAACACCTTCTCCTAAACCCTGTATGGGAGGCCCTCTTCCCTACCACAGCTAATCCCAGTTATTACAAAGTTATTACAAGACCCTTTTCTTTTTGTACTTTCCCTCTTGACTCACAACATGGTTATTATCTAAAATAGTTTACAAAAACAAAAACACTACAACTCTGACACAGACTTCTCAACTAAATTTTGAAACTAATTTTATATAAAACCAGGGTAAAACTAGGCATGGTACCACACACTTGTAGTCCCACCTGAACCCGGGAATTAGAGACCAGCCTGGGGAAAAGAGTAAGACTTCATCTTTACAACAACAACAGTAGTGAAGAAGGGCAGTCTGTCCCCACCGGACCCCTGTGTCTTGGATTAGGCAGTCCTTGCTCAGGGCTGACCCCTACCTTCTAAGCATTAGCACTGCAATGCCTCCCATGGATCATTTTCTGTACTGAAAATACCTGTAGACATTCCTAAATTACTCTGAGCTGAGAGTTTCTGAAGTCTCAGACCTCATGACCAGCTGCCATCTGATATGCGACAATGTGCTTTAAAGCAACTACCAGCTCCAAAAAGTGTTCTGGAGTAGCTCCCTCAAGACTCTTCAGCACTGCTCAAAACCCCAGTGGAGGCCTGGGGTGAGTATGCCCAGCTCTCCTACTGACTCTGCAACTGACTCCAGGGCACGACTGTCACACACCCACTCACTAACTCGTGATATCTTGGGATCAAAGTTTCATCAAAGGTGAGAAATACAATGATCAGTTCTATCAGTACAGGGACAAGGAATCTTTCCATACACCAACCCTGAAACCTTGGTCATTCTATCAAATGGTTTGTTTTTTATTTAAAGCCAAAGAAGAAAGTCCTCTGGTTTTCTGAGGGTAGATACTAAAATCTTAAAAGATTCCAGGACTTCCCTAAGTGTACACTCTCTCCGGGTTTCTCCCTTGGGTTTCTGTGCCTGATCCAATACGCTGCCGTGTTTCCACAGCAGCCCCTGACCGGCTCTTTGTGTCCTTCCGCTGCCAACTGGCTGATACTGAACCACATCAGAAAGAGCAAGAAGGCATTAGACAGGCAAGCTTAGGGCCCAGAATTTTCAACACCAACTATACTAACAGCACATGCTCAGAAATATTAGAGCTTGCTCTCTATTAATCAAGCTATGATTTTAATAATATGTACGTACCTAAATTTCAAGATTTTGCTTTCAAATTCTACAACAAATCATCCTCACCAATATTTGAGTCTTAATATCTTTAAGATGATTTGATTCCAATTGATCAGTATTAATATAGCAACAGGAAAATAATTAGGGTCTTTATTTAAAGACTGATCCCTGAAAACATCAAGACAACCTGAACAACTTGAACGGCTCACATCTGGCATGGATGTCTAGACAGAGAAAATCTAGAGATAAGTAAGACATCTTTGTCCCTGGGTCATATCAGTCCCTTATCTTCCTTACTAATTCTCTAAAATATAGCACATTAATCTAAAAACAGACACTAATAAATATATATAATACTGGTTAAATTGGCTTCATGTATCTTTTCAGATTTATAAATTCTACAAAGCTATAAGAAAGGCTAAGAAAAATAGAGTCCAAGATTAGATTAGGTCTAGGATAAAGAGGAATAATGAGGTAAATATTTGACTTGACTTGGTTTTCATATTCACATACAGTCAGGTCTTCTTTTTTTGAAGACAGAACCTTGCTCTGTCATCTGGGCTGGTCCTGAACTCACTCAGCAGCCCAGGCTGGCCTCAAAGTCACAGCACTCCTCCTTCCTGCCTCACCCTCTTGAGTTCTGGGATTACAGATATGTGCCACTACATCCAACTAATTTTTGTGTGGTCCTGGGGAATCAAACCTAAAGCCCTGGGACTGGAGGAATGGTGCAGCAGTTAGGTTGAAGCACTTGCCTTACAAGTGCAAGACCCCAAGTTCAATTCCCCAACACCACATAAAACTTGGTGTGGCATGCCTGTAGTTTCAGCACTCAGAAGGCTCAGATAGGAGGATTGTTCTCAGTCGAAGGCCAGCCTGGGCTACACCAGTGAGTTCAGGACCAGCCTGGGCTAGAGTGAAACCCTGTTTCAAAAAAAAAAAAAAAAAAAAAACAAGAAACAAAAAACAAAACTAAGGCTCTGCATGTGCTAGGCAAGCTCTCTATCCACTGAGCTAGACCATCAGCCCCTAAGTCCCTGATTTTTACAATTATTCTTTAGATCAATTTATACTTTTGTGGCTATTTCAGAAAAAAAATATGATTAGCTTTGCTGGTGGTACGGTAATACTGTTTAAAAGATGAAAAATACAATGAAAACAGGGACTAGATAGAAAATACAAGGCTTTAAAATGCCACTTTGTAACAGGCAACCCAAAGTTTATAGTCAATGTAAAAAAAATTCTAAAACCAGTCACTAAATAAATTCATAGTGTCTCACACTGGCTTTAACCTAACCCCCTCATGAAAAGATTTGTGTAATCTAGAAACTTCTAGAAAAATAAAAATATCTGAGCCGTGTCAACTTCTCAAAAAATGTTTTTTATTAATTTACAAACGTCATTAAGGTAATGCTTGTCACACAAAAGTATCATTCATAATTCCTACCAAGAAAGGGAAACCAACCACAAAAAACAATCTGTAACCCCTATATGTCGGTATGAAAACATGTGTGTGCTTGTTAGATTAAGCAAAGCACCAACATTGACTCAGTCTAAAAATCATTCATTTTCTTCTCCAAAGTAATGATTCAAGAGTGAACATCCCCTTCCACGCTAAAAAAAAAAAATACAGCCCTTTGAAAATGCTGTGTCATCAAATCAATGTGATAAACCAAACCAAAAACGTTCCCATTTTAAGAACAGAGAAACTGCATGTGTGTGGAGAGAGGGAGGGACCAAAGGAGCAGAAAGAGAGAGAGAGAGGCAGGCAGAGCAGCAAGACGGGCAAACGCTGAATCAGAGGGGTGGGCCCCGCGGCAGAGGGCTCCACGCAGCTCTCTCCCTGACTTCCGCCCAAGGCCAAAGCCCATGGTAAGGAGGTTTCCGAGATGACCTGCTGCGCCTACAAAGTTCTATGAAAGGATGCAAGGAACAAGATGTTCACAGATAAACCAGTAATCTCTCCACTTCAGCACATGGATTCCCTCTGTGGCCCAGAACTCCAAGACAAGCACCCAGGGCTGGGGCCCTGAAGGCACAGAGCAGGGTGTCCTGGCACAGACCTAAGTAAGGAACTAGGGGGGATTCCACAGGTTTGCTCCAGGTGGGGGGATGTGAAACCTGCAACTGCTGTCCTACCCTGCAGATTCAAGGTTACTGCAACTCCTACCATTCGCCAATGCAACCAGCTGTTGGCTGTACACTCTGCAAAACAACATGAAAATGAAACCACGGGGATAAAGATACTTTTCTGACATTTAACCTCTGCTAGATGTGTTTTTACCTTAAGTTACTGTAAAAGGAAAAGCAAGTGAATTCTTTGCAGATGCCAAGCTGCAAACAAAATTTCTAAAGCAAAGTTCATCACGCATAATTGCCACTCAAGAAGGAAACCATGCCTGACCCCTGTGCGGGACTGTTGCCCTACCATAGTTGTTAATGGCAGCACTACTTTTGTGGTTAAACACTGAAAACTGGGAGATTTTTTTTCAGTAAACTTGCAAAGAACTTTGCAATTTTCCAGAAAACGGAAAGAAAGTTAAGCGCCATAGGTGCATAGGTCCTGCAGCCATGTGTCCTTTGCAACCTCAAGACTCTAAGCATTCATCTGGTCAGTGCACAGTGGCTGCTCAGAGCTCTTGGGGGGTTTCCTAGGCAGTACCTCCCACAGGAACTGCCCACTGCCGACTGAGAGCACAGAAGGAACATCGGCGAGATAAAGCTATTATTTAAACTCTATTTTATGAAGGCAGCAGGCACCTCACCTCACTACTACTCCCAAAATTTTATTACAGTTTTTTTTGGGGGAAGGGGGGCAAGAATCAAGTATTATACTTTAAGTAGCCTAGTGTTTTGAGTTTTATCTGCTAAATGCCTAACTACTTTCATTCTCAGGAGCTTTAAAAAATAACAGCAATGCCCACTGTCTGCAGAGCAACATGTGTGTAGCGCTGTACAGTTTCAGCAGCCCAGAACATACATGAACTAGGATTTTTTAAAAGGAAAATGCAGTTACTCAAACTAAATTATTTGGAGGTCTTGTTCAAAGATAAAAATAAATGCTTAACCACTGGTGATTTTTAGAAGCTGAAGCTAACACGGTAACACATGCCCATCACCCCAGCTCTCTGGCAGTTAATACAAGGGGGTCTCAGGCTCAAGGCCAGCTTAAGAAACCAGGCAAGCGCTTGTCTCTGAACACGATCTACAGCACAGGCGGGAGGGCTGTCTTAGTTACATATCCATTGCTGGGAAAATACACTGGACACCCACAACTTAAGAGGAAAAATTTATTTTACCTCACAGTTTCAGAAGGTCTCACACAGTCCATTCATGAGCAGCGGCCACAGCGCAAGCACCTGACAGAGCTAGTGGAGCTGCTCACACCAAGAAAGCCGGATACAAACCAGAAGCAAGCTACTGTCTGGAGACTCACAAGCACCTTCCCAGGAAGAAGCTGTAACAATATTTCTTCTTTACTTAGTTCAAGAGGCCACCTGGTCCCCCCAAGGCGGTGGGGGGGGGGGGGGCGCTGCTCCTCCGTCACTTCCTGGCCCTGGAGTCAACAACATGCACCCAAAAGCTCTGCCCTCCAGCCAGGCCCTACCTCCCAACAGTACAAGGTCCCGCAGCTATCCCACTACATCCAAACAGGTCCCGATCCAAATCACATCACGGGCACAAGTCTGCAATCCCAGCACGCAGGGAGGCTGAGGCAGATGACTGCAAGTTCAATTCAAGCCTGGGCAACTCAATTTAGTGAGACACTGTCTCAAAATAAAATTTAAAAAATAGAAAAGGTTGGGATGTAGTTTGCTGCAAAGATCCTGAGTTTAATAACCTGTTCTGCAAAAATAAGTAAACATACAAGTAGGGCTAGACATGCAGCTCAGTGGTACAATACTCCTGGGTTGAATCCCCAGACTGTAACACAAAAACAACAATGAAACTCTGTCTGGACACCTATCTGCTGAAGGCAGCAAACCAGCGTCCTCTACATGAGGAGCTACACACAAAGCAAGAGTAAACGGGCAGGGATATTTCCCCGGGACTTAGAACACCAGGTTAAATCTGAATTTTACCATTTGTTTGGGCAGCATGGCCCAGATATTGTGTGAGAAGTTATTATGCTACTCCAAAACTACTTCCAAATAAGAAAAAAAAAAAAAAAATAGGAGAAGTATTACAAAGCAAAGCCCATATACCTGTAGGTGACCACAGCCTCTGGACAGCCAGCCAAGGAGGCGCTTTGGCTACAGGAATCAGGCGAGGAGCTTCTGACAAAAGAAGTGTCATAGTAAAAGAAACTCCCATATTTAAGGAACATTAAGAGCAAGGCAGTAGGTACAAGTGGACAGCCAGGAAGAGGGGGCCAGTCAGGCCAGATGGGAACCCCAGCGAACAAGCAGTTAGGGTCAGGACCACAAATGGTGGCTGGCAGGACATTGAAAATGATCCACAGGAGAAAAGAAGGTATCAGGCAGCTGAACAGGAGGGGTTAAAGTGGTGGGTGTGAGCCCACAAGGACAATGTGACTGACAGAAAGAACGCTGCGAATGCCTCTTAGGGACAGGGCAGGCAGATGTGAGGGCCAGACAGCTCCGTTTTGGAGACTCTGAGAAGAGGCTACCCATTTCTGTGGAAAGCCACATCTATCAAAAGGAAAAACGGGCCCCCATCCAGACTTAGGTCAAGGTTAGGGACAGAGATTCAGAAGCTGTTGGTCCCATGGGGGTCCCTCAGGAAAGGACACTGTCACAGGAGAAAATATCGAGAATGAACAGAAGACACTGGATTTAACTTGGGGGAAGGAGGGAAGGAACTAGAAAACTGTCCCCCCTCCTCCCTTCCACCACGTCCAGCAGGAAACACTAGTCGGCTCAAAGAGCCTAAGGGTCAAGATGCAACAAGGAAGGGTTTCTCCAGATAATAACTGTACCATGTTAGGAAAAAATACCAAAACATAATGTTATGGTTGTTCTTCCAAAAACTTAAGTGTCTTAAATTGCCTGCATGTTCCTTATGCCAAAAAAAATGCCAATGAAAGAGAAAAGTAATAGCTGTCCCTAATTTACAAATAGGAAGAGACACTTGTCACCACGGTGCTGAGTTAAGAAAATTTCAAGTTCCAGGGCAGCTAGGTAACTCAGTAAGAGCCTGTCTCGAACCAAAATTAAAAAGACCTGAAGCTGTATCTCAGCACTCTTTGGATTCAATCCCTGGTACTGAGGTGAGGACAAAAAAAAAAAAAAGAGGTGAGCAGGACAAGTGACCTACCTATACCCCAATTTGGTGTGCCTGGTTTGTGACACCACCATTCTGTCTAACTGAAAGGAGGGTTCCATTAAATTACTACAAGGCTACACTCATACAACACAGATTCCTGAAACAAAGACGGGGACCTGCTCCATGTCTTCCAGCAAGTAGCTTCACAACAAGACTCTAAATTCACTCCACGAGCCCTCCTTTAGTCAATGCTTACTGCCAGGCTTACCTCAAAACTTCCAGAATTATGGCAAAGTCACTAAAAATAAGCCTCCGACTGAGGAACACTTTGTCACTGTACCCTGGTGCTTCAGAATACACTTAATTTCTCTCGTCTTACTAAAGGCTCAGGAGATGTTCCAGATTCATACTGAAGTCTGGACCAGTTGCAATTTCTCTTAAAATTCCTTTCAAATGTGGATGACACATTTAAACTATCTGAAAGGACCACAGAATTTTCCCATCAGAGAAAAAGTACACATATTACGTGCATAGTAAAAAATCTATGGTTTTTTTTACCAATTTCCACCCTGGCTGGCCGCTGCAATCAAACTAACAGTTGCACTCAGTTTTACATATCTCAGGCGAGCTGTGCCAAGAACTTAACTCAGCTCTTTCAGAGCAAAGCACACCATTTGATTTACTGCAGGAGCTACAAAATATTCCTTTCACCAAAATGGCTGGAAAATATATAAGTACTCAGTGCAACCTTTTTTACTGCGTGGACCTAAGGACTAATAAATGACAGCCACTATAGGTATGACAGGAACCAAGACGCTAAGAGGAAATACGAGTCAGCACTGAGAAAAATAAGCATATTTCATTCCAAAATGAACCAGATTTACAACATACAGTCTAAGTCTAGTTCACGCTTTAGGGAGGTGGGGTAAGGGCATGAAAGGCATTCTTTTCACAGATATTTGAATGACACACACACACTCATCCCAGTGAAATTGTGCAGACACCCTACAATTCAGAAAACCTCTCCTGCACCAAAGGCGGCCCACGGGCAGCTCTCTTTTTGTAGGACGACTTACTGATGCATTCTGACTAAAGATTAATTATTCCACAACAAAATTCCATGTGTACTATCTACACTTAGAAAAACTAGAGAGATTTGGCACCTTCTATACTCTGCTCCCCCCAGCATGTGTATTAATGACATGTTGTCCATAAAGATCAGCTTGCTATATTTAAATTATAATATATCAAGTTCAAGTTAGGTGCGCACTTCCAAAGTAAGCCTTCTTTCCTCAGGGCAATTTTATCATTTCTGGGCATAACCCCAAAGTTGTTGTTAAAAAAAGATTTTACAAAAACTAGCTTGGCTTCTCCCATCAAACTTTAAAGGACTGCTTCACCAACTCACATTTTCTACAAAAAAAAAGACAGTTATTTCTGTGCTGTTTAGCATAATGGACCACATGCTTAAATTATTCACCATGCATGAACTCTATGCAAATACATTTAGATTTCATAATAACTTAATCTGCATACTGGGAATGCTGATCTCATGTCATAAAAACTTCATAATCTCCAGAATATATCACATAGCTTAATCTCTTGCCACAAAGGGATGTCAAGCAAAAGTGCTGAAAACCATTCCCTAAAGTCACCAAATCAAAAGCTGGAAGGAATTTGGCCGTAATAGGAAGACCACTTCCTTGCTTCAAGGTACAGGCCACACCTTCTACACTTAAGTTCTTTGAAACTTGATAAATGACTCCAGTGACTCAACAGTCACGTCAAATGAGCCTCCCTTTAAGGCAGTGGTTAAGCATCATGTGATTCTGTCCCCACTAAGGGACATCTGGCAATGTCTAGAGACCAGTGCTTCTCAGGCCTTGGGGGAGATACCACTGGCATCTCACGGGTAGGGAATCTGCCACAGATTCTACAGAGTACAAGAGTCCTCATGATCCTGTAGCCCAAATGTCACCAGTGTAGATGGGAAGTTCTGCTTCCACGGAACCTAACCGGTGCTTTCAGTACTAAAAGCCCACCACTTTCTGCCACTCTGTAAAGAATGACTGCCCTTCGTAGCTGTGACTGGAACTTTCTAATTTCACAGGGAAGAGCTAAACACTACCTCCAGCCTCTCACCAAATGCTGTATGTGATGGCATTGCTGATAAGCTGCACACAAACTGTGACACAGGGACACCCATCAGCAGTGGTCGCTGTGATAGTCCCACATGCAGAAGCTCCCAGCAGCCACTTGGGGCAATGGGGACAGTTCTCCCTCAAGGCCCATTACTCCTCTTTCACTCCCCACTATGAATTTTTCTAATGGAGCACACAGTTTTGTTTTTTGGGTTTCTTTTTTTTTTTTTTTGGGGGGGGGAGGCAGTTCTACATAGGCATAAAAAATAACGTGAAAAGCTAGTCAGAAGACATGAAAATGCTAAATAATCTTAGGTGGTGCATTCCATCATGGAATCTATGATTTTAAAGCACCCAAAGATTTGTAAACCGATCTGGGATTTGAAAAGTAATCGGCAGTTTAAAAAAGGTCCCATGAATAAACAAACAATCTAAGGGAAAATAATCATCAGAGATTATGTGTGCAGATACAGGTAAACAGCAGCACCGATCTGGCTGAGAAAACTAGGGCTGAAATTGACTGTTACTTCTTATAACTGGATCTGCAAGAAAAAACACAGCCAGCGGCTAAAAGGCAGAATTCACATTTTTTTTCACATAACTTATGGAACTTCAAAATTCACAACAGGAAAAAGCTTTCAAACAAATTAAAAGAAAGTCTTAGGATTTAGAGACCTTGCAGATCAATACAGAATTGGCCAATAAGTTCAGTCTACATCTACATGATAGATAATCAGAAAACAACATCTCAAAGAACAGTTAATGACAGGATCATGCTGACAATATAATAAGGAGGGATACAATCCACAACAAAATATGCTACCAATCCTGTACAAAATATAAATCTGAGGGCTGAGGAGCACAGAGGTCAGAGCACTTGGCTAGCAAGCTCAAGGCCCTGAGTTTGCACTATACAAACAGGGTACGGTGGTCCATGCCTGTAATCCCAGCACACAGGAGGCTGAGGCAGGAAGACTGCCGTGTGTTTCTGGCCAACCTGGGCTACATAGTGAGCTCAGGACTGGCCTGGACTACAGGGCAAGATCTTATCTCAAAAAAGATTGATTAACCGATCAATCGATCAATAGATAGATGCAGAAGAGAGGAAACGACCTGCCAAAATGTTAACAATGCTTATCTGAAGAAGGGCCAGTTATGGCCAATTTCTATTCTTTCTTTGTCACTTTCTTCATTTCCCTACTGTTAAAATACTTCATTGTGCTCTGTACTTACAAAACCAAGTCTGTATGACAAGTCTAAACCATACTATTTCAAGCCGTGCCTACAATACAAGAAAAAAAAAAAAAAACCTGCACACACCGATTTTTCCATGAAAGAAACTCCCTTCCCAATGAACAAAAGCCAACACTTACCGAACGTTATCATTACGCTGGAACTCTGCGGGTATTTTAAATGTACTAGCTTATTTTAATTCAAACAAAAAAATATGTGCGGGGTAACAAGAATTCTAGAATAACACCAAGTGCAAAAGGAGTGTTAGTTTCCACAGTGAATTTGCATCTACCATTTCTGCAGCTTGAAATGGGGGGATTTAACAAGATGATCTCAAGGCTAAATTTTCCCCGCACGGAAAATAATTCCGCCAAATAAGGGCCAAAAAAAAAAAAAAAAACCACCCACCACATGATTGCTTCACGTTTTTATCGTGTTAAATCAAAGGAGGGGTGCCACCATTTTTTAATACACACACGGGTATGAATGGAGCAACATCTGCGCCACTGCAGGTAAAGGGGTCACTGAAAGGTTCCAGGCGCTGCCACACATTTTTAAGATAAACCTGACATAGACAAAAACTTTGAGATACACCTGAGTCCAATCTGGGGGACACTAATTGTCGTAGGGGCCTTCATTTCACTGCGTGATCAAAAGGCTCTACGGCCAAGTTATAGGAATTCAGCAAAACGCGGAACACGCATCAAATACACCCAAAACTTCCACACAACCCAACCAGCCAAATGAGTGGCCCGTGGGAATCTCTAGGGGGAAATCAGTTGCGTACTTAGGGGACTTGTGGGGCTTCCCGGTTAACCGTGGGATGGTTCCCACGGCTCACGGCCTGTCCTGGGACTGCGAGGCGGTGGGTCGGTGTACACGCGTGGGTCGCGAGGAATGACAGTCGATTTGGGAAGGACGCTGACCCTAAAAGTTTACTTCACGTTCCCCAAGCCACCATCAACAGAAAGAGGTGCACGGATAGCTTCGGTGCCAAAATTAATCACAGACACGCAATCCACGCGCGCGTCCACACACACACACGCACGCACGCCGGTGGGCTAAGGAGACATCAAGGGACACACGTCCACGGTTTCGCCACACAAAATCTATTTAGGAAACACAAAGACGCGAGACACAAAACAAACTGAGAACGCAAACACGCGAGACACACTGCGTGGGTGCACAAAAGGGAAAAACGCACGGACCCGGGGCCCACATGGGGTCCCAGGTGACCCCGCCGCCGCCGCTCCCACCGGGCCCGCCGCAGCGCCACTAGGCGAACCCCGAACTTCGCCGCGGGGACTCGCAGAGCCGGGAGCGCCGGAGCCCGCGCCGCCACCGACTCCGCGCCGGCCCGCGCCTCGATCCGGGACCCCGTGGGGGCGCGTCCGCCGCCTCGCCGCCCCGCGGGGACGGACCCGCGCCCGCGTCGGCCCCCACGGCCGCCAGTCCCCGCCGCCGCGTCTTACCCGCGTCCGGTCCCCTCGCCGCCCGCCCCGGGGCGCGCCGCCTCGCCGCCGCCGCCGCCGCCGCCATCTTGGCTCCGGTCGGAAGTGACGTCGAGCGACGCGGGGTCGCGGGGGCCTCGACCCCCCGGACCCCGCGGGACGCCGCCGCCGCCGCCGCCGGGCGCCCTCCCCCGCGCCGCGGTCCTGGTCCCCGCCGGAGGGCTGAGGGCCGCGGCCCCCGCCGGACGGACACCCCAGTCCCGTCCTCGCGGCTGTGCGGGCGGCTCGGCCGCAAAAGGTGGACGGCCAGCACGGCAGGCAGCCCTGGGAGGTGCGCGCCCACCCGCCCGCCCGCGCGCCGTGGCCTGGCCCCGCAGCGGCCACTGGCCCCGGCCTTGCGCTGTGGAACGTGTGTTTACCGTGGGGGGCGCGAGGGCGAGGCGCTCGGAAGGCCGGGCGGGGAGGCGCCGGGCGCCGCGCAGAGCTGCGGGCTGGAGACGAGAAGGGGCCCCGGGAGGGCTGCGTGTGGGTGGCGTCCAGAGCCACCGGCGCCTCGGGAGCGTGAAGTCCGGAGGAAGCCGAACGCACTGGGTATTTGAGCCCTTAGCCCTCCGCGCAGAGGACCCAGTCTGCGGATGGACAGTGTACTCCGGAGGCCTGAGACCGGAAGATGGCGAGCGGGCCAAGCCGTGCAGACTGTGTCTTAAAATCAAAAGTAAAGATGGGCTGGGACGTAGCTCAATGTGAAGGCCCTGAGTCTGATCCCCAATACCGCGCGCGCGCGCACGCACACACGTTAGAGGCAAGCATGACTCCAAAACGTTGGAAACACTAGATGAGTTCATTTATGTCACCGGGGTTCGATTTAAGAAACCATGTGGTATTCACATGCAGCGTGCTGCGATCTTATTTTAAAGGGTGATGCGGTAGCTGGTGACATAGACAGCTGGCGTGAACGAAGGAAGGTAACTTCATCAGAGTAAATGTTATCAAAGCTTTAGAAAGTGACAGTCAGTGTAGAGCCTAAGAAAAGGAAATCAGACCTCAATTTTTTTTTTTTTTCACTATTCAAGGAATAGAGACTGTAGACACAGAGATACGTACGCATTTCATGGATGTGTTGTCCCGATGCCTGAAGGCAATCAGCCATTAGACGGGTAGATCACTGGCTGAAATAATGCCCTTCGGCTTGAACTATTGTGTCAAAATCAGCCAAGAGGGGCACTGGGAGTAGAGGAGGGGAACTGGGGCCGCAGCACCATTCCTCCACCATCAAAGCACTGACACACAGGCGATATGCCACAAGGAAAGCTGCCTGTCAGGTGGAAGGCAGCAGATGCAAACGGAAAGCAATGGCAAGTCAGATTTGACGTGGTGATCGAGGGCGTACGTGGATGTCATCATACTAAGAGAAGGACGGGATAGTCAGCCATCATCCTTCCTGGCATAACTTGAAAATAACTTCCATCTCCATGTGCTCATTCCCTGGAGCGATTACAAATACGACGCTTTGAAACATTGGAAACGGAGGCCAGAAATCCAGAACCAGTATGACTGAGCTAAAGCTGGAGTGTCAGCAGTGGCATGCTTCCCTCCCTGGATTTGTGGAGAGAATCGTTCCTCCCCTCTCCCGGCTCTGGTCACTGCTGCATTCTTTGGCTAGCGGCCACAGCACTCCAGACTTCAGGTCGTCATCTTCAAGTCTCTGTCTCCTTCGTCTTCAGACTCCCTCCTTCCGTACGTCAGATTCCCCCCACCCTCTCTTGGACATGCAGTAGCTCTAAGACACACCAGGTAATACAGGGCAATCTCCCACCACTTAGTCATATCTTCAGAGACTCCAGAGGACTTAACATTTGAAAATCTGGAGGTGGAGGGGAGATGATGCAAGGCTATGCTTGGGGAGTAGTAGTTATCCTACCACAATGAATACATCCGAGGCGTTTCTAAATCACCCCCACTGTGCATTTTCCTTAAACGTTTCAACTTTTCTACCTGTACTCCTTCCCAGGATAAATTATTATGTGTATATTCTCCCTCTTTAATCAAAGAAGGCAAGAACTATCAATAACACAATGTAATTTAGCAAGTATTATCAGAGTGGTATGCTAAGTAACATTCTTTATACCTCTTTTAAAAATGGGGACACGTATCCCACGAGGATGAAAGGAATTCAAAACACTTCTGTCACATCCCACAGGGCATTCCTATGGGCACTCTTCATCTAAATCTGCAATGTGAATAAAATGGTTGTTTCACAGGGACACTTAGCACGCTGCCTGGTCACTTTAATACCTTAGCACAGAAGACATGGTCCTCCTAGACCGCAATATGCCAGGACGCAGAACAGCTGTGGGATGTCGCAAACAACAAACAGATATTATGTTATGGAGGAGGGGGAGGAGAAAGTCTTCTCCCAGGCTCCCTTGATGTAGATGGACTAAAGTAAATACTGTTGTAGACCAGGCACTTTGTACTTAAAAGACGGCATGTGGTTATAATTGGAACCACAGAGCTCCTGCCCGGCAGAGCAGTAGAATGCCCATAACATTATTCCTAAAGAGAGTAGAGATTTTCAACTGAGATTAGAGATATACATTGCCAGGGAGCATGTAAGTGGGCTTAAACCTCTCACCCCACCCCCACCACCACCAAATGATAACTGCTGTCTCTCGGCTGGGCTCCGTTCTAGATGTTTCCCATGGAGTACCTCATTTCGTCTCATAACAGCCCTGTCTGGTAAGAATGGTCTTCGTGTTCAGCTGAGGATTAATGCACTAATGCACCACCATGAATAAAACATATAGGCTGGCAACAAAGACATAAAATGAAAATATTTTTCAGCAGGAAATGGCAGCAGCATGTGAAGGAGTAGAAGATAAATCAGGTGCAGAACCACACCGGCTGCACAGAGGGCCGTGACACGTGGGGCTGCGTCCGCGTCCTCAGGTTGGGAGCTACCAACTGTCTCTTCAGAGAGGTGTCTGCCAAGCAGGTGACCCATCTCACCTACCTGATCACCACTTGCTTATCCTCGGCATGGGCCCAGTAGCTTTTCCTCCACTTCCTTTTTGCCCAGAATACACTTACCCTCCCTGCTCTCTGGCTTCCAAAGATTCCCTTTCTTTCAAGCCTGGTTCTGAGGCAAAATTCTCATTTGTTGTATAATTTTCCCAGTGGTTTAAAAGGACAGAAATGTGTTCTGTTGGAGTCCTCCGGAGCTGGCAAGGCTGGTTCCTTCTGGAGACTCGGAGGAGAAGCTGTTCCTGCTTGTCCCTCAATCCTGGCGTCTGCCTTGGTGTTTGGTGGCTTGTAGATATATCACTTCATCTGTCTCTGTCTTTATGTGATCTTCTTCTAAGAATACCATCAAAGCCAGGTGTAGTGAGTCACACCTGTAATCTCGGCACCCTGGCAAGTTTAGGCAAGCAGATCACAAGTTCAGGCCCAGCCTAGCCAACTTAGTAAGGCCCTATTTTTAGATAAAAAATAGAAAAGTTTAGGGATGTAGTTCAGTGTAAAGATACTGGATTCAATTCCCAATATCGCATGCATGTATGCAGGTACACACATGCACACACGCACACACCAGTCAGTCATAGGATTTAACGCTGGATTTAAATCCATGACCTCAGCTTTTTTTTTTTTTTTTTTTAGACAGGGTCTTGCTCTATAGTTCAGGTTGGTCCTAAAGTCATTATGTAGCCTGAGCTAGCCTGAATCTCACGGTAATACTCCTACATCAGCTTCCCCAATGCTGGGATTACAGGTGTGCACCATAACCAACTTACGTAATGCTAAGGAATTGAACCCATGGCTTGGAGCTTGCTAGGCAAACACTTTCATTGCCCCTGCTCCATGATCACAGTTTAATTAAATACATCAGCAAAGAAATGATTTCCAAATAAGGTTATATTCTGAAGTTCTGGCACCCATGAATGTTAGGGGGACACTATGTAACCCAGAACAGGAGGACAGCCCATACTTACCACACCCACTTTCGATGAATCCCAGTGTAACCCCATCTGCAATTAACTGTGTGTTCTGTCTGTCCACAGCAGTCTGACTCCTCAATGTGTGAATTTGTCTGACATTCCAAACATCCCAAGGCTCTCGAGCATGAAAATGGTCATCTAACATCTCCATTGTCCAGTCACTGGTAGGAACAGGTCTCCCCGCAATCAATAATATTGATTCATAAAGACTAAGTGCAATTTTTAAACTTAGATCTAATCTTTGGTACAAACACATCGGTAACAGCTAAGTAAGAATTCAGAGCCTGCCTTTTGAATTCACTTTTCTTCCAGTTTAACTATATGTCCCCCTCCTTTCTTCCCCAAGGATTTAAATAGTCTTGTTGGGAATGAGGTTGTAGATCAGTGGTTAAAGCACTTGCCTAGCAAGCTCAAGGCCCTGGGTTCAATTCCCCATCACCACGTAAGCTATGCATGGTGGTGCACGCCTCTAATCCCAGACTTGGGAGGCTGAGGCAGGAGGATTGCTCTAGTGCAAGGCCAGCCCAGGTTACAGAGCAAGACCACGTCTCAAACGGAAAAAAAGGAAATAAATGATAATATGATAAGAGTCTTGAACTAATAATAGAAAGAATGAATCCTTTCCAGAAATTCACAAGTAGGGTCTGAAGGCATGGCCTTCCTTCTGTCGCAGATACTGCCTAAACAATGTAAGACAACCATATGAGTGTCACAGCCAAGGCACCATCTGCCAATACCTGCCGGGATGAGACACCTCAGCTGGGCTCATAAGCATCTTAACCAACGTGCATGAGCCTCTATTTGAAACCTAGCCACTGTCCCAGTTATTACCTGCTTTAACAAGTTGTACGGCAGTGTCTCAGTCAGGGTGAGAACCTCTCTGGACATTTTGCAATGTCTGGAAACAGAATTCCAAGTTTTCATCGCCGGACGGGGGCACCATGAGGCTCTGAATAGTACAAGGCAAGGAGGCTGCCCAACGTTCTCTGGTGCCTGGTACCACCCACTTCCATCACAGAGGATTATTCTGCCCAGAACACCCACCTAAAATACACACCTGCTGTGGATCATCATCCTGACTGAGCTTGAGACATTTTACTGCTTCATCGCTCAGACTCATCAGGAAAAGAAAATTCGTCTCCATTACATTCCCCACCCCAGCTGCATCTCCAGATATTTTCTCCTTAATTGCTTCTCCCCATTTGGAAACTTTAAGATAGTTATAGAGTATTTTTGTTTATGAAATTTTGTGACTTATACACTCTGGCGAAGTGTTACAGATCAAGTTAATGGAGGATAAAATATTTTAGCAGGGAATAAGCTACTCCTTTATGTAAGGTGATAAAGAGATTCTTCAGAAATGTCACGGCTAGGAGGTGTGGTCCCTTAATAGGGTGCTTGCCTAGCAGCATGAGGCTCTGGGTTTAATCCTCAGCAAAGCCAAAAAAAGAGAGAGAAAATACATGCAATGTAAAATTTACAGTCTAAATCATGTATAAGGATACAGTTCAGGTCACTCAGTGTGCTCCATCATGGTACAACCATCAAGCCATCGATCCATGGACCCTTTCATCACACAAAACTGGAACTGTGAGTCCGTTAAACGTTAGTTCCTCGTTCCCTACTCGTCCTGGGCCCTGGCAGCCACCACCCTCTTTGAGTTTTCAGGAATTTGACTACTTCAGGTACCACACAAGAGGAATCATACAGATTCTGCTCTGTGACTAGCTTATCTCGCTTAGCAGACACCTCCAAGGACCGGCAGTGTTGTCGCATGCATCCAAGCTGCTTTCATTTTTAAAGCTGAGCCATCTATGCATGCATGTACTATGTTATGTTTCTCTGTTTATCTATTCGTGGACACTTCAGAAAGCAGGAAGATCACAAGTTTATTCCTAGCGTAAGCAACATAGTGACTTAGCAAGACCCTGTCTCAAAAGCAAAAAAAAAATTTTTTTTAAATAAGCTGGGTATGTAGCTCAATGTGAAGGCCATGGGTTCAATCCCTACTACTACAAAGTAATAATAATAATAAATAATTCTGTCATGAATGTGCATGGACAGGTATCTCTTTGGGACCCTGCTTTCCATTCCATGGGATCTAAATCCAAAAGGGAATCTCTGGATCATGTGGTCTTTCTATTTTTTTATTTTTTTAGGCACTGCCAGACATTTTTCTGTAGGGCCTGCCCCATGTTTACATTCTCACCTACACTGTATGAGAGTATTCCAACTTCTCCCTATCCTTGACAACACTTACGTTTTGTCTTTTTTTAATAGTGGCTATGCTAAAGGGTGCAAGGTGATATGTCCTTGTGGCTTCATGTTTTACTAGGAACCAGTGACACTGTTGTCTTTCTATATCCCTGTTGGTCATCTGTAAGTCTTCTTTGGAGCAATGTCTGTTCGTGTGGCTCTTACTCACTTTGTTTTAAGGTGGGCTGCTTGTTGTTGAGTTGTAGGATTTTAAATGTGTTATGACTGTCGACCCTTATCAGATATATAATTTGCAAATATTTTCTCCCCTTCCACATATTCCCTTTTGTCACTCATGATTCTGTCCTCTGATACATGGATTTTAATTTTGATACAGCCCAGTGTCACTATTTTTTTTGTTCCCTATAATTTTGATGTTATGGCCAAGAAATCACTGCCAACTCCAATGTTATGAAGTTTTTAATTTTTAACCTTTATGCTTACGTCTTTTAATACATTTGGAGTTGATTTTTGTGTATATGATTAAGGCCAGAGCCCAGCTTTGTTTTTCTGCATTGGGTACTGAGTTTTTCCAAACTATTTGCTGCCATTTGCTGAAATGACAGTCTTTTCCCTTTTCATTATCGAGATAATCTCTCTCTATAGTTCAAACTGGTCCTGAACCCACTCTGTAGCCCAGGCTGGCACTGAACTCACAGCAGTCCCCACTGCCTCAGCCTCCTGAGTGCAGGCACTGCAGGCATGCACCACCACGCCCAGCTGATATAGTGCCTGCTGGGGAATCGAACTCAGGACCTTCATCTTGCGAGGCAAGCACTGGGCCATTCCTCCAGCTCTTCCTGAATGACTTTTGGTGCTGAATGTTGTTCATGGGAAATGGCTGTTCATTCCGAGATCTCTGACTTTGGCACTTAGCAAGGGCCGAAGAGGCAGCAGGACGCAGACCAGCCAACCAAAAGCTGCCAACCTGATCTAAAAGTATTACATCAGCCATCTCAGGCTATATTCCAGTTGTAGAAGGGTCTTTATCCCTTTCCAGGTATGGTTCACAAAGCACTGCATTATGAGGGCACTATGGAAAGCTAAATATTAATAAAACTCTTTTAACATCTTCTACTCCTAGAGAAAATGCCAAAGCAATACCCTGGTAAGACTGAAGCCTCACTAACTAATGAGCTCTTCGCCGGGCAGGATTGTCTACTTCCTGACAGACAGGCCAGGGAACAGGACGCAGCAGCTGGCCCCAGGCAATGATTTTTGAACTTTTTTTCCCTCTGACATGATTAAAATTAGCAATAGTAATTCTTATTTATTCACCACATGGCATCACAAATCACAGTCCCTCAACCGCTTTTCGAGTTGGCTGTGATAAAATATTATGACTACAGCTGCATGAGAGCAAACACATATTTTAGCAGGAAATAAACTAATCTTTTATGTGGGATTATAAATGGCACTTAAGTGTAGAACTGACTTCTGTGTTTCTTTTTAAACAATTCAGCTTTTGAAAATTTCTTTGGTGTTTTGTTCTTGCTGTTGGGTATTTATGGTTTAAGAATGTCCATGACCTTCGTAATACTACACAGTATCTCTGGACTTGATTTATATTATATCTGTAAAATGAAGGAGCTACATTAACCCATAAGATTCCTTCAAATTCTAAAATCTATTATTCTGGTTGTATAAATTACTACAGGATGGTGTCATAATCGAAAACTGGAACTGGCAATATTTGACAGTCAGAGGTATTTTGAGTTAGAAATAGGATATCTCTTACATTATGAGAAATAGTAAATTTTGTAAGCATTCTCTTTAAAACTTCTGGAAAAATGCTCAAGATGTGAGATGTAAATGCACCAATTTCTCAAGCTGACTGTTATTATGTATCACAAATACATGCTACTAAAAGAACAAATTTTTAAAATTCTGGCATTTTTAACAATAATAATTATTTGAGTAAAATTGTATGCAGTTTGCTTTTTATTACTGTTGACAGGTGTGGAAGAATGCAAAACAAAGAAAACCACAGGTTATACAATTTGTATCCTTTTGAAATAACACTATGGAATTTGGACATAAATTTATTTGCACTAAAATAAGCATTTTTTCTTAAAAATTGCTCTCTATATATGGACATATAAAATATGCATATACATAGGTATTTATAAAATGCATAATGAGAAATATAAATATAAACTCTAATATGAAATAGGTAAATATGTTTATGCACTATAAGTGTGTATTATGTATATAGAGTCATTATTTTGAATCTGAAAACAAGACTATCACATATATATATATATATATAGTATGTGTGTGTGTGCAGGCACGCGCATGTGTGTATGAGAGAGATTGGGGCAGAACACAACATCTCTTGCACCTAGGCAAGAGCTCTACCACTAAACTACAGACCAAAATCTTTTTATTTCAAATAAAGTAGAATATATACTTTCCCTGATTTGGAACATTACTGAATAGGATAAGTCTTGACTGAAAGCAGAAAAAAAAAAAAAAAAGCCTGTAGTGTATGTCCAATAAGCAGTTGCAGTTCTGAAAACATACGGGTAATCACAAGAATGTGTGCATGCGGCCAATAAATATGGTGATGGTGATTCCATCCTCCTAGAGTCCCCGGGCCTCTTGTATGAGTTCTCTGTGCTGATGTGTGGAGAAGGAGCCCACGGTGCATTCACTTGGTTCTCAGTTTCACTTCATTCGTGAAATAACAGCCATCACATGCCACACGGGCACACAGAACAGCGGGACAGAAACAGGAAGGAGAGCTAAGGGAAGAGGAAGGAAGGGAAGAGGTGGGCACGGCAGGAATTTCCACACAGAAGTCGCCTTAGGATTCAGACAGCATTAGAATCCACCTGACTTGTATAATTTACCCAAGCTGGGGCCTGACAACAAGGGGAAGACCAGTCAACGCCATTCTGCAAGGAGCTAGCATAAACGTGACATCAAGAGTGTGCTACTTAGCTCAGTGGTTAAAGCGTTTGCCTAGCAAGCTCAAGGCCCTGAGTTCAATTCCCACCACCACATAAGCTGGGCAATGTGGTGCATACCTGTCATCCTAGCATTTAGGAGGCTGAGGCAGGAGGATTGATGTGTGTTCGAGGCCAGCCTGGGCTCCATAGTGAGTTCAGAACAAACATGGACTCTACAGCGAGCCCCAGCCCCCAAAGTTAGAGAGGGTCCTCCAGGTCATCAAAATCAATGGGACATGCTATGAGAAAGAAAGAAGAGGGGGAGTGAGGGAGAGCGAGAGAGAGCGAGAGCGAGAGAGAGAGAGAGAGAGAGAGAGCGAGATTATGACAAAATTATGTTTACAGAGTCCAAAATCCGCAGTGTGGGCAGTGGTGACTCAGGATCCAGGAAAGCCAGCATTCCTATTCCAGTTGGAAAGTGGGCAGACTAGAAATGCGGGAGCACCAAGGTGCTGGTGGGCAGAAAGCAGAAAGCAGCCTGCTGCAGGACTCTGTCAAGCTGGTGGCTCTCTTCAAACCTTCAACTGATTAGAGGCCCACCCCCAATGCAGAGGGCAATCTGCTTGACCCAAAGCTCACTGACTTAAATGTTAATCTCATTCAAAAATACCTTTGAGCTGATGCCAAAAAAAAAAAAAAAAAATCAACACCACAAAAGATAGAGAGGTACTGTTAAATGGCACCAGTATCATCTGTTTCTTTATGGGAGGCCACATTTGCAGATAAAGTTGATTTTCTATAGATTTAAAAGCGGTCCTTGTGAAAGGGCAGTGCTGAATGTTGCTGGCAAATCTTTAGCATTTGGTTTCATATTTTTTTCCTGTGCATATAAATTTCTGAGTAAAAATGATTCCCACACACGTTATAGCAATGCCTGGAGTTCCGGCTACTCCTGAGGCTGAGAAGGAAGGACCACTTGAGACAGAGATTGGAGACCAGCCTGGGTAACTCAGGAAAAGCCCTTCTCAAAAACCAAACAAACAAAAAGCCAGTTGCAGCACATGCCTGTAGCTGCAGAAGAGTTAGAAGCTGGAGGAGCAAGATCAGCCCAGTGTCTTAATTACTGTCTTGCTGCTCTGACAAAATACCCAACATTCACAATTTAAGGGAAGAAAGTTTATTTAGCTCACAGTTTCAGAAGGTCTCATGGCTGAGGCTCATGGCAGAGAGAGAAGCCTGAAAGCTGCTCACCCCACTGCAGACAGAGCCAAGGGAAGCCTAGAGACTTGGGGAAAGGCTTTCCCAGGAAGAAACTGTAAAAATGTTTCTTCTTCCTTTTTTTACTAAGCTGGAGTGCCCCTCCTCATTTCCTGGACTACAAGTCAGTAACAAACACCTGAAGCTCTGCCCTGGGCCCTCCCAAGTCTCAGCAAGTTGACACAATCTTTCCAGGTCATACTCCAAGCATCTGCCCCTTCCAGCCAGGCCAGCCTTCCAATATCACATAGTAACACAGAGTTCAAAACACCGGAGGCTTTTGGGGAATACCCAAGATCCAAACCATAGTGCCTGGGCAATACAGCAAGACCTAGTCAGAGCAAGGGAGAGAGAGAGAGAGAGAGGGAGAGAGACAGACAGAGAGAGAGAGAGAGAGAGAGAGAGAGAGATTCTTTAAAGAAAAAAATTAAAGCTCAGACACGCCTGATCATGTTTATATATCTTTAAGTATTTTCATAATTTTTAGCTGCACATTAGTGCACCACATTCAGACAAGTCTTGACATGAAGTCTACGAGAATTGTTGTCACTGCTTCAAGATTATTTTGTTACATAATATATATTTTTTTTACCACAAATATCTTTAAAGGATGTAATCAAATAGGGAGAAAGATATTCCAACTAAAGAACTTCAAAATTCTTAAGAGGAAAATATGCTCACGTTCCAACCCACAGATGTGTGTCTGTGAGTGTGTACACACACCCAAACACACAACGTTTACTGGAAAAAAATAGTTCTTAACGCCATGACATCTGAAAGCAAAAATAGTACCGATATAACATTATCAAGTATGAAAATAATTTTTTCTTGTAAACGACCTTTATCTATGGAGTCTTTAAGAACAGAATCCAACATCTTCCCTTCGGCCTTGTATCTTTTATTTTTATTGCCCTGTTCATTAGATGAATTGTTGAATGAATTGAGCCAGAGTTAAGAAAAAAAATTGTTGGTTGAATCACTAAATTAATTAGGTGTCAGCGCGGGGTGCAATGAGTCCAGATTCATTCATTCCTTTCGCACGGATTTATTGCATACCAGTGCAGGGGTTGAAGATTTAGTGTGAGAAAGACAGACCTTGACCTTCACGGGATGGGGATTTACAGTCTGCTGAAGAAGCACAATCTCTCCTGCCTGGAAGTCAAGGCCTTGCCTGCTGTCACATTCACACACCTTTCGGTTTCACTATGATGGCCTCTGTGCTTAGCCTGAGCCCTGTCATCCTTTTTCCGGTCTCTGGTTCTGCCTTCCCCAGACCCCAACCAATTTTCACCTGGATAGCTGGACTATTTTCTTTCTCCTGTGCAGAAATTCTTCCCTCACAAACCCCTCCCCTAGCACCTCATGCCATCACCCCCTTCTCTGACTCTCTCCTGACCACCTTGCAATCTCCCCGCTACCTGCCCCTCGGCTCTCCTCAACCTTGGCTTCCTGTAATCCACACATACAGAGCTACACTTGACACCTTTCCTTAAATTCATGGGGACTTGAATTACTTTGCTCAGATTATTACTCTCCAGCATGTCCCTCCCTCTGTCCTTGCTCTCTCACAATGTCCCCACCTCTGCAACTCAACACTCTGTGTTCTCCTTCAAGGACTCTTTCCTGACTCCCACAGTTCTCCTTCCATGTCCTGAAATACATAATCCTTCTAAAACTTCGTGACATGATCACACTCACGGCCTTGTTACTTGGCCCATACCAGTCTGCCTGCTTCAGGAGGCCATTAGGTCATTAGCTGCGTGAGGTTACGGACTGTGTCCCACTTGCTCTTGTTATTTTGAGAGGTGCTTCACCTCCACAGGTCAGGTTCAGGCTATGTTCTTAGACAGATCTGCCTTTGACTTCTACCTCTACCACTTACTAGCTATGTAAGTAGTGGACAAGCAGCGAACCCTTTTCTAGTCTTCAGAGAATAACAATGGGCCTAGCAAAGGTAGAATAATAATAATAACAAATGAGAGGCAGGATGACAGGGCTAAGGGTAGATGCATATATAAACTATAGTACTTATACTTACTTCTTAGTTTCAAAACTTACTAAAAAGCTACAACAATCAGGACTGCAGTACTGGAAGCACCCTATGTGTGCATGGACGGGTAATGGGGTAAAGGAATTGTAGCTTATACAGATGAGGACGGATGTGCCATTTGGCTCTAAGAAAGGAGGCAACTCTGCTATTTGCAACAACACCCTGATCCCGGGGGACTGCAGGCTAAGTGAAGTAAGCCAGATACTGCACTGTCTCTCTTATATGTAAAAAATTATGAAAAGGTCAAGTATATAAAGTAGAATTGTGGTCACCAGATGCAGAGGGGAAGTGGCAGGGCCAGGAAAGAGTGGGAAATGAAGGTCAAAGAGCACAAAGTTGCCTAAGCCTGGAGCTTTACCGTGCGCCCTGGGGACTAGAGCCAATTATATGGGATTACATAACATAAGCAGATTTTTAGCATTGAATTTTCAGTGTTTTTACCACATACACGTATGCACAAACATGGAGAAAATTATATGAAATGACAGATGTGTTGATTGGCTTTGATTATGTGTATGTATACCAAAACATGTTTTATACCTTATAGTCACAGAATTTTTTAAAAAAAGAAAATGTGGCTCTGCATAAAGCCAGACACAGGTCAGTGGAATAGAACTGAAAGCCTGGAAATAAGCCCACTCATCTATTGTCGACTGATTTGTGACAAGATTGCCAACACAATACAATAGGGAAAGAACAGCTTGTTCAACAATGGTGCTGAGGCAACCGGCTGGCCACGAGCAGAAGAGCGAGGTTAGATCCCTACGTCACACCTATTCAGCACTTATCTCAAAATGGATCAGGTACCTAAATGTGTGATCGAAAACCATAAAACTCATGAGAAAAGACACAGAAGTCAATTGTCATAACCTTGGATAGGCAGTGGTCTATCAAATTTGTGATAATGTATATGAAAACAGCTAAAAAATAATTTGGACTTCATCAAAATTAAAATTTTTGTGCACTGAAGTACATCATCAAGAAAGTAAAACAAAAAATATTTACAAACTGTATCTCTGAACTGGGCCTGGTGGTGCAGGCCTAGAATCCTAGCACTCTAAGAGGCAGAGACTATAGGATCATAAGTTCAAGCCCAACCAGGGCAACTTAGGAACTAGGGAGGCCTTGTCTCAAAATCAAAAACAAAAACGGACTGGAGACATAATAGCTCAGTATGAAGGCTGTGGGCTCCATCCCCAGTAACACCTAAATAAATAAATTAAAATTTAAAATCCCTGATAAATATTTTTTTAAAAAATCATTGATAAATATCTACTAAAAGAGCTGTTAATAATCCAAAAGGAAAAGAAAAATGTATAATTTGTTAAAGGGCAAAGGATTTGGACAGATATTTCTCCAAAGAAGATACACAATTAGCCACCAAAAAAAAAAAAATTTCAACCTGTTGTGTCCCTAGGGAAACGCCAGTCAAACCCACAATGAGAAATCACTTCACACTCACTAGGACAGTCGCCATCAAAAGGCAGACAGGAAGTTGCGAAGGCTGAGGAGCAGGTGGAGTCTTCCTCATCCATTGCTCATGGAAATTAAAATGACGCGACCTTAGTAAACCGTTTGACAGCTTCTCGAAAAGTCAAGCACGGGATTACCGTGGTACCGTAGGACCAAGCAGTCCACTTCTGAGTTCATATCCGAGAAAACTGAAAACCTACATCTACACAAAAACCTGCACACAGATATTCAAGGCTGCCTAACAGCCCCACAGGCAAACACCCCACTAGCTGTGTTCATACAATGGAGCATTATTCATTCATAAAACAGAACGGAACGCCGATACACACTGCAACCGCAATGAGCCTTCAATACATCACCCTACGTGAAAGAAACCAGGTGCCCAAGCCCTCGCGCTGTTTGACTTCATTCCCACGGAACACACAGAATAGGCAAATCAAATCCGCAGAGAGGGAAAGTGGATTAGCGGCTGCTGCAGCTGGGGCTGGAAGGGAATTGAGGAGTGATTGCAGAGGAGTGTAGGGTTTCCTTTCTTTTGGGGCTGGTGAAAAATCTCTGCGATTTGGCAACGGCCGCATGATTTTGTGAATACGCTGAAAATCACTGCATTGTGTGCTTTGTGGAAGGAGAGGTTTTATGGTAGGTGAATTATACCTTCATTTTAAAAAAATTGCAAAGACAATCGAATCCCGATTGCAAATTGGGCCCTGTGAGCGTGCTGAAAGACAAAACGAGCCATAAGTACACCCCAGCCCTGAAGGCCAAGTTTCCCAGGAGCCTGAGGGGTGAGCTAAGGAAAAATATATGTTTTTCGGATTGAAAAATGAATTTTTGATTTCTGAGAAATGGTAAACTGACACAGGTTATAATTCCTTTCCCTCCGCACTCCCCCATAAAAAACCCTTGCACAAACTTTCTTTTGTGTGTGTGGTACTAGGGATTGAGCCCAGGGATTTCACACAGATCCCATTCCTGGCTCATATTTTCATTTTGATTTTGAAACAAAGTACCACTAAGTCTCTAAGTTGCTCAAGCTGGGCTCGAACTCGAGATCCTCCTCGTCAGCCTCTCAGAGCACTAGGATCACAAGCCTATGCCACCATACCTGGCAAAGAAATGATTTTTAAAAGACAGAGATGAGTAGGGGTACAGCTCAGTATAGAGCATTTGCCCAGCACGGGTGCGGCCCTGGGTTCAGTCTCCAGCACAGCAAAACAAAAGACATAAAGAGAAAGGGGGCTTAGGGATGAGGGGCTTTCACAAATGATTAATTGCATCCCAAAGGGCAGAACCCGGGTGTGGTTGTGGGGATGTTGACAGCCCTGAGCCCTGCGGAAGCAGCGGGAAACAGCATGGAGAAGCCAGGTCAGAGAAAAGCACTTAAATCCTGTCTCACATCTTCCCAAGTGGCCATGCACAATTATCTAATCCCCACTCACTGTGGAAATCCTAAATCCTCAGCATCTGAGCATCCCAAGTCCTTACTGGCCTGAGGAGATGATGAAGACAGGTGTGGATGCACTGGCTGGCCCCCAGCCACATCACCGCCGCTCGCTGCCTCCAGGCCCCTGGGAATCCTCATACAGCCCAAAGATGCTGCCATCTCTCCCTGACAGTTTAAAGTTAAAAATAAGCAAGCGTGCTGGGATGGCGGGGGCCTTAGTGCCCACCAAGTGGTGAGTGATGACAGCGAAAACACAGATGAACCGAGAGGCGTGGTTACAGACTTTCATACACCTTCGTGGGAGCTGCCGGGACAAGGAGATTTAAAAGACCACAAAGGCGCTGGGGTGCAACTCGGTGGTGAAAACACCTGCCTAGCAAGCACAAGGCCCTGGGTTGGGCTCCCAGTGGCCCATAAGCCAGGCAGAGAGGCACACATCTATAAACCCAGCACTCGGGAGGCCGAGGCAGGAGGATTGCTGTGTGTTCTAAGTCAATATGAGCTACATAGTGAGTTCAGAACTAGCCTGGACTGCAGAACAAGAACTTGTTTCAAATAAACTAAAAAAAAAAAAAAAAAAATTATTTTTAGGTCAGCAGAAATATAGGCATAGCTCAGTGGTTAAGAGTGCGTGCCTGGCAAGCGCAGGGCCCTGGGTTCGGTTCCCAGCATCACATAGGCTGAGTGTGATGGCACTCAGCACATCTATAGAAAATAAATGATTAAATAGAAAATAAAGGCCTGTACCAATATTTTAAAAATAAAAAGAGAGTAAATATCTGAAAAGAATGACTAATAAAGTCAAGCTATTTAGGTGTATGTATGTAAACATGCCTGTGTACATATGTGTACACATTTACATGTTATAGTCCATGATGTATATTTATGTAAGTGTGTATACATGTAACGAGTTATAAAGAAAAACCCTATATACCAACAACCAGAGACATCATCTTTTTTCTCTACACATTTTTTTTTTTCTCTTTTTGGTACTAGGATCCCAGATCCTTTATACTATGCTGCATCCCCAGGCCATTTTTTTGGTTTTGATTTTTTTTTTTTTTACTATTGACTTATTTAAATTTTTATTCTTGAGTTAATGACCTGGGAAAGAGATTTACATCAAAGACTCAGGGCAGAGACCCCAAAATATCTTTTAACTCCTTTGTAGATACCAAAGTAGTTTAGACCAAGCCAGACCGTTCCAACTCTGGCCTACATCCTGGCCCCAGTCACGCTGGCTGCAAACCAGACTTTGTGGGAGGGTCTAGGTGGAGGGCGTTCATGGCTTCCTCAAGTCTGTGCACTCCTTGCCCCTGCCGCTGGCGGTGCCACTCGGTCAAAGACTGGAACATCCACTTGGTCCGCAGCTTGTTCAAGTAGGAGCCGTAGATCATGACCGGTTTTGATTTTGAGACAAGATCCTTTAAGACAGGGTCTCTCTAAGTTGCTAAGACTGGGTTTAAATGTGTGATCTTCCTACCTCAGCCTCCCAGAACTCTGGGACCACAGGCCTATGTTATTAGGTATAGCTCTGCACACTTTTGAGAACAATTGGGAAAAACAATATTTTAAAAAATAGACCATGAGTCAGGCCGTAAAAGAAACCTCAGTAAATTCCAGAGGAACAGAATCACATATACCATACTGACTGTGTTCTCAGTGTAATGCAACAAAATTAGAATTCAATAACAAAGGATGACCACAAGAAAATACCATATGTCTGGCAAACTAACATCAAAAAACAGCCCATAGGTTGTAGAGGAAATCGAAAAGGGGAATGAAGAAATTCTTGGGGGGGGGGTGGTAATGACATTTCTCTGTAGGGCTGGTGACAGAATAAGAGCCACTTCCCTCCTGACTGGCTCTGTGCCCATGTGGCATCTCACCACCCATCTGAGCACTGAGCCTCCTCGTCCAAGCACGAAACTGCAGAATTTTAAACACTGAAGCTGTAAGGGATCTGGATTTTTAAGGACACTGAACTGTGGCACACACGGTTCAATCATCAAGACTTGATTTTTTTTTCTTTAAAAAATGGACTTTCTATACTCAATGAAAAAAATAATTCAGTAAAGCTTTTGAATGCTGTGGGTCTGTTGTTGTAATTGTTGTTATTACTGTTGTTGTTTTGGAGCTTGAGCCCTGGAGCCTCACACATGCTAGGTAAGCGCTGTACTACTGAGCCACGTCCCTAGCTTTTAATTTTACTTTGGGACAGTGTGTCACTATGTTACCCAGGCTGGACTCGAACCTGTTGTTCTCCTGCTTCAGCCTCCTGAGTAGCTGAGAAGACAAGCATACATCATCCCACCTGGCTCTGCGTGACATATGGAAGAAAGAAAGAAAAAAAAAGAAAGAGAGAGAGAGAGAGAGAAAAGAGAGAGAATAGCAGCTGTTATGGTTTAGATCTGGAATGCTCCCTAAACGTCTCATGTATTCGGATGTCGTAAAATACCAATGGAACCACGTGCTGTTAGGAGGTAGCCTGGTTGGAAGGAATAAAGCAGTAGGGCTTAACCAGAAGAGGCGCACTGCCAGGACAGGACCTGGATGTGTAGCTCCGCCCTTCATCCCTGACATGGCTTCCTGTCCACCATGCCACCAACCACTTTTCTCCAGCTACAGCCCTGCCATGTGTTTCTACCACTGCCAGCTGCCCACGTGTGGACCGGGACCTTCTGAAACTGTGAGCTAAATAAATCTTTCCTCCCTCATGTCATGGATGTTTGAGGATTGAGTCAAGCAACAAAAAAGTAATGAACACAGCAACCAAAGGAAGTCCCATCAGCTGCCCTGCAAGGCAATAAGGAATCCACCAGCTTCAGGTGGGAATGACGGTGGGCAAGCTGGGGTGACTGCTAGGATGAGCCATCCTGGGGGGTCCCTGGCCGTAGACCCCAAGCTCTTGTTTGAGCTCCATCCCTAGAGCCACTGGATGTTTGCTGCCATGCTTAATGACACAAACTGTGACTGACAAATGTCTGCGTCAGTGGATGAGAGTGGGCAAGTGTTGCTGTTGGCTGTCAGATGGTGTCACTCACTTCTTTTGATAATAGCATCATAATGGGTTTTTGTTTGTTTGTTTTGCTTTGGTTTTGGCAGAGGAGGAGATACCCCTCCCATGGGGTCCTCATGGATGCTTCTCCAAGCCTGAGGGATGGCGGCATATCCAGGCCTGTCCCACAGGTCCAGCATTTTCAAGGCTCAGCAGCAGATTTAGACCCATGAGGATATGCTGGTAACCAGTCTGCCCTTAGGCATAGTCTACAGAATCATGTTTGTGCATGTGCGCGTATGTGTGTGTGCCTGCACGCATGTGTGTCTCTCTCTTTCTGTGTGTGTGTGTGTGTGTGTGTGTGTGTGTGTGTGTGTGTGTGTGTGTGTGTGTGTGAGAAATAGAACCTCTGTCTTCCTGAGAGGACAGGCCGAACAGTGTAAGAGAGTAGAATACATTGGGGTCAGCCTTATCACTTTGAAGACAGAAAAGCCTAGCATGAAGGCAACTCAGGAAACAAACAAAGAATAAATAAATAAAACCCCGAGAACTCAGCAGTGAAGAACTTCTGATTACACAAGTCAGTGAATTTTTCATTTATTGATTGATTGGTGCTGGAGATTGAAGCCAGTCCCCTCTCCCCCATTTTGCCACTGAGCTAGACCCTCAGCCCAAGAAATCTCTTTTTAAAAATTAAGCTACCTTGGTGATTACCAGTGGAAAGAGTGTTGGTCCATATAGAACCTAATAAAACATATTTTTGGAGAAACACCCAATTGAAGTTGTGCAGGGTTCCTGGACTGGAATTCCTGGGTTGAATTTCTTCACCATTCCTGCACACGGAACTCTTTGTGTCAGACTTTGGCTTACAGGTGGCTGTGTCAGACTTTGGCTTACAGATGGCTGCTCCCTTACTCCCTCTGGGCCTTAGTAACCCGACTTCTCCGGTTTCCACATAACAACTTTGCTGGGCCAGGCAGTTGGTCAATAGATGAGGACAACTCTGACCCCCAACGGGGACCTGTCTCCTTCCCCCATAGCCCACCTGCCTGCTCTCCCCACCTATCAGGGAGCTCTGCTTTGTCCACTACTACCCACAGGCCAGATAAACAGCCCAATCCCAGCCCTCATACTGGCTAATCCACTCACACTACACAAAGGTTCGGTTCACCTACATTCACCTGTTTTATCCTACGCCCTTGCCCTCCTTTTGACTTAGCCCTATACCTTTTATCTTAGGCTTCACCTCCCACCCAGCATGGAGCCACAGGGCCTCCTGCCTGGCCCTGCTACCCAGGCGTGAGATCCGGGAACAATAAACTTTAACTCCAAATCGTCTTGCTGCTGGTCAGATTTTGGGGTTCTGCCAGAGTCCTCCTTTGACCTGACAATTTGGAACCAGACTTTCCAATCCCCATTCACCAGACACACATATCTCTCAAAAGAGAAAGGCCACTGTTACCCTGTTCACTCATATAAACCACTGCTATTCTTCGCCTTAAATTATACCCTATGTGGTTTCGATATCAAAGGCTTACGGTGAATCATAAAATTTGGAGAACAGCCTGGATTCCAGGTTGTCACTGAATACTCCAGGGACATGGCCAGTTTGAGGAAGGCGAGTTGAGGTTTTCCAGTCCTGTCCCCTTCTCCTTCCTTCCAAGTCTACACCAGGTTTAGAAAAGTGCACTGCAGAACAATGGGATCTTCCCTTACATAGACACACAGGCTCTTTGTTGACCTTGGCCATGACCTCTCTCTGCTCCTCAGAGAACATTAGGAAGAAACCAACACAGGATGTAGGAAAAAGGAACAGAGAAACTGCACACTAAATTCGGAGCTCATTTGTACGCGTGAGTCCTTTTTGACAGGACAAAACTAGATTGTATATCAATATTCATATGAAAAGTCCAGTACCACACATACACGCGCACTAAATAACAAAAGTGTTGTCTAACTTAATGATACTTTAAAACTTCTGGCTGTCCTACTGATTTGCACTTCAAAGGAGATGTAAAACTTTTTTTGGGGGGGGATGGGGAAGCTTACAGAAGAGATGGTATATATATATATATATATATATAATTTTTTAAAAGAAGGGCATGTTTTTCTTTTTTTAGGCTCTACCATGCTTCCCAAGCTGGAAGTAGTCCACATCTGGAAATCGCATGGACTTCCTGTGCAAGCCTTGAGCTAGTGGGATGTTGTCGCCTCAGCTAAAAATACATCCACAGAGAATTATTTGCAATGCAGAAATGTTAGCCTCGCTTGTTTTGGTGGCAGCCAAGCAAGCTAGAATCGATGCAGGAATCTAATATATATATATATATGTATTTAAGACCATGATTGTCTTGGGTAGGGTAGGATCAAGAGGGGTCCTCTGGACAGTTCCGGGGTCTCCCAGGCTGTGACTGTCAGCATGGTACAGACTGGGAAAAAAAATAAAAATAAATAATTCAACTCTATCACAGCAAAACCTCTTGCTAAGATTTTTCTTTCAAAAAGGAAGAGGCAAAAACAAGTGAATCCCAGGGCTCTGCAGCATATTTAATAATGTGGGAAGGGACTGAGTAATCTAAATCAATGGCATGAAAGCCTCTGTTCTGAGGGCAGGAGGTCCCACCCACCCACCTCCCACTCTGTGCGCTGACCCCAAGGTTAAGCCATTTCACGACTCATTAGAAGAAGCGCCTCGCCCTTCCTTTCTCTTTGATTCAGCAACTACAAGCAGATGTGCCTTTTCTAAGCCCCTCTCCGTGGTTGCGGTTGGCGCTGTCAGCTTCTTTTGACAGGTGGCAGTGACAGGTGGCGCGGAGCCCTGGCACCTGTAGTCCCACCTGGCATCCCTCCCTGAAAGATTCCCTGGCAGGGGCTCACGCTGAACTCTGGATCACATCTGCTTGCTGCCATGGGCTCCCTGGTGGGGTGAGCAGTAACAGCTTCCGCCCTCAGAGGCCCTGGAGGACTGTGGATCCTGGATCCGTACGGATCCCTGACTTCCCAGCGCATCCTGCCTCTGTTTTGCTGGAACTCACACTGAAGTTTCTTCTTTCCGGGTTCCAATCTTACCCTGCACCCAGGCCTCGCCTGCAGGGAGGTTTATAGCCTTCAACGTCATGATTCTTTAAAACTGTCTGGTGGTGGGTACTGCAGAAAGATCATGGTCTTTGAAAAGCTGTCGCAATTTTGTGATGTGATTTTAGGCTTACTTCCCACATTTCCACTTTGCAAAGGTCTCTGTGAGGACCAACGCGAAAGGACCCAAGGCCTGAAGCAGGAAGTTAGCAAGTTTGAGCCCAGTGAGGGCAACTTAAGTGACTTTGCAACACCCTATTTTGAAATTAAAAAAAAAACTTAAAAAGGGTCTGATGATGTAGCTCAGCACAAAGGCCCTGAATTTATTAATTTCCAGTGCACCCCACCTCACCCCCTCCCAAAAGAAGAAGAAGAAATTAAAAAGGAAAGAAATTTTTGGAAGGAAATGGCATCCAGAAGGAAGGGTCAATGTCATAAACGTGACACGAGACACTGGTGGTTGGGGCTGGTTTTGTTTGTTTGTTTGTAGGAGCAGAAACATATGGACTTAATTGCATTTTTGGTTTTTGTCTGTTTTGTTTGGTTCTATGCCTAAACCCTCATTGACTGAGTCGGTTTAACTTTTAACAATCCTAATCTGGAATTCTGTTCCTTTCTTGAGGGGCAACGCTGCCTTGTGTGGGAGTAGGTGCCCCCTCGTGGCCAACCTGGGGGGCTGCAGTTAATTTTTGTCTCCACGTTGCTGTTAATGAAAGAGTCACAATCATACCTGGTCCTAGATGCTATGAAGTGAGTTAGGAGAGAGCTGAGATTCAGGAGATAGGAAATGGGGTTATCTTCAAGGAGTTAACATATCCAACCATCCCAGCCAGCAGCATCACCTGAGCTCTGGAGTTTCAGTGCTAAAATCCTGAAAGTCCCCGAGGACCCGGGACAGTTTGGTCCCTCAGCTTACCCCTTCACTCCTTTGCTGTGCAGCGAACAGGCCTCTAAGGCTGACATTAAAGGTTAACGGTTAAAGTGGGTGAAAGATTGAAGAAAGGCTGGAAAATGGTTTGAGAACTGTGACCAATGAGAGACAAGGGTGAGGGGTAAGCAAGGTGGAGGAAGTCATTAACCTAAAGGGACACCGGGTCCTTCCACTGAGCGGGGACAAATTGATCCAGCTGTGGCTCCGCCCCTCAAGGACGGGTGGTCTTTAAAAGAAATCCCTCTGCGGACTTAGGGAGGCATCGCTGATTTTTTTTCTCAACGTGTGACCTCAGTGTGACTCCCTTGGTTAAATTAATAATGTCAATTAAGTATTTTTAAAGGCCAACAAAGAAATTTAGTAGATGGAACTAAAGTATCTTAAGGTGCCAGAAAGTAAGAAAGTGTTTAAAAGTAAAGAAACAAAACTAAAATGAGAATATGTCAGAGGAACACGAGGATGGGTCAGCTCCAAGGGCTCCAGTGGACCAGCTGGAGCAATCTCAGCCACACACTAAAGTATTATGGTATTAAATTATAAGCCAAAGAGCTAAATAATTGTGATGTACATAAACAAGGAGGAAGAAATAAATCTCACGTGCAGAAAAGGCGATGAGACTTTCTTCCAAACAATGATGGAAAAAGCAAAGAGGAACTTTACAGATAAATTTAAGACACTTCCTGACCCAGCAGTCAAGGCCATTGTCAACAACAGTGCCATACAGATGGTGTGAATTCGTGGTACAACAGGGCACTTTACCACTCCGGGCTTTCTCTCTAAAATACGTTCCCAAGAACATGTAGTCTGTGACTTGTCTTTGTTGTTTAAACAAAGGTTTAACCTCTCTCTTTCTCTCTCCTCTCTCTCTCTCTCTCTCTCTCTCTCTCTCTCTCTCTCTCTCTCCATATGTATACATATACACATCCCTCAGTTGAGAATATAGCTTAGGTGGTAGAGTGTTTGCCTATCAGGTATGAAGCCCTGGGTTGGATCTTTCATAAAACACACACACACACACACACACACACACACACACACCACAAAACAGCCCAAACACACTTATACATCTTTAAATGATACATTGTTTGGTGTTCCTTGTTTTGAGCAAATGATATCTCATCTGGAGTCTTTGGCAATATGGCTTTTTAAAAGATGAAATTCACACCCATAAAAAGTGTCCATGTAATGTACATAATTCTTTTAGTGTATTCATAGATTTGTGCGACCTTCTCCAGAATCAAAATTTAGAACATTTGTGTCCATTCAAAAAATAAAACTGTACCCATTGAGATGTGGTATGTGGACGCACCAGCTCCTTGAGCTGAATGCAGTTGTTCCGTATTGCAAACTCACACTAGTAAAAAGAGTAATTGTGGGGGGGAAATGCACCTGTCAGCGGTCTCTCCCCAGTCCATCTTCTGTCCTGTACCCCACTTTGTACACTTTAATTAACTAATTCTCTTGCTGAAATACACCATAACAACTTAGATGATCCCTATTTCCCTAGGAAGGGATGGAGTCTCAGAGAAGTGAGTCTCACAGTTAATAAAGGGAGGAATCTTTTACCCAAGTTAAGGGAAGGATGGAAGGCACAACAAACTTTTCTGTAAAGAATCAAATAGTATCTCTACTTTACAGGCCCTACAGTCTCTACTACAACTACTCGGCTTTGCTGGTGGAGAACGAGACCCACCATAGACAAGATGCAAACAAGTAGGTCTGTGTGTTCAAATAAAACTTTATTTACAACCACAGTTGGAGGGCTACATTTGGCCTGCAGGCTCTGGCTTGTTTATTCTTGTAATCATTTTCAAAAGACTTGCATCTAACTGGATGTCTTTTTCATAACTTTCTTTGTTTCTCTAGACCTACCCCTCCAGATAAACAGTATCCTGAACTTTGGGTTTTCCATTCTCTAAAGGTTTGTTTTGTTTTGTTTTTTCTCTGAGCCAGGCATGATGGTACATGCCTATAATCCCACTACTCGGGTGTCTGAGGCAGGAGGATTGCAAATTTCATGTCAACCTGGGCAACTTAGTGAGTCCCCATCTCAAAAAATGGAAAAGAATACCAGGCGAGGTGGTGCACACTTAAAATTTCTCTTACTCAGGAGGCTGAGACAGGAGGGTCAAAAGTTCTAGGCCAGCCTTAGCAATTTCATGAGATCTTGTCTCAAAATTAAAAGGGTTGGTGCCGTATTTGGACGGAGCTGGATAACTGAAATTGTGTGTTATTGGGAGGTAGGACCTGGCTGGAAGGGGCAGGTGCTTGGGGTTAGACCTGGAAAGATCGTGTCAATTTGTTGTGATTAGGGGGTGGGAAGGGGGCCGGTGGTGCCTGGAGCAGAGCTTCCCCTGGGTTCTGGGGGGCCCAAACTGTCAGCTTGAACTGACTAAAGGAAGAAAGAAGAAACACTGTTACCACTTCTCCCTGGGAAAGCTGTGGCCTTGCCTGAGTCTCCAGACATGGCCTGGCTCCTGTTTCATGTGCTTTCTAGATGCAGTGGGGTGAACAGCTTTCCAGCCTCTGCCATGAGCCTTCGTGGCTGCTGGCTGTCCTGTGGATGGACTGACTGAGTGAGACATTCTGAAATGGTGAGCCATATAAATCCTTCCTCCCTTAAATTGTGGATGTTGGGTATGTTGTCCCAGCAAGGAGTAAGTGACTAAGATAGTTGGGTATGTAGCTCCTTGGTAGAGAGCTCACCTAATTTGTGTAAGACTCTATGTTCACTTCCCAATTCCAAAGAGGAAAAATATGCTTTTCTCTCAGATGAGTTATGTGTTAGGACACAATGTGCTAGTTAACGTATTATTAAAAAGACATTGTTTAGAAAGTGTTCCCAATTGCCTGTGAACCAGTTTTTAGCTTTTAGAGGCCAAATAGGAACTCAGAGGTTTATTGGATTTTATAAATATTTATTATATAAATAATATACATTGAAAGTTTGTATATTTCTTTTGGAAATATACATTAGATCTTGGGGCTACTGTGGAAAAAAATCCTCTACCAATAAACTTTTTATTATTTGACAATGACCTTTCAAGTGGTAAGTTTTAACTTCAGCAAGATAATTCTTGTTCCTGAGATTTTTACTCAAAAAGAAACCTCCCATGCGAAGACATACTTTCTGAATTTTTTTTCTTTTCTGTACGAGGCCTCAAGCCCAGGGATCACCCATTTCTGATTTTTGATTTTGAGATAATTTCTTGCTAAGTCGCTAAGTAGCCCAGGCTGAGCTCAGACTTGCAGTCTTGCTGACTCTACTGCTCCTGGAGTGCTAGGATAGCAGGCCTGGCCCTGTTTTTTTATAGCACATGGGTATGGCTTCCAATCTCACCCTGCCTCATGGTCACTGTGAATTACGCTGCGAGGGCTTGTGTGAATTCCTTGGATTTCTCTGGCGTGGAAACCACAAGAGTAGGTGGTGTTGACAGCAGCTAGACCAGCTGGCTTCCTACATCAAGTTCTTCGTGGGCACCCTTAATTGTTTTCGGTGTAGACCCAGAAGGATGCTGTCAGCCTTCTGACTGGTGACCATGTCTGATTCTCCAGATTTCCCATCGTGGGGTTAGACGTGACAGATGAGAAGGGCTCTGGTGACTTAATGGTCACCATGCAGGACAACGGGAGCCACCTTCAGGATGAACTTGGGGCAGCTCCCAGCAAAACTATCCACAATCTCCATGCAGCCTGGGCCAGGGAAAGGGCAGTTTTCTCTCAAACACAAAGATTTTTCTCTTCCTTTAAGCACCTGCTCCCTAACCACCCTTCCGGGATCCTACTTACAGGAATAGCATGTTAACTCCTTGCTTTTTCAGCTAAATAGCATCCTTTGGCATTTTCAATGCAGATGTCTATTACTGGAGGCCAAGGAATAAAAATTATCGACCAGGGAAGGCTCCTAAAAAAAGGCTGAGAAATTGAGCCGTAAGATTCTTTCAGCCAAATTCATTGTAAACACTATGTATTGTATATGTATATTAATAAAAATAGTGGGGAAAAAATAAAGCTAGCCCTAGCTGGATTTTAACAAAAAAAAAAAATCTCTCAGGACACGTGCTCCCTCTGGCTTCCCCCCTCTTCCCTTGCAAATAACATCTCTGTTAACTCTTGCCACTAGCAGGTGCTAGGATATCATATAGAGATCACGCAGCAATTTCACTGAATCCGATCAGCCAGCATTAGTCACCCCGAGGGGGTCATTCCTCTTTGTTGGGCAGGATGTCCTGCTGTCACTTGCCCTGGCTTCTCAATGCAGAGGAAGCAGCTCTGCCTTCCTGCCCAGGCCCAGGGTGCTAGTCGCCTCTGGGCAGCCCTCACCCAGAGCCACCACCCTGCCTTTTGAGCCAGAGGACCCATCTCAAAGAGTCTCTCCATAACAGAACTGACTGATTTTTATTGTCACATCCACTTGGAACACAGGCCAGTTATTTTATTTTTCTCAACTCTTGGCTAGAAGTTTGAAAGACAAAGGTTTCCAAATAAAAACAGAAAGCCCCTAGTTGGTGGTGGTAAAGTCCTCCCTAAACAGCCTCAGAGTGACAGCATAAACTCAACTTTACCCTCAACCAAACTCAGAGGGCTCTGCTCTTCCTCCCTTCCATATTTATGATTTCTTAATCCTCTTTCTTTTCTTTTTCTTTTTTCTTATCTCACTGTATTTTCCTGGACTCCCTCCCAGTGTTGAATACTAATGAGGCAGCAGAAGCTCCCTGAGTTTCTCCTTCACCATTAATATATTTGCTGTCGGTTTTTAGTTTACTAAGTGTTCTCGTGGGTGTGTTAAATTTTATCAAATGTTCTTTTGCACCACGTGAAGCAAGGACACGATGTTTGTCCTTTAACTTCCAGATGTTGTGACTAACGCTGGATGTCCCAGAAGTTGCTGTACATAGGCAAAATTAAAAAGCTTACATTAGCCTATTTTTACATATATTTTTGTGTGTGGTGACTCTTGGTACACCCTGTTTCAATGAATTTTTAAAAACAGTAAACCGACTTGGTGTTCCTGGTATAAATTACAATATGTGTGCTAAAATGCCTTTAGTTTATATAATGCTAGATTTGGTTTGCTAATAATGTTTTATGAAGACGGTCCCAATGTTCCTGAGTGGAATTGTCTGGTTATTTTTGTTATCTCCTTGGGACAGAGATAAAGGTTACACTAACCTTACAACTCAGGCTTTGGTAATCTTGTCTCCAAGAGTATGTGTGAGATTATAACAATGTCTCCTATGAATGTTGGGGAAAATCACCAGTTGCATCACCAAAGTTTGGAACTTATTTTTAAAGATGGAAGCAAGTATATTTAAAAGATGCTAAATGAAAAAATGTACAATTAACAGCATAATACAGCAATATACAGCTTAAGTACAAAGTTAAGTTTGAATGCTCACACAGCCTACTTACAGACAGACTGGAGGGAAATACACAAATACCTATACCAATTGTGATTGACTTCTAGAGAAGGCTGAGGAAACCCGTGATTTTCTTGTTTTTGGTTTTAATATTTCTAAATCCTGTTGTTTTTGGAGACAGGGTCTTGCTATATATAGTTCAGGCTGGTCCTGAACTCACTATGTAGCCCAGGTTGGCCTTGAGCTCAAGACAAGCCTCCTGCCTCAGTCTCCCAAGTGCTAGGATTACAGGTGTACAACACCATTCCCGGCTTACGTGGTACTGGGTAATCAGGTCTTTGTGTATGCTAGGTAAGTGCTCCAACCACGGACCTACCCCTCCAAGCCATCTAATACTGTTATAATATTTTAGTTTGTTTGAAGCAGTCTTACTCTATAGTCTAGGCTGGTCCTGAACTCACTTTGTAGTCCAGCCTGGCTTCAAACTCACTGAAGTCTTCCTGCCTCAGTCTCTTGAGTGCTGGGATTACAGGTGTGTGCTACCATGTCCAGCTAATCTTTTAGCGGTGCTGGGGGAGGACTCAGGGTCTTCAACATGCTAGGCAAGTGCCTTAACCACTGAGCTATGCCCTCAGCCTCGATACTGTTTCAGAATGCAGCAAATAAGCAGAAGGTAAATGCTGACAACTGAAAGCGTGAACAGTTGTCACTTAGCTCAGTGATTCTAAAGTATCATCAAGAAGACTGGATTTGGGTCTAGCTTAAGAGTCCGCAATTTTTAATATAAACATTTTTTGTCACCAAGTTTCACTTAATAGTAACAGAAAATTCTGAGTATTCTATTCTCAATTCAGTTTTGCTTTTTTTTTTCCTTAAAAATTGTCTTTTCTAGGTGGGAGGAATAGTACAACAGTTAAAGCACTTGCCTAGCAAGCCAAAGGTCCTGAGTTCAATTCCCCAGCACCACATAAGCTGGCCATGGTAACGCATGCCTGTAAGCTCAGGCTGAAGCAGGGGGATTGCTGTGATATTGAGGCCATCCTAGGCTATATAGTCAGTTCAGAACTAGCCTGGACTGTATCGCAGGACCCTGTCTGAAAAGACATACATACATACATACATACATACGTAGAAATAAATAAATAAATAAATATCCCCAAAGTCTCAATGAGACCATTTCCAAAAAATTAAAAAATAAAAAGAATTGTTTGGGTTTTCAAAGTCCTTGGCACATCATTGTTTACCAAATCTTATAATAACTATAGCCCTTAAAGTGATATATGTTTTCATTCTTTGTATCAGTTAGTTATGAATTCTTCCCCCACCCCTTTTAAATCACAGAGGTTAGTTAGCATTGTCATTTCTTTAAAAAAAAAATTTGGCACAGTAAATATCTCCCCTGTGTATTTGTTTCCTGTTATTTCTGCTCTATTTATTTATGTATGTATTGGCCCAGGAATGGAACCCAGGGCCTTCACACTGAACTATCTCACCAGCCCACTTTTTGGGTTTAATTTTTCTTTTTTATTTTTGTGAGACAGAGTATTACTTTATAGTCCAGGCTGGCCTTGAACTCATGGCAGTCCTCCTGCCTCAGAATCCTGAGTACAGGAACTACAAGTGTGGTGCTGAACAGTCGAACCCAGGGCTTCCTGCATGCTAAGCAAGTGGTCTAACCACAGACCGATGCCTCCTGCCCCACGGTTTTGATTTTGAAACAGGGTCTTAGAAAATAACTAAGTTGCCCAAGCTGGGCTACAACTTATGATCCTCCTGCCTCAGCCTCCTAGAATGCTGGGATTATTGACCTATGCCCCCCAGCCCAGCTTCATACTATTTTTTTCTTGTAACATTTCTTGTGAAGTTTTGTTTCTACTCCACTACTAGTACCTTTATATAATATTATTGCCATTCTCAAATAATGTTGAGTTTGTTGGGTATAAACAAGTTTCTTCATTTTAACTCTACAGCTAGTCTGGCTGACTAGAACATGCCACTAATTAGCTAACAGTTGATGTTTTACTTGGTCCTTGGGTTGACCAACCTCTTCTGAGTCCACTGTTGCATTGAGACACTTTACAGATGCCACTGAAAACGCCCCTATAAATTTGGTATTGCAAGTCTTGCATCATTATTAGAAAACAATAAAGACGTTCACATCCTACTTTCTGTTGCGGCTTCTAATATCAAGAGAAGAAATAGCAGATTTTGTGTCAAAATTAAAAAAAAGACAGCTGGGTATAGTGACGCATGCAATCCTGGCAGAAGGGGAGGCTGAGGCAGAAGGATTCCAAGTTTGAATGCAGCCTGGACAATTTAGCAGCTTAGTGAGGCCCTGCTTCAAAATCAAAAATTTCTTAAAAAGTGGGGCTGAGGATAGAGCTTAGTGAGAAGGCTCTGTATTCAATTTCCTGTTCTGGAAAAAAAAAACACACACACAAAGAAAATACCCATATGTTGGTAAAAAATACCGATAATTCTACTTCTGTTTAATGTACATCATCCTTTGAAATACTTCAGAAAATTTCACATACAGCTCTTATTTTGTTATTGTCATTATAAATTCTGCTTTAAAAAGAAACACACCAGGAACATTACTATTTGCCATACTCTTAGTCTATCAGAAGTGTCAGCAGTGTCATTTCCCAAAGAAACTTAGAGTGGATGTCTAATGGGACCAAGCAAGGGCAGAAGGTGTCATCATGGGCAACGCTTCCAGGTACCGGAGGGCAACTGTGTTTGTCTGCAGCAAACGTGACAATCTTCCATCCCTAATTATGCCTGGGATCTAACATTGCCTTGGATTCACAGGTCCAGGAATCAGGGGCTGGAGAGAGGGATGGTACCACTCACCATCACCTCCAGGGAATCCTGGCTCTGGGAGAGACAGTACCATACGTCAGTCACTGATTCAGAGCCTACAGAGCCTTCTGAAGAACCCTGCCCCAACCCTGCAACGTATTACCACCTAGCTGGCGCTGTAACTGTGTCTTCAAAAGGCCATTCCAGGGGCTGGAGCATAGCAAGTGCTAAGTCAAGCGCTAAGTCCCCTAGTTCAATTCCCTAGCACCACATAAGGTGGGCATAGTGGTGCATCTCAGTAATTCCAGCGCTTGGGAAGCTGAGGCAGGATTGCAATGAGTTCGAGGCCAGCCTGGGCTCCTTAATGAGTTCAGAATAAGCCTGGACTAGAGAGTGAAAGAAAAAAAAAAGACCATCCCATTATTTTATCAGTCCAGCTGCTTCTGGAATGTCCTTATGGATAGGGAAGGAGATTAACACATTAGCCAAATCAATAGCTGCATACCAGGTGCCAGGAGACATGCTAATCTGTTCAAGTAAGGAAACCACATCTGGTGTAGCAGCTGCAATTGGTGTCACCACCTGATTAAGTTTACGATAATCCACTGTGATCCTCCAAGATCCATCCATTTACTGTACTGGCCAAAGAAAAAAGTTGAATGGGGACCACCCCTGCATTCTTCAAGTCCTTGACGGTGGCACTAATCTCTGCAATCCCTCCAGGGAAGTGATATTGTTTCTGATATACTAATTTCCTTTGTAGAGGCAATTCCAATGGCTTCCATTTGGCCTTTCCCAACGTAAGTGCCCTCACACCACAGGTTAGGGAACCAACATGGGGATTCTGCCAAGTACTAAGGATATCTATTCCAATTGTGCATTCTGGAACCGGGGAAATGACTATAGGATGAATTCATGGACCTATGGGGCCCACTGTGAGTCAGACCTTAGCTAATACTCCATTGATCACCTGACCCCATAGGCCCACACCTTAACTGGCTAGCCAAGGATGGAACAATTTGCATCTGAAAAAATATAACGACAGGACTAAGGAAGTATGTCAGCGGTAGGACATGTTCCTAGCATGTGTGAGGCCATGGGTTCCATCCCCAGCCCCCCCACCAACACACACACACACACACACACACACACACACACACACACTTTTTTTTTATAGTGCTGCAGATAAGACCCCAGGGCTTTCATATACTAAGACTGTTCTCTACACTAAACTCCACCCTCAGCTACAATAAATTAAATTTTTTTAAATTAAGCATCAATTTGCCAGCTACTCCTCAGAGGACTATTATCAAGAATATACAAAGAACTGAAAGAAATTAGACTCTCCAAAATAAAAAAAAACCAATTTAAAAAATGGAAATCTGAAATGAACAGAAAGATCTCAGAAGAAATCAGAATGGCCAATAAATACATGAAAAAATGCTCAGCATCTTTAGCCATAAGAGAAATGCAAACCAAAACAATGCTGAGGCTCCATTTAACTACTACTCTGTTACAAAGGGCAAATTTGAGTCATTTGAAGGAAAATGGATGCACCTTGAGACCATTATGTTTAGTGAAATGAATCAGACACAGAAAGTTAAATATTGTCTGGTTTCTCTGACATGAGAAAATCAAGCCATAAAAAAAGTCCAAGACAGACAGAAATAAGAATATAGCTTTTGTGAAGAGGGAAAGGGGTCGAGGGCGGTGAGACAAGGGCATATGTTATTATGACATGGACTCAAGACAGATTACCAGAAGAACATGGGGTGGCAGACACACTGGTGACCCGGTAGAAGAAGAGCTGAGTTGTGCTGGTGATGAATGGCACAACCATTAGACAGCTGCTTCATGGCATGTAAGATAATATTGTGAGGATTTCCAGTTCCACAGATTCTTAAACACATTGTTCCATGAAAGGGTGGTATCCCCCTCACAGGAGTCAAGTGAACAGATCATGGGCCAGCAGATCATTTCTAGGTTCTGTTCTGACTCTGACATTCTCTGGCTCCATTGCCATCATTACATAAGCTTTGTCCACAGGTTGGGTGGTGTTTGTTTGGTTATAGCTAATGGACATCCCAGAAGTGTGTTCAGGATAAATCAGAAGCCCTTCAGGCCTTGCTTGTTTGCACACCAGCCTCTTACCTCCCCTGTGCACCTCCATGCTGTTAGACACAGTAGCGCATTTCTGCACTGACTAGACAGTCACTTTCTTTTCTTTTTATTTTATTTTAAGACAATCATTCTCTAAAGCAATTCTGGAGCATACTAGAAAGAGTGGGCCAAGAATTCCTGGATACTCCTCCAGACCCTTTAGAGGCCAACCTTTTGCAGTCTTTCTGAGAGGCAGAATTTTCTTCAATACAATAGAATATTTCAAAAGAAACTGACTTATTGGATGAGGAATCTGGTGTGAGAATCTAGCTGCCCTACACCAGGCCCCAAAGATTAGCAAAAGTCACACAATCCCACTCTTCTTATTAAATCCATTTTGTTTCAGCAAATAGGGTTGTTTGGCTTACAACGTGCTCTTTATGTTAGTAAGTCATGGTTTTATTATTGTCATGTTAACGATGACATCATTAGATAGTTTTAATTTTCTCAGTTCTAACTTTTCATATAAGTAAGCTTTGGCAAATGTACCACGGGAACAAAAACTGTCCGTAGTTGTCAATCATACTTGTGTGTAAAGAGGTCCTGAGATCCAAAAGGTTAAGAGCTGCGGTTCCAGAAAAACTTGACCTTATGTTCCTTCTAGCCCCTTCCTAATATGGCTGACCCTTAGTCCTTGAGAGCTCCTCAAGAAACAGGCAGCAGAGAAAAGCAATTTCCCAGACATGAAGTTCCAAGTACCAGGAGCTGCAAAGAGCCAATGGCGCAGTCAGGATCCACCCTGGGCAATGGGATTGAAGCTTAACCCAGGAAGCCCTGGCGGTGCTCGGCTGCATGACCACCCAGGCTCCTCTCTGGCACACTGTGCTCATTCCGTATTTTGACTCTTCCATTAAGTGAAAACCCACCCAGACTCACCTCGCAGCCCTGACTGCAACCTGACTTGTTTGTTCCTCACATACCAAGTGAGTTCACAGGATTCAAGTCATTTATGGAACCTATAAAACACTGGCACCCTCCAGCACAGCCCCAGCACCCCTCTTCTCTCCAGGCATTCGGGACTAGCATTTAAACAAGTGTGCTGATAGAAAACTTCTTTTGCTGCAGCTCTGATGGGTTCTCTACCAACGCTGCCTCAGTAGGTGGATCTACCCCCACTCTGTCACGACAGGCTGTAATTTTCCACAACAGTAGTTCAGTTGGTGCAAGAGCCATGTTTCTAGCTCCTCAAGGCACTTTCAGAGGGAAGAAAACTGCGTTTGTGTTGATGAACAATGACTAATCACAGCTTGACATGACAAGTCACCTGACAAATTTGGGTAGGGTGATACAGGCAAATGTTTGGCTTTGGTTCCCAGGGATCAAGGCCGTAGAGGCTGAGGTTTATCCTAGGGAACCTGTGTGGATGGGGACAGAAGGACTGGTTGTGACAGTGTACTAAAACCCCAATATTAGGCATGCTTTTATAATTTTGTAACTTTCTGTAACCAAGTTGTCACTATTGTAAAATAACTACATTTTGTGGTAATTATGATATTCAAGTTATATGTTGACTTTATAAATTGGAATTTACTGTATAAGTTAAAATGTACAAGTCAATTTTGCTGTACGTTCATCTTGTGAGGCCCTGTCTGCCTTGCCATCGAGCCTTGCTTGTATGCTTGCCTGGATGGCTCTAAAATCTTGTGATAAGGACAGAGGCCTAATTTCTACCCCCTCCTTTCCCTCCATGGCAGCCTGCTAAAGAGTCACATATTCCTTGAGAGTCACATATTTTGCGAGAGTCACGTCAGGTTATGTCCCTGTATATAATGTATATAATGATATAAAATCCTGGCCGTCTTTGTCAGGAAATGCATTAACGCGGTCCAAATAATGGTTCTAAAAACTCAACATCAACCTATGACATGAGATAACGGGAGTCAGACAGATCTATGATCAGGTGTCCTGTAGTTACAAAAAAAGGGGGGGAGGGGATGAAAAGCCCAGGTTAAAGAGACTCCAGGACAGGCTTCTAACCCTAAAAGTTACTGGATCTAAGCCTTGGCTTCCTGAGATCGAAAAACAATTGTAAAAGAATGCCCAAGGCCAGGATAGCCTTGGGGCACTTGGTTATCTCCTTACAGCCAATCAGAAAAGGTTAACACAAATCTGGCATTCATGGGCCTGGAACAAAGTCAGAAAATTATAGATAGTTACCCAGTTACAACTAGCCAATCACTCCATGCCCCTTTAGACATTAAAACACCACTCTGGGTTGGTCACATCCACAAGACTCCTAAAAGATCATGATTGGGTCATACGAAAGTTATGGCCTCTTCTAAGTGGTCAGCATCACTGTCATAAAAACTGTGCACTTACGATTGGTTCTATGCAAACAACGACATACCTGTGTCACATCTCCTGAGACCACCCCTGCCCCTAGCTCATAAAACCCCTGCTCCGCTGACGCTAGTGACGTCTGAGAGCCTGAGCTTAAGCCCGAATAAAAGCTCCTTGTTCTTGCACGCGTGACTGGACCTCTGGCTATTTGGGCCTCCCCAAAATCTGGGCGTAACACTGGCCTTCTTCCCACGCTCCCGCAGGGCAGCTGTCGCGGCTGTGGCGCGTGGGTGAGCCCGCCCCGTCCCCTAGGGTCCCGTGTCCCCACAGCCGAGCCTCTCGCTGGTGGAGCGAGCTCATGTGTGGCATGACCTCGCCAGGAGAAGCGCCCAGAACTCACCAGAGCGGGCCACGGCGACCGGCAGGAGCTCAGGGGAGGGAAACTGCAGGAGACGCCATCCGGGGAGCCCCGCTCCCTGAATGTTATTTTGTAGTTGAGGCTGTTTTTCACGTGAGGCTTCCTTTTCAGCTGAGGCTGTTTCCGGTTCAGTTTATCGCTTTCTGCAGACCTCACGTTTCATTTTTCTAAAGTTAGCAAAGTAGCCATACTCCCTTTACTTTAAGAAGTCCGGACTTCCGGAGGAAGTCCTGGTTTTTTTCCTGGTTATGAGAGCATGAAGGAGCCAATCATTGAGAGGTAGCTCATAACTCCAGCCAATCACTGGGAGCCATCTCATTACTCCCGCCCCCTGTGTTCTAAGTCTCTCAGACCCTCCACACCGGTCGATGCCTCGTTGTCCAGGCTTTTTGGGTGAGTGTAATTGGTTTTTTTATATTTTTTTTCCTTACTCTTTCTTTAAGTGCTGTTGTCTTTCTTTCTTTCCTCCTTTTTTTTTGAGACGGTATCTTTTTTTAAGTCCAGAGTGGTCCTGAACTCAGCATGAAGCCCAGGCCGGCCTTGAGCTCACAACAGTCCTCCTGCCTCAGCCTCCTACGTGCTGGGAATTCAGGCTCGCACCTCCGTACCCTGTTTATGCGGTGCTGGGGAATCAGGCTCAGGGCCTTGAGCTTGAGGTAAGTGCTCTAACCATTGTGCCGTTCCTGCAGCCGTTTTTCTTTTTATTTCTTTAGACAAGACCTGCTTGAGTTTACATTTGGCTTTTCGGCCAAGGGCTTATTTCATTCAGTGAACTGTGGCTTCATTCTAGACTACAGGAGAGTCCGTGGACCTGGGAGCCTCCCCCCTACTCCATTGGGAAGAGTGGGGATCTCGCGTAACAATGGTGGTACCAGAGTGGAGGCGGGAGGATTTCAAATTCAAGGTCAATTTGGTGTAACTTAGGCTGTTTCTTCCAAACAAAAGCAGAAAAACGGGGCTGGGGGCGGGGGGATGTGCAGATGAAGGAGGAAGAGGTGTAACTCGAAGCTTCTTAGGTTGCATCTTGTACTCCCCAAAGTAAAATGCAGCAAATAGCAAATTGAAGGCTTAAGAGAGGGGTCAAATTAATATTAGCAAGGTTCCCTGGCAGAACCAGGCTAGCAGGGCTTTGCTGGGACAAATGTGCCATTCATGAGTCACCTCGCCTGGCCCTCCCCTTTGGCCAAATCCTGATCTTCTTCCTTCCCTTGGTGTCTGTGTCTTCCTTAGTTCATCCTCAGGAAGGCCTCTGTGACACTGCACACTAGTTTTCATGTCCCTGTCCGCTATAATTTGAGCGCACACGGTGTTCCAACACTCGTTAGAACTGAGAACCTAAGGTTGGTGGCTTTCAGAAGTGGGGCTTTGTGTGTTGGGGGTGGGGGGGATTAAGTGTCAGTGATTGCTTTTGGGGAGCGATTAAGAATGGATTAACACTTTTATAAAAGAGGCTTCAGGGTGTCGCATGGTTTTATCATCTCCTTTGCCAGATGAGGACACTATTGGTCCTGTTTACCCTCTGGCCTTCCACCACGTCAAGATGCAGTGGCAAGGTGCTCCCTCAAAAGGAGAGGGCAGCCCCCGCCAGCAAGTGCATCAATGCTTTGATTTTGTACTTTCTGGCTCCCTGAGTGTAAGAAAAAAAATTTTTAAATAGATTATCTAATCTCAAATTGTTAATAACTGGGATCTGGAATATTCCTCCAAAAGCCAAATATATTTTGAGGTTTGTGGGTTATGTATGGATTTCATATGTAATTGGGAGGTAGGGCTAGTAGGTAGAAAAGGATCCCTGAAAGTGTGGTGAATTGCTGACGATGTGGCCTGGAAGAATAGATTCTTACCCTGGCTTCTCTGCAAACCCCCGTCCTTCCTCTTACAATGAAATGAGCAACTCTTCCCTCCCAGACCCATCCAGCCTTGCCAGTCACCCGTAAATGGACCGAGACCTCCTGAAATGGGAGCTAAAATAAACTTTTTCTGTCTTAAATTTGAGTGTTGGGTATTGTATCCCAGCAACAAAAGCGTGACTAAGACACAAGACACAAGTATTTTCTTACAGCAGCACAAAGAGACTGACTTTGTCATGTGCTTTTGTTTCCCTCGCCTTCCGTGTTCTTACACAACTGCTTATCTAGTTGTCGGTGTGATTATTGTCGGTCTCCCGACCATAGTGACAGAAAGGCAGGAGCTGAGTCTGTAGCCTTTATTCAGTGGTTGGCGCATATGTGATCTGGTTGAAATACGTGATGAATGCTTAACTTTTTGTAAAAAATCATTACAGTAAAAGACACTTTGCCATTAATACCCCTGAAAATACTCCCCCTGGCTTTGAGAGCACTTATTCCATTGTTCTTGTGATTTCCCCGAAGCAGTTCTGGAAGTCGTCTTTTTGTATTTTTCATGAGTGCCTTTAGTTGTACTGCTGTGGCTGTCTCAGTGTCACGAATTGATTCGCATTGACCTTCCACAGTCGCTCTGTCTTTGGGGAAGAGCCCGAAGTCGCATTGTGACAGATCTGGTAACTAGGGAGAATGAGGACACACTGTTATATTTTTACTTGCCAGAAATTGCTGTAAACGTTTTGAATCAGTTGAGGACATGGAGGCACCTGTAAAAAGACATTCAGAGTGTTCAAGGTAAACTTTGTTAGTGTCAGTTGCCCTGTGACTTCTCACCCTGTCCAGCCATCATGGTTGGTAAATGCTGTGCCTCCTGAAACCAACTAATGATGTCATATCTACCGCAAAAAGAAAAAGAACCTGCCAGAGATTGAGTTCTAAACATGCCTTCTATTTCCTGAATGCAATGTACCAATCTAACTTTAAAACACTGAGTCTGAGGCTTGGGCTTGATCCCCAGTGATGCAAAAAAAAAAATAAAAAAAATAAAAAAAAAAATCCCAAAGCTAATGCTCCTTAGTTAGCATCTCTTGCCCCAAAGCCTCTTCTGACTCCCTCCTGGGACCCCCAGATGTCAGGAACAAAGCCCCTCGACCACAGTGCTTGTCACAGAACACATGAACTGGAAGCTGACCTGATAAAATGCCCCCAATGTGATTTGTATAGGGCTATAACAGTGGCTGTCCTCCGCTCAGAGAACTTAGAAGGAAGGAGGCTGAATGGGACCTTCCTTCTTTCATTCAACTGCTGGTGACAGCAGGGTTTGTGGGTTTGACCTGAGGCCTAAGTCAACAGATGCCTGAAGGAGGCCAAAGCTGAAATGATGTAAGTTTACCTGCCAAGTGGACTGGGACTGTGGCCAAAGGGTTGCACAGGCGGGGATTTAGGTCCTTGTCACTGTCCATCTTCTTTGTAGGGTGTCCAGGCCCTGTGACCTCCCCACCCCCCCCAAGGTCTTGTGGCTCAGAGTCAGTTCTCCGTAAACATCCACAGATTGACTCCCTGTGGTGGCTGGGGGTGACAGGCCCACTGGTAGGCCTTGGGTCCCAGAAGGTGGCCCTCCCCCAGGGGGCTGCCTAGCAGACAAAGAGTTTCTCATACAAAAATAGCATAGTTCATACTCATTGTTAGGTCGATCTGGGAGGTGTAACAAATACAAAAAAAAAGTAATCAAATAGATTGGCAGGAAAAGGTCATAAGTTATAAGGTAATGGACACTGGCAAGTTGGAGATTGAGTGCCGAACAAGTACTGGATCAAAATGTTCATGTCAGAATGCATTTAGTAACAAATTTGAGGAGTTTCAAAGCAGTTGAGTACCACTGGGTGACTACAGTGATGCTTTGCTGTGGAAATGGACAGCAGGCTATAGACAGACTTGGATGTCATTCTAAAACATCATCTTGGGTGCTTTGGGAGCTACTTAAAGGTGGAATTCTAGGTTAACTCAGTAAAGTCAGATGACTCCTTGCAAAGGACCAAAGTGTGTTTGTCTAATGTACTAATTTGCTGTGGTTGCTATAACACAAACTTGGTAGCCGTAAATAACATGTCTAAGACCAGTTCGGTGGTGCAAGCCTGTAATCCTAGGACTCTGGAAGGCTGAGGCAGAGAATCAAAAGTTCAAGCCCAGCCAGGGCCACGTAACAACTTAACAAGACCTTGTTTCTCAGATAAGCAATTAAAAAGGGGTTCCTGGGGTAGTAGCTGAGTTCGATCTCCAGTACCACAAAAAGAAAGAAATTGTCTCATGTTCTGGTGTCTGGAAGTTAGAAATCAAGCTTCTAGTGGCTGCTAGCACTCCTTGGCCTATACGTGCATCCCTCTTGTATTTTTGAAACGAGGTCTTGCTCAGTGGCCCGAGTGGGCCTTGAGCTTGCCATCCTCCTGCCTCAGCCTCTTGAGTAGCAGAGATGACAGGTGTGCACCACCAGCCCAGCTTATTGTTTCTAATTTACAGATAAACAGAAAACACATAGTAGGTGAGCTGTACCCAGGCGTGCTCACGCTGGGCTCCATACTGTCTGCTCCATGATTGTCCCCTTAAGGGGACCTGTTTGTTGGTGACCTGCTGAGCACAAGTTCTAGGTTTTGGGGTAGAGGGGACGAGCCTGGGATGGTGAACCTGGGGAAGGAGAAAAGGTGACAGAAAGTCCTTAATTTTTCTGGAGGCGTCCTTGAAGAAGTGTCACTGTCAAAGCTCTGTGAATGAAAATACCCACAGACGCCACTTTCTCCTTTGGCCACAAATGCCAGGGACTGTTTTTATGGGCAAGTTCGTGAGTGCTTAGAATGATGGCTAATGTGGTGGCACAGAGCCTGAGGGATGGGGTCAGGAGGAGCTAGGAGAATGAAATGGATGCTGGGATTTCATTCCTATGGAATTGTTTGTGACCACTTGTTGAGTGTTGAGCAGGGAGGGCAGGGCAAGTTCGTCACCAGGAAGGGCAGCAGAGCCTGAGCCTTGATCAGCCTTTTAGTCCCACGGGCCTCGCCAGGGTCGCCTCTGCCCATTGTGTGCTCGACCGTATTTCTTTCACCATGGAGTCTTCTATGGTGAGTGACAGATCAGGATGATGGCAGGGAAAGGTCTGGTGACATCTGTCTGTCACAAAGGAAACACGGTAGCTGCCAACCCATTGTTTGGAAGGATTGAAAGAATGGTTGAAGGCCGGAATTGAAGAGGTCAGTGTTACTGTCCATCTGGGATGGGCTGGACGGACAGAGGGAGCTGGACCTGAACATGGGTTATTCAGGGGTAGTGACTTCCTAGGGTGCCTGTGACAAATGATTACACGTTGGGTGGCTTAATAGAGCAGGAATGTATTCTGTGGTGGTTATGGGGATAATGTAGAATCCAGGTATGGGCAGGGCCAGCACCCTCTGGAGGCTCCAGGTGAGTCTTCTAGCCTCTCCCAGCTGCTTCTTTGGCCAGGAGATCCTTAGCTGCGGCCACATCCCGCTCACCTCTGCCTCCCTCTTCACTTGACCTGGTATTTCTGTCCCTCTTATTTTTATAAGAACACTTGGACTTGGATTTAGGGTCCTCTGAGGTAATCAAGGGTGATTTCATCTTGAGATCTTCAATGACACATGAAAAGACACTATTCCAAATAAGATCATCCTCAGAGGGAGTGAGGCCAGGACTTGGGCATGTCTTTTGGGGATCTCTGCTCAACACACGAGTGGAGCTGATTCACTTGTGGCAGGTTTGCTGGAAAATGGCACCTGGAGAAATCCCTCCATCAATACCAAGCGTATATGTTTTTGTTGTTGTTGTTGTCAGTGTTAGGGATCAAACCCAGGGCTTTAACACTGAGCTACATCCCCAGCTCTTTTTGTATTTTTCATTTTGAGATGGTCTTGCTAAGTGGCTAAGTTTCCCAAGCTATGTTTGAACTTGTGATCCTCCTGCCTCAGCCTCCCAGAGTGTAAGGATTGCAGGTCTGTCAGCTCGTATTTTTTATTTCAGAGAGGAAACCTGTTTTAATTTTGTGTGCCCAGCACTTCCTTTTTCCTCTTGGACAATGTGCTACTTTGAAATCTTTCCATTGTGACATCCTCCCCATAAACCTTTCCCTCTGATCACCTAATGCGATTCTCTTGGAAACCAACTTCACATCTTAAAAATCTTTTGCTTCTACATATTAAGAAAATCATTTCCCATCTTCTGATAAATCATTTTGAGCTTCACAAACACTGATCTTAAAATTCATTGTTGTGTTTTATTACAAAGAGCTCCAAACACATTTTTATGGAATGGAGGTTGATAGGAATTTCTATCATTTGGGAAAGAAAAAAACATGTTTCAGCCAGATGTTACCATATAGAAAAAGTCCGTGTGAGTGGTCCTATGAAGGAAAATGTATGGGAAGGGAAAAAGGATCAGTGTTCAGTTATTGGCCTTTTAAGTCCGATTATTTTAGGTCTCCTTCCAATAAGCAGCAGATACAGAGTCATTCCTAGTCAAGCCTGGATATTTAAATATTCCAAAACTAAGCTCACATTTTATATTTTCTAAAATTCTGCTCTCAAAAAAAAAAAAAAAAACCTGGGAGTTCTTTCATTGTGTGACATTGTACTGTTTGGAGTCAAACATTTGAAAGCATCCTAAATACCCATGGGCAGGCAAAGCCTAAGTAGATGATAGTGCAGTTGTGGCTAATACTCCATAGCGCTGCCTGGCTGCGCATGTGTGAGGGCAGGCTCAGAAACAAGGTGGATGGGGAAAAGTACCCGGCAGAGAAGTAAAGCCACGTACGTGCAAGGTGAAAACGTGCACACTTGTGTTACATGTGCTGCACCTTGATTAGGAAAGCGTACACATTAGATAAGTGTAGAAATGTATGCAGATGTCAGATGAAGTGCATTTGGTTCAGAATGGTTCATCTGGAAAAGAGGGAAGGAAGGAGTTGCTATCAGAAGGATCATCGGGGGCGGGCAACCTATGGAAGTATTTATTTCACAGAGAAAACTATGTAGAACTTAGCAGATGTTAAGGTGTTCTGGAGTTGTGTGGTACTTGTCTGGAGCTTTGCTTTTGCTCTGTGTTTTTCTGTATATCTGAATTTATCGTGGCACAGTTTTCAACAGCCAGAATGTAGAATTCATCTATGTGCCTGTCATTGGATGAATGGGTACAGATATGTGGGGTGTAGACACAATGGAGTATTAGGCAGCCATAAAGGAGAATGAAATCACCAAAATGGACAGACCTAGAGATCACCATGCTGAGTGACATAAGCCAGATGTAGAAAAACAAGTATCATATGTTTTCTGTCATCTGTGAGAAAATGGGGGGAATGCAACATAAAAAGGGGCCACCTAGAGATAAAGTAGGGGTGAGGGATCTAAGAAGGGAAGATAAGGAACACTTAGAGGGGAGACAGGTACAATCAAAGCATGTTGTATGCATATATATAAAATGCCATGCTTTAGTCAAGTATTCTGCATAACCAATATTTACTAATAAAATTTCAAAGTTGAAAAACAGGTTTTCTGTTTTCCATTGTCTGAGGAAAATATATCTTCTGAATGCACTACCATTGAGCTGGTGAGAGACCGTTGATTATAAGGACGCCCATGCCCATCTTTAAAAGACCATAATAAAGGGACCAGACAATAAGATGCCTACATTCTGGTTGTGCTCTGTGCATTGAATTACTGTCATTCTTTATTTCTTCATCTGTAAAGTAGGGATGATTTCTGACCTGCCTGCTTCACAGGGGTGCTGCGAGAGTCAGTGAGACTACAGTAATACATTAAAAGTGGCTCTTGGCATAATTGCTGCCAAATTATTGAGCAGAGATTGCAGTTGTAGGTAGGCAATAAAGATTTCTCTATTTGCTTTCAGGTTGTGATACAGGTATTGGTTTTCAAACTTTTCCAGATATTCCTCCTTCCACAGTGACTCCCTGCAAACATGGAATGGGTAATGACTTGGAGTGGGTACCCGCACTGGTTGGTGACCTGTGATCTGGCCCAGAAAGCTCTGACTGACAAAGACCAGGGTCAATAGAGAGACCTGACTCCCTTGTACACCACAAGACTGAATCAGTCTGCTGGTAGCAGGGGCTACAGAGAGGCCACTGAGGCCAGGCGAGAACCCTGTAGGTGTACATGCCATTGGAGCTGTGAGTGAGTGCATGTTGTAAGTAAGCAAAAGTCAGGAACTGAAGCCACACCTGAGTCCAGAGCCTTACCCGTTTCGTTGTAGTTTCTTGGATGTGCCACATGTGAGTTTCTATCATGATACTCATAGAAATCCTTGAAGCCCTTGACTGTCAAGTGATTTTGTAGGGAACCACTGGGGCATTTGTAGAATGTGGTGGTGATATGTGCAGAAAGATACCTAGGAAGATCCCACTGGTGAAATGCAAACCATATTGGGTGAGGGGATGTGAGCATTTGATATTGCAATAATGATGAGATTTTGATTGGGGGTCTGAGCTAGCAGGGTGGCAGCATATACATGAGGCTTATCCATTAGCTACATACCAGACATTGTGGTGATAAAGGCATTGCATGGAACCAAGCAGACTCCTGCTTGCCTAGAGCTTGTATTTCTTAGACTTTGAGGTGAGCAGCGACTACAGAGTAATGAGGAGACTTAATGTGTGTTCGTGAGGAGACCGCATGAGGTGGAGACAGAGCTCTTGGAGCAGCAGGCAGAGGGCCAGGCAGGGCAACCAGTAAGGTAGCTTGTTGTGTACTTGACCCAAGCAAGCAGGTCAAGAACAGGGCTGACTGCTGTGGATGATGAATGTGGACAAGACCAAGAAGAGGCCATTAGAAATGACAAATGGGAGGCCATTAGGATGTGTGGTCAGAGCGATTCACCCAAGTGTGTGATGGGAGCTCAAGTGAGAGGCCACCTAGGCACAGACAGAATACAGATGTTGCTAGTTCGGAGAATTGTTTTCTTACACTCACAGTGCCCCAGCCAGCTCCTTCAGTTCTGGTTGGGACCACAGGGTGGCATGTCACCGGACATAACTGTTCGCTTGGCATAAGTGGCCCATTCCCTGTCTAGGCCATGGGATTAGGTAGGCGCAGTCAGGTTTCTGCTAGGACAGAGCAGCTTTCTGAGAAGTCTCATGGAATTCCTATGAAGAAGCCCAAAGTTCAGTGGCTACAAATGCACCAGAAAGCTCTGAGGATTTCTAGGATTTCTTCTATTCAGCAAATTCTATAATATTAACAAAAACCGAGTATAGGTTGAGCATTTCCAAGTCTAGAAACATGAAATCTGAAATGCTCCAAAATTCAGATGTTTTGAGAGCTGACATGATGCTCATGATGCTGAGTTTTAGATGTGGGCAGCATTTTGGATTAGGGATGCTCAATTCTAAACTCCATGTTAATATGCCGGAACTGAAAAAAAAAAAAAATGTGTAATTTGAACACTTCTGATACCAGGCATTTTTGATGATAAGGGATACTCAACTGATACTTATTTTGAGAGAGGCCTGATGCTACGTGCTCTTAGTGCCCAACTGTTGCAAATGAGGATAGGGCCACGGGAAAGAGTCCAGGCAGGACAAGAGCAACTTCATAATGCAGTGACATGCAGCTGGGGTGGGGGATAGATTGCAAACCAGTGACCTGCCATTGCCCAGGGCAGCCTCAAGACAAGGGAACGATGGGCAGGAGGTAGTGAGACAGGGTTCTGATGAGAGATTTTTCAGCCCTGCCCATAAGCAGTTAACCCCTCAGGGGTTCTTGAGTAGCCAAGCTCTATATACCTGTAGGCAGGTACTTGGAAAGGACCCAGTTGCCAAAGCAAGATGAAAGTATCCCCATCACTTGACTCCTCCTTCCATCATAGAGAAACAAGGGTCAGGCAAAGCCTTGGTAACCCGTTGGGACTACAAAGGGTAAATGAACCTGCAAGGGGCCACTTGTTTTCCTCTGTGTTTCTTTCCTTGACCTCACCCCTCTACTTTGGCAGAGACCTAGGGGGAAGGAATAGCTGCATTTCTTTTAGCTTCCTGTGGCCATTTATTCTTGGCCAGTCAACAGCCAGATGTTCACCTACATTATAACCACGCCCAGGGATGTTCCAAGTGTGACTCAGATTTCCTGGAAACTCCAATCACAGGCCCAACTGGTTCCCATACAGTCATCTGTTTTATCAGAGGACATGTCTATTCCATATCAAGCACCAACCCAGGTGTGACCAGGAAACCCAGATCCCCATCCTAGCAGGCACTAAGTTCAGTGTGCGACTTTATGCTACATTTCACTGAGAAGTGCCTGGGGTGGGAAATAAAGAATAAAGCAGAAGTGGGCATTATTCCTAACTTCTGTGCTGGACTCTAAGTGGCGAAGTGAAAAGCTATTTTAACTCCCATGGCTCCCTCAACTCGCTTTTCTCAATTAGCTCATTTGAGTTTGGAACCTGGTAGGCCAGCTGGATTTGGAGAACACACGGATGCATGGTTTAAAATAACATCCACACATGACTGAAAAGAAAAAGGGAGGAACAGGGTGAGCCTCTGACAGATGGTTTACTTTTTCCTGTTTCATGAACTGTCGAGTTGAGAGGACATCAGTGGTGCAGCCTCGGTCACGACACAGCATCTGGTCTGTGTAAAACCTTTTTGTTTTAGGGAAAATAATTCAGTATGTTGTGGGAAGACCAAGCTAGGTTGTGCCCATCACATTCTTTTGTTTTGATCTGTTGAACACAACCCCGTTGAAAAGATGCAGGATCTCAGAAAGATGGATATGGCTTTGATGTTAAAATCCTATCTTTAAATCCAGCTGGTTTTTTTTTTTTTAACTTTAACGTTGTGCAGGATGGTTTTTGCTCCGCCTCTCTTTTCATGAAGAAGGAAAGGAAGCGTTAGGAAAGTGGGAAGTTTTATTTCTGATGCCAGACACACACACAGGATGACTTTCTGCTTGAGGATTAAGTGTGGCTCTTGATTTCTACAGCAGTTGATCCTCTTGCCCCATAGGTCATGCAGAAGCTTGCTGGGCATGTGGAGCAAAGACGTCCATAATCTATAACAAAGCAGGACTTGTGTCGAAGGGGAGCGAAGAGTTGCTCCTCAACTCTGTCATGGTCCCGGTGAAGCAGAGGGGCAGGATGGAATAAATCTTTGAGCCATCAGTCACCACGGGTCTATGGGTTGCTTGGTAACATTCTGGGAGAAACAAAATTCCCTTCCTGAAATTTAGGCTTCCTATTTATATTAAAAAATAAATTTCTGAAAAATTATTTACCTGGACTGTTCCCCCTTCCAAAGCAGTTGCTTACCTCCTGTTGTCTGAATTGAGTACTGATGCCCAACCAGGTTTTAAAATCAGACCAAACTAGACTGGAATGCGTGCGTTTCAACAGACCATTTTGATTGTAAAATGCGAATGTTGCTTACTGCTGAGGCATGGCACCAAGGGCTCTGCAGACATAAACATCTCCAGATTCCTTTCGACAAGCACAGAACAGCCGACGCAGACAACGTGACAGCCTCTAACACCCAGGGAATGATATGTCTTAGCTACAAATCAGTTTACATACTTCAGCTTCATTTTCAGTGTTCTTTGAAATCATCTATTATAACATTTATATTTAAAAATAGTTTTGAAAGGCAAATGCGTAGAGGAGCCAAGTCCTGTGAATTGACTGTCTTTTGGTTGCCAGTGGTAGGTGGAGATCACAGTGGACTTTGAGTGGGGTGGGCCAGTGGTTCTTGGGTCATTGTCCCCCTTGGCTGGGGACAGAGTGGGGGAAGTCAGAAACTCCTTTACAAACGCGTTGGCGAGGGCACGATCTTTCAACTCTTTAGGGCCTGTGAAAACAGAAAAAGGGAATTGTAGTTTCTTTACTGGCATTGTGACTAGTAGCCCCATGAGTCATGAGAGCTATTATCTTTCCTCTAGGTTTTCCGGTTTTGGAAATTTCTACCATTCCCTTCTTCCCCCATCCCCCATCCCTTCTCTGCCTAGTCCTCACGCAGCCAGGGTCATATTCAGGAGTTTCCGGGCACCATACATGTGCAGCTGTACTGTCATCTGTGTCCCTCAATTCTCTCACTATCATGTGTCCCTTCCCCTCCCCTCTGTCAGTGTCATATCCCCAGCAAATAAGAAAAGTTTTCCCTCTCAACGTGAGCCCAAATATTCTGAATTCTCCAGAAAGTCTCACAGGGAGGAAGTCTGCCTCCCTCTTGTAGATGCGGATGCTGGGAGATGGCAGCCATGGCGTGCTGGGCAGGGATGGGAGGAGGGTTCTAAATAGCTCATGGCTAGGGAGTTCCTCATCAGAATGTGGGGCTTGGCTCAGTGACAGGTGACTTTCCAGAAACGTCCCACCGGTGGTAGCTGGAGGCAGGGAAAGTAAGGATCAAGCTAAAACTTGGTTTAGCATAAAAAAAGTAAGAGATACGGACAAAAGTAAGAAGATAGACTTTGTGGAGAGGAAAAGGGAAAGGAGGAGTGAGTGAGTGGGAAGAGGAAAGGGAGATGATATGTAAATAAATCTAAACCAACTCACTTTGGGTTTTCTTTCAAGTTTGGTTAGTTAGAAAGTTAACACAGAGGTCAGATTTAGTCAGATCTCAACAGAATCTGGTTTAAGAGCCACCTCTGACCGTGACAGTCTCTCTTGGGGAATCCTACCATGCCCAAGTAGGCTTCAGTTCTTGTGGGGTAACATCTGATGTTGTGTTGGTAGAGGTAGTGAGCTGTTGAGCACAAACTTTACATAGAAAGTTCTAGTAATTCCAAACTTTGAACCTTGGGCATTATTTTCTTCATCATGTGGGATATGTGTGTGTGTGTGTGTGTGTGTGTGTGTGTGTGTGTGTGTGTATGTATATATATATATATGTTATTATTATATATTATATATATATATTATTTCCTGTACTACTTTCACACTGAGCTACATTCCCAGTCTTTATATTTTGAGGCAGATTCTCATTAAGTAGCCCATGCTAATTTAGTATAATCCTCCTGCCTCAGCTTCCCAGAGTGCCAGAATTAGAGATGTGTAGCACCACACCCAGCTGTGTGGACGTATTTACTTACGAGAACTTTCCAGATGCTTTCCGCACACATACAACGATGATCACAGCAATTATGGCAATGACAAATAGGATCCCAACTACAACTCCAGCCAGCATCAGTGGTTCCCAGCTATCTGAACATGAAGAAAGGAAACGGATGAGACTCAGACAGGAAATAGAACACACCACGTGTCAGCAATAACACTGCCCTACAGCACGTGGCAAAAACTTCTCTGTGCTGCTTTTCTGAGCTCCAGTGGGAGCTGGCTGAAGGGTTAAAGAGCACTGGGAGCACTGGCTGTTACTGGTTTTCTCCTTGCAGCGTTGAGGCTTAAGCCCAGGGCACGGCACATGCTAAGCAAGCTCTCCACCACTGAGCTACACACTCAGCCTCGCTTCTTTCAGACATAGAAAATTCCCTTTTCAGAGAGGGAGAGAGAAAGAGAACATAAATCTGGTCTCTCTCTTTGGTGGTACTGAGCATTGAACCTAGCACCTTTGCACTGAGCTGTATCCCCAGCCCATGTTTTTATTTATTATTTTTAAGATAGGGTTTTGCTAAGTCACTCAGTTGCCCAGGCTGGGGGCAAATTTGACAATATCCCTGCCTCAACCTTCCAGAGTGCTGAGGTGACAAATGTGTGCCACCATGTCCAACAGGAAATCTGTTCTTGGTAGGTTTTTCTTTTAAAACTCCCTTCTTGACTACAATCCAGGGAAGGAGGTAATTCGTGTCAAAGATTAGGTTTTAAGCAGCCTTCTTCCAATGTCCATAGGAATAGTCTGATACCGTAAACCCCGCCTACCTTTATCAGATGCTGCTTGGGTCTGTGTAGTCACTGTGCCTGTCAAGAGAGAAGTAACCATACAGGATTGTTAGGATTTTAATAGCTATAAGTTAACAATTGGCACAATGGAAAGTAGTAAAACATGCGAAGAGGGTAATACCGTAAATGAACTGGATACAGGGCTGTTAAAGCCAACAGGGCGCTATTTCTGTGACAGTGACCGAATTCACCAACACGTCTTCACACCTCTTGGTTCTTAGTACTTTAGCCCACATCACCTTTTCCTCATCCAGTTGAGAGAGCAGGGTCAAGGGCACAGAGCTACAGAAATGTGACACAAAGTCCCCTGAGCTTCTGGTAGGCAAAGAATCCAGAACAATGCGTCCTCAGCCTAAAATCCAGGTTGTGGAAAACTTACAGATTGTGACGAGGACGGTTACTCATGTGGAGACTCACACTCTAGTTTGGGAAGAGATTACTGGGTCTGCGATACATTTCATATTCTATATTTTCTGTTTTGTAGGCCAAATCCAGATTTCCCAGGATAACAGCATGCTCAGCTAAGTGGGGGGAAGGGATACCCACTTGGCGTGTTTCACCGTCTTTACTTCAGGTTTTCTCTCTGCAGTCAAACCCAGTACTAAGGGTACAATACAAAGATCTGCCATTGTGAGCCTCTTTTGGATAGTTCTATACAATTCCTTTTGTTTTTTTTTTTTTTTTTTTTTTGCCTTGAGACAAGGTCTCACTCTATAGTCCAGATTGGCATTGAATTCGCTATGGAACTCAAGCTAGCCTTAAACTCTGGGCAATCCAAGATTTCAAATTTAAAACAAAGATTTTGTTTCTCATCTTGTCCTCTGTATATTCTGTGCCCTTAACTCTGTTAAGTGGTGGCTGGTTACATAGTTTGCTGATGAAGAAATCCAGATACTTTGATCTAACAGGATAATAGACAGTATGACAGTTCTCAGTTTGCAGAATATCCCAGGCATCCCATGGCTTTCCTTTTCAAAGGGAAAATAGCTGGGGTACAGTGATATGTATACTTTTTTTGCTTGTTTTTCTCCACAGTTCCTGGTTCATAAGTCCCTCTCTAAGGCAGATCAGAGGAACTAGAATTTCTCTCTTTTTTAAGGCCACTATCACAGAATCTAATCTGTCCCCACCACTTTCTGGCCAAAAAGAAATTCTCTGAACTTTCTTTGCTTCATAGTAGATTAAAACATTTTTCAGAGGGTCCTGCCCCACACCCTGAAGAAAGGAAGGCCACACAGAGGAGCCAGGAAGAATCTGGGCAGACAGGCTCTGCTGGGTTTCCCCACTAGTCTACTGGGATTACATTACACTCCCCTGCCCAATCACATTTTGACACAGTCTGCACTTCCATCCAGCCAATACTATTAAGTCTCCATAAAACCCTAAAGGACAGAGGTCAGAGAGCTTCCCAATGACTGGACACAGGGGTTTGCTGGAGCCTGGGAGCAGGGTCCCAAAGACAGCATAGAAGTTCCATACCTCTTCACCATTGGACCTCATATCCTTTGTAAAAATTTTTGTAATAAGTAGGCACAGGTGTTTGTCTGAGTCCATAGAGCTCAAGCAAATGAACTGAGTTCTAGGAAGGGAGCTAGTCTTTGAGAAACCCAGGTAGAAGCACCCAGGGCTCACAGTTGGCATCTGAGGCCTTGGAGACTCAGTTCTCAGGCAGGAAATCTGACACCAGATCCAAGTACATGATGTCAGAAGTGAATCTGATTGGAGAGCACCCAGATGAGGTCTGCTGCAGTCACTTGCTTGGTGCTGTGTGGGGGACAGGTGTGGAACCTTCCACATACCTGGTGTCAGAAGTGACCTGGGTTGTGAGTGGAAGCAGTGATTCATGGATGTCAAGGTTGAGTTTGGGGTTGGTTTTCCCCAACACATCAGCCAACCGTCATCTAAAAGATGCTAACTTTGAATTCTCCACTCCCTCTCAACTTTGTGGAAGATTTGCCAGTAATTTAAAGCTTAGTAGTCCTATATTCTCTACTCCCTCTCATTTATACTGGCTGTGACCATGCGTCATGCATGTGAACTACAGACTTGGGTGTTTCTTAGGAAAAGTGGGCATCTGTTGTCTGAAAATTATTCTCTTAAAAATCAAACGCTTTTTATGACTTTTTTGGGAGCATTATGCTTTGAACCCAGAGCCTCTCACACCCTAGGAAAGTGTTCTGCCACTGACCTACATCCCCAGACCTTTTTGTACTTTGAGACCTAGTCTTATTAAGTTGACCAAACTGGCTGTAAACTGGTGACCAACCCTCTTGCCTTAGCTTCCTCAGTGGCGGAGTGGCTGGAACCTAGCTATGATGACATTTTAACTCACAATAGCTTGGGATGTAAATATGGTTTCAAATCAGTTCTTTGTGTGCAGACATGAACTTAATGTAAGCTGATGAATATTGACATCAGTTCTATTAAGATTTACAGATTGGCTAAGTTTCATGTGGTTAAGTATCAACACAAAGTTCTCAGTTTAGGGCTAGCATTACAAGATCAGGAGCTACTCACCTTGTCCTTGAAAGGGATGGTATCACTAGTTGCCATGTAAGTAGCAAGATTTATCCAGCCACTCAATAAATTAGCTTTGACTTTGCAACTCATAAGTCGAATTCTGAATCTACCTCAAAGTTTGGTTCAGACTTCATTATTGTATTCTACTGTATTCCCAGTTGATTATATTACGTTTGTTCGCACACGTGTGTGTGTGTGTGGGGGGGGGTGTGGTGGTATTGAGGATGGAACCTTCACACTGAGCTACATCCCCAGACCTCCCCTCTTTTATGTTTGAGTTTCGAACAGTGTTTCACCAAGTTCCTAAGCTTTCCGGGCTGGACGTGAACGTATAATCTTCCTGCCTCAGCCTTGTAAAATGCTAGGATTGATTACAGGCCTGAGCCCTCAGGCCTGGCTATTCATGGACGTTCGAAATACACAGATTATGCTAAAATAGATCAGCCCCTCTTCGGGGGGACTGGTCTTCTTACCCATGGAGTGAGCAGTTGACAAATGTGAGCTCTTGGTGCTCTGACCTCCCTCATGGTCAGAGGCCACTGAGATTGTCCTGTCCTCCAAGGGGACCTTTGTTGTGCTCTCTCCTCTCGTTGGTACCTATTAGAGATACAAAGGAGGCAAGAGAGAATAGACAGCCTAGTGTTTCAAAGTGGACACTCGGGATAAAAATGACGTTTCTATCCTAACATATAACAGAATAAGATTTAAGGTAGGGCTAATACGTAAAACATGATGACATACATTCAAAATGGAAACAAGAAAATTAACAAAAAGAAACCACAAAGGTGGGGTCAGAGATAAATAAATCCAGGCCAACCCTAAAAATGATTGCAGATGTTGGGCATGCTGACTGCTGACTTCCTGGTACTTTTACAACCACTGGATCACTGCATTTTTTATTTTTCTTATGGTACTGGGGGCTGACCCTAGGGCCTTCACATTCAGCTGCATCCCCTAAGCCCAATGTTTTTTTTTTTTTTTTTTTGAGGGCTTAAACTTGAGATTCTCCTGCCTCATGCTCCTGCAATGCTGGGATTATAGGTCTGCACCACCAGGCTGGCTAATCACTACACTTGAATCCTTTCCCTCCCTTGATCACACAAGAAACATTCATATAACACTCACCTGTGGGCTAGGAGCATAGCTGGGTGCTTAATGTACTCATCTAGCAAGCGCACAGTCCTGAGTTCGATTTCCCAGCAAGACATAAACTGGGTGTGGTGATGCACACCCATAATCCCAGTACTCTGGAAGCTAAGGCAGGAGGATTGCCTTGCCATGAGTTTGATGTCATCTGGGCTACATAGTGAGAATCAGCCTGGACTACAGAGGAAGCCCCTGTCCCAAAAAGACTACATACAACACATAAATATTTCTTTGACACACCTTTGGGCCACCTCTGTTTGTCCTCCTCCCCTCAGTGAGAGTGACAGCTAGTTTTCATGGACAGCTTACTTTGTGCCAGGTCCTTTAAATGCATGCTCACTCACATGCACACCTGATGACAATAATCCTATTACTAGCCGGGGCTCTGAGAGCATGACAGAGAAGGACTTGGAAGTCATTCTGGTTTTTAAATGTTGGCCGGTTCACTGCAGAGGATGTCACAGGGGTGCCCATGAAGAGATGCACAGAGCAAGGTTCTGTGGCACAGCTCAGAGCTTCCATGCTCCAGCTCTGGTATGCCAATCTCCAGGGACCTCCATGAGGACAGCTCTAGGGGCATCCTGTCCAGAGTGTTTATGGAGACGTCATTCCATATGTAATGATTGGTTAAGTAATTGCACAGTGGTGATCAACTTAAACTTAACCTTCAGCCCCTCTGGCCTTGCTGGAGGTTGAGGGGTAGGACAAAGAGTCCCAACCTTCCAATCCTTCTAGGAGGTTTCAGGCCCCATCCTGTGGACTGCAGCTAGTGGCATTCTCACTAATATACTAAAGACAGTTCACACTTCAAAAGATTTCAGAAAAGGTGGTACCGTTGTCTCCAAAGTTCACGCCAAAACGGGATTTAATGAATAAGCTAGTGGCCTGGGTGACACTAAGCAAAAACAAGGAGATCACAACCAACTGAAGCACTTGTGTGCATCCAGGGACACAATCAGCAGGGCAAAAACACAACCCACAGGGGGACAGAAGATTTGTAAAATCACATGCCTCAATATAAAGATATAAGGAACTCCTACAATCAAACAATAACAACTCAGATAACTTGAGACCAAGCACTTGAAATGGCAGTTCTCCCATGCATGAACAGCCACACAGCATGTGAGAAGATACTCAACAGAAGCTCCGTTTTGGGACTGCCAGATGACTAGTGCCAGCGGCTTCAACTGCAGATCTGATGGATGCAGCTCAACGTCTGTGCTCCCGCGGGAGTGACTGTGTTCAGGAGGGTCAGAAGCAGACAGAGCGGATGGAGAGGACTGATGGTCATCTTCGTCCGAGAACCACACCAACGAGACCTCGCTGCCCCTGTCCCCTGCTTTTGTGAAGGCCCTGGTTTCTACCTCTAGCATTGCCCAACCAGTCAACCAACCAGTCCTGTGCTGCAACAGATTGGAAAGTTGAAACCTGGTTCCTTCTGAGTTTAAAAAAACCTTGATCTACTACTCCCATATCACCTAAAGTCACCCCAGATCATACCAGTTCCCTGCTTCCCTGGAGGAATCGAGAAATATCTCTGGTTGTGCACCAAACAACTGCTTGGTGTGGCGGCTCCCACTGGTTTTATGTATAGATAAAGTATCATTTTATCTTTACCCGATTGCCAGCCCTTGGAATAATAACCAGCCAGATACTCACCAGAGGTGTCAGGCCCTGAGACACCAGGGACTTTTCAGCAGTGCTCGTGGTCACCATGTCATCTATACGCAGGTTTGTGCTGTCTTCTGCATGCGGGGTGGCAGTGTCATCTTCTAGCTGAGCAATCACAACTGAAGAAAAGAGACCAAGTCAGGGTTTAAGATAGCACCTGCAGGGACAGACTTCACCAGCCAGCTGTAAGCACATTATTTTCTTAGCCATCACTTTTGAGGATTTAACTTAATTTTGGTCCTTCTTTTGAGCTTTTCAGCATCAGAAACCAAACTGTTGTCCTTGGGGCGTCTCTGGCACATACAACAGCCTGGTTGTCACCACTGCAAAGCAGAGAAAAATGGAAACACGAAGGGAGAAGCAGCAGTGTGTCCTCGGGATCTCCCTGTGATGGGCTGGACTCGGGGGTGGTGGGCACACACCTCGTCTTGTCACTCAGGAACCACGTTCTTCCTGGAGCCTTTTCATGTGATGAGTGAGAGCATGCAGGTTAATAGAACATTCAGAGCTGAAAAGTTCTTAACTGAGTCACCTGGAAAGATTAATGAGCATACCTATACAAACCTACCGGACCACATGGCCCAAACATCAACTTTCCACGTTTTTAAAATGAAGTTGTGGGGCTGAAGTGTAGCTCAGTATGGTCTTGGGTTCCCCAATAACAAAAGATGAATTCACTCATTAAAAAACCTTAAAAGATAGGCCCAGTGATACAGTCATGTAATCACAGCATGCTGGGAGGCTGCGGCAGGAGGACCGCAAGTTCGAGCCCAGCCTGAGCAACTTAGCATCTTAATGAGACCATCTCCAAAATCAAAATTAAAAATGGCCTGGGATGTAGGTCAGTGTGAAGGCCCTGGGCTTCGGCCCCAGTACCACAATCCCCCAATCAGCCACTCTTCTTCCATTCCATTTTGACACTGCCGTGCACTTGGGTGACTAGTGCCCACGGCTCCAACCACAGATCTGACAGATGCAGCTCAGCGTCTGTGCTACCACGGGAGCAGCTGTGTTCAGGAGGGTCAGAGGACACCTCGCTGCCCCTGCCTCCGACTTTTGTACACTCATATTTGCCTGCATGTGAGGACAGTGCCAAAGAGAAAAAAGGCTTCCTGCGGAGCCAGGATGGGGGGCATGGCACAGCAGCCCGAATTCCACAGTGCGGGATGCTGAGGACTGAACATGTCCCCCAGATTTTATGGGTTGGGACCTGCATCCCCAAATTCACATGTCCTAGTATGGGGAGGTGAAGCCTTGGGATCAGATGAGGTCATGAGGGTGAGGCACCCAGACTGGAACTGACAGGGGCTTAGTAAGAAGCGAAGGGGAATTTCAAATGATGCATGGGCTGCCTCAGCATGTGATACCCTGTCTGTCTTGTGTTATGACACAGCAAGGTGGCACTCACCGGATACTGGTGTCATGCCTGTGGGCTCTCCGGCCTCCAAGAGCCAAATACACATCCATCCCTTACATACCACCCAGTCTTGAGTAATTGGTTATAGCACCAGAAAACAGGCTAGCAAACAGAACAGATAACATCAATGTCCTCTCCCCGCTCTGGGAAGCAGTGACCCCAGCTAGTCATGCCTGTGCCTAAGCAGCATTTTTTAATTGACTCTTTCCACGAGTTAAAAATCTGACTCATGAGCCACCAGCTTCCTGCGCTGCACACTCATCCAGAAATTCTGCAACTAAATTCATTTACAGAATAAGCAAACATCTGCATCCCAGAAACAGGAGGGAGGGGCGCTTGGAGGCCTCTTTGTGTAATTAAAGAGCAGATGTTCCTCTGCATGCAGGCACCACCCAGTTAGCATCCGTCCAGCCCTTGCTGACATGCCCAGCCTGAGGCACAGTTAATAAATATTTGATCATAACTCCTCGGCTGATCCCTGCGTGTTTCATGAGCCTTCGCTCCGTGCCAAGAGCCCTAATCTGGCAAGAGATCCATGGCTGTGATGATGATGATTCTTCTTCATCTTCATCTTGGAATGGGAGCAGAGAGAGAAGGCTTGAAAACAAAAATCTCCTTGTGCATGCAAATAGCTTGCCTCATTGCTGGAGTGGGGGTGAGGGCCCGGCTGGCTCCCCACAGGGACGGCAGGCTCTGTGCAGTAAGCAGATTTTTAATGTATTTATTGAGCTCAAGAGGAAACATCCTTTAGCCACGCAAGTACTCCTTTGTTAAAAAAAATACTAAGCAACCCAAAATATAAATAATTTACAGAGCAAACTTAAAAGAGAGATGACAGGAAATAGAGACCTTGTGGAGATGGGGAGGGGTCAGGAGAGGGGCCAGAGGGAGAGAGAAGTCAAAATGATTAAGAGGCGACATGTGCACACATCAGTCCTCAATTTGAATGTATTTATTATGCACTGCAAACGCGTACCAATAAAAATAATAAAGACAGGAAAAATAATTTTTAAAAAGTACTTATTAGAAGAAAATAAAATCTAAGCATTTCAGTTTTTTTTCTTTGAAATTGATTAACAAATCATTAATTTTTACAAAAATGTTTTGGGAACCATTTAGCAAAACCACCTGCCACAGCCCATCCTAATAATTCTTGCTTTAAAAAAAAAAAAAAAAGACTGAAGGAAGGGTGGCTTGAACTGTTTCGTAGAAAGCTCAGCTCGGGAAAGCGTAACCTGATGAACACTGCTTATTGTTCTCTTTTACCCTTGGTTCAGAGCCTTGCCCTAAATCAGGCACTGTAGACAAAGGGCGTTTCATGAATGACCGTCAGGATTAGGATGCCAGTCTTTGTCTCACTGCTACAGGCATGTTCTTTGCTCCCTGGGAAAGCTGATCTTGAACAGGAGGTCCCTCTTCGTAGGCTTTTGCTGCGGGAAGAGGGTCCTCCTAGGCCAGCTGCCTGGTTTCCAGCCAGCATCTGACACCCTTTGTCCTTCCCTCGGAGATTCTGAACGGGTACTGGTGCCTTCCAGACGTTGGCCCACAGACAGGCAGGGCACAGGGTTTAGTGAAGAGAATAACGAAGCCTGGCAGCCATCCCTGTGAAAAAGTGTTGAATCCCTGCACCCTCTCGGCCTCCTGAATCTTAAGCCACGCCTCGATTGGAAGGATTGGAAGTTTCCCCACAGGGCAGAAGCCCATTGATCTACTTTGAAACTTTTCTGTTGTTATTCTTTAAAAAGGTGGGTCAAAACATGTGGCCCAGGGCTGGCACCCCTTTACTCCGGGAGGGAGAGGCAAGGGGATTATGAATTTGAGCCCAGCCTGGGCAATTTAGTGACTGTGAGAGACCCTTTCTCGAAATCAAAAATTTTAAAAAGTAGACTGGGGCTGTAGCTCTGTGTAAAGGTCCTGGGCTCCGTCTCCAGTACCACAAGAAGGAAGAAAGAAAACGGGAGGGAGGAAGGGAAGAAGGGAGGGAGGAAGAAAGGGAGGAAGAGCTACCCCCAGAGTGCGTTGGTGGAGATCCCCCACTCTGGGTGTCTAAGTAAGGGTTGCATCCCGTACTTCCATGGCTAAACCATTCTCCTGCCTTGACAAAATTCTTGTTAGGCCACCGCAGCAGTGTCCCCACACTTGAGGCCCCCTTGTCATTTTCCATCCACGGATCCTCTCTTGTTCTTGACTTGTCCTTATGCTCAGAATTGGACCTGATCCCCTTTCTCATGGTGACACCCCTGGTTACCACAGCCCTCAATAAGCTCTCCCTTGTTTCAGCAAGGGTCAGAAATCTTTTCTCTGTGTGCGTGTGTGTGTCGTGGTGATGGTGGTGGAGGTAGTGGTACTCAAGGCCTTCACACTGAGCTACACCCCCAGCCTCCTTTAACTAATTGATTATTTTATCTATTTATTTATTTTGGACACAAGGTCTCACTAAACACTAAGATGCCCGAGCTGAGCTCAAACTTGTGATTCGCCTGCCTCAGTCTCCACCATGCCTGGGAGAATAACATCATCTCTAAGAAAGTCGCAGTGATGTACCCTGTTTGTCTGGCCCTTAAGTGAACACAGAGCCCTGTGCTGACTGCACACCGTGGGCTCACTGCCCACTGAGGACTGAAGGAAGTTTTGCTCCTCCAAGTTGTACTCATCAATCGTTGGTTTCAAAGAGCCTACATCCCTTGGCTCTGGCAGCCTTCCTCTTCTGTTCCCACCCACATCCTCGTCTTCCCATAAATTAATATTCCACTTGACAGCAGGGTCTGCTTTCTCCAGCACCTCACGCATCCCCGAAGACTCATCTTTCTAAGATCTTCAACTTCTGACGTAGTGATCACAGTCTTGGTTTCCTCCGATGTGCCCCCTTCTAGAAAAATATCATAGAGAATCTAAACTGTCAGAAGCGGCAGCGGGCTGGGCCTGGCGGTACAGACCTGTAATCCCCGCACTCTGAGAGGCTGAGGCAGGAATATCCCAAGTTGGAGCCCAGCTTGGGCAAATTAGTGAGTTAAGAAGACCTTAACTTACAATGAAGAATAAAAATGGCCTGGAGATGTAGCTCAGCATGAGGGTCCTGGGCTTGATCCCCAGTTCCATAAAACAAAGAGAAAACAAAGCAAAATAAAAAGAAAAGAAGTGGCATGTTAGAAGGGGGGTGTGGTTTGCTTTAAAAGATATCCTTCTTTGAGTGGCAGCCTTCCTCCTGGCCATGCAAAGAAAGTCATTAGCCATGATCGACACCACAGCCTGCGGGGCTGAGGCCTGGGAGTGTTGCTTAGTGGTGTGTGTGTGTTCTTAGGGTTTTTGAGGCATGGGGTTCAATCCTCAGCAGAAACAAACATCTGACTGACCAACCAACTGACCGGCCAGGGCACAAGTCCACTTCTCTATCCCCAGCTTCTACCAGTTTTAGAAATAGTCCCTAAGTACCTGCTCTGCCCCAGGACCCTTCTCAACCCAAGACAGGAACGAGGCGAAGTCTGTTCTCATGGCCTTGGGTTCTGGTGGGGTGGGTGGGGCTCATGATAAGCAAGAGGAAATGTAAACCTAGTGCTTCTTTGATCTCCATTCAGATCTTGGCTCAATGGGCTCTTTCTTGGGGAGGCCTCCTATTAAGGTTTAGATCTAAAATGCTCCCCCAAAAGTCTCATGCCCAGAGGTGAGGCCAGGATGGAAGAGGCAGCTGACTGGGGTGACTTGGAAGGGTTTATACTTTTGTCCCTGGCTCCTCCCTTCTCTGCTTCCTGGCTGCCACCGCTTGAGCACCCATCTCCCACCATGCCCCTCTGCCATGCAGTTTTGGCTTTGGAGCTTTCCATGGACTGAACCCCCTGAAACTGTGAATCAAACTAAACGTCTCCTTTTGGTTGTAGGTGTCAGGGGTTTTTGTCCTGGTAATGGGAGTGACTAAGCCACTTCCCCTCCTCTTTCCTTCACATGGACCCAGAGTACTTAGCCTCCGCACGCCGCAGCACCGCGTACCATGCATTCATCCTGTCCCAGTCGCAGTGGCAGCTTCCCCCGCACGTGGTCCTTTCACGAGGCACTGAGAATGGCCTTGCTTCCAGGGACTTAGGTGATGTCACTCCCTCAGCATCGCTCGGCTTTCTTCTTCAGTGAGACCAGAGCCTCTTCCTCACGCAGCTCTGTCAGCTGGTCCTCACGCTCCCCTTTCTCATCCCTTCCTGGTTCCCCACCAGCCACAGCATAACCTCACTGAGCACCCCGTTTCCCCAGTGTGCAGTGCCCCTGGCTCCTTCAGGGCTACCAGCTCCGTGAGCACCAGCTCTCTTTCCATGATCTAGTGCCTGCTATGTGCCAAGTATGTAAGGTTAATAGGACCCTGAGGAAAAAAAAAAAAACAGCCCTTCCCGAGCTGGGGTGGTGCTTACACCCGGATGGGGACAGTGAGAAGGGAAGAGTGGAGGAGGTGAGGACTGGGAAACATCAGAACTCGTCTCAGGGGCTTCCTGATCAAGATAGCTAGCCCTCAGCCAGTTAAGGACTCCGTGTCACCGAGGTGACACTTTTTATCCCACTGAAGATCAGGAACAGACTCACCACCCCAAAGCTAAGAATTCATGACCTTTCCCTCCCTGCTTTTGCTGACAAACACGTAGAGAGGAATGGTCCTACCAACCCAAGTAGGCTGCCCCTTTGTGATACAAAGTCCTTCACTGGTGAGAACTAAGCAGTTTGATCAAGAAATTCATAAAAGACCCCTAGGTAAGGTTCAGGTCACAGCTCCTGCCCTCTCTGCACCTCCCCATGGTGGTGAGGCACCCCTTCCACTCCTGCTTCTGCTGACCCGCAGCTGTAGAATCTGACAACTGGACAACCCATTTCCACAGCACTTTCTCTTGAAACGGTAAAGTGGATTTTTCAACTAATGATGTTCCAAGCGAATCCACCCCTGGAGTCTTCAAAGAAAACCCACAGTGTCCATCAACAGAGCCAGGCAGGCTTTCACAGACCATTCCAGTGCCAACACACACAGAAACGCCTCGGAAAATAGGTGACTAACTGGCCTTGGAATGGCTTTTGTGGCCATTAGGTCAAAAGAAAAGTTTGTTTGTTTGTTTATAAAACAATATGCTAGGACATTCTGGTTTTCCCTTATAAGAAAAATGGCAGGATAACAAACAGTCCCAGTGGTGGCCTCCCAACCCAAGTGGGATCAAGTCATAGTTTGAAAGAGATGTCAATATTCAGACAATAAAAATCACCTACTTCTGTTCTTTTGTCCATTTTTGAGGGTTTTTTTTTTTTCTTTTTAAATCTTTCTTCATGACTCAAAGGGGTATCTGGAAGCCTGGAAAGAAACACACCTGGAAGGGGGGACAGGTGCCACCTGCCCACACTCTCTAGTATCCTGATGACCACCCACGTGGCAGAGGTCAGGGAGAAGCTCAAATCTCTGCACAGTCCTCCATCAGGTCAGAAATGCCCCCAGCAAGGCCATTTGCTAGTTCTCTTGGGCACCAAGACGGGTTTTGCCTGCAGGAGGCAGGTCTGAGAGCTGGACTTCCATTTTCCACGTGGCGTCCAGAGGCTAACCCAGTTCCCGGCCCCGTGTTAAAGCCCTTCCCCGAGTTGTGGATGCAGCCGCTACCCTTAAGGCCCCAAAACTCCCTCCACAGAGAAAGCCATTCCCCAGCCGCCAGCTGGCCACATGCCCTCAGTACCTGGCAGCGCTGGGTGTGGGCGTCATCACTCCAGTAGCGGCCTTTTTATTTTCCTCTTACCCCTTCCGTGCATCCTGGCGAGCTGCTCACGAGATCAAAACTCAGCCCCAGAAAAATATAAGCGACTCTCCATCAATCCTGGGCCACACCGAAAGGCACACTTACTTTTCCTCCAGGAGTGCACAGCGCCACCTAGAGCCCACACAGCCCTGCACAGCCAGCTCGTGGCCCGGTGGTGGGCGAGGAACAGACATTTGGGTGACTGTGTAAGCTCATTTACAGCCAAGGAGGAAATTTCTTTTGAATAACCCCTTGGTTGTAAGCTTCCTGTCACTGTCTGCTCGCCATCCTCCTGCCCCACGTGCCGTCCCTCACAGAGTGGATTCAGAATAAGCCACGGGTGGGGTGAGGACAGACCTAGTTGCCCTGCCTTTGATTCCTTCCCCCCAAACCCCCAGTTATGAGGATGGAACTCAGGGCTTTAGCACTATGCTACACCCTTAGCCTGTGTTTTGGTTTTGATTCTGAGACAGGGTCTCGCTAAATTGCTAAGTTACTCAGGCTGGGCTGGAAATTTGAATCCTCCTGCCTCGGCCTCCCAGAGTGCTAGAATCATGAGCCTGTACCATCAGGCTCAGCTATTGAGCAGCGGTGTGTTTACTTACTGCAAAAGTCCTATCAGCTCCCCTGGGGAAATCATACGCCGTTAGGTCAGCGGCCCCTTGAGGCCTCCTGTACGCCCTCCACAGATTTGGCATCTAATCTCCACAACTAGCCACCCAGTGAGATCCTAACCATGGCTGAGTTTATCGGAGAATGTGCAAAAGCCCGGTGCCGTGTTTTCTCCCTTGGCCTGCTACGCCAAAGCCTTCACACTAGTGCCACCCTCGCTTTTCAGATGAGGATGGTGCGCTCCGAGGTTCCACAGACTGCTCACAAAACAGCCAAGCAGGGGCCAGAGGGTTAGACATCAGGACGCAAAGCCGAGCTTAATGGTACATACACAGGCCTGTAATCCCAGCACTCTGGGAGGCTGAGGCAGGAGATTGCAAGTTTCAGCCCAGCCATGCAACTTTCAGAGAGCTGCTTTTCAAAACAGAAATACATTTTTTTTAAAGGCTGGGAATAGAGCACAGCACAAAAGCCCTTGGTACGGCCAAGAGGGGAACATATTTATACACGTCAGGATCTGTCAGAGCCCAAGGCCTCCGTGTGTGTTGATCAGCTCGTCCAGCTTCCAGTCACGGGCCACCCTGCTTTTAGAGGAAAGGAAGGGCTGGAGTAGCGCAGCCTGGGGCTGCTCCGTGTCCGCAGGAGCCTGAGTCACCAGGAGTCCTGTAAGTCCGTGTTCCAACACGATCCGCGCTCATCCAGAGCTCTCCATCCTCCTGCTGCCCTGTCCCTTCCCTTCAAAGCCCTCCCACCAAGCCAGGGGAAGGGATCTCCCTGGACCAGCGCGGGCTGCGGCAACAACCTTTTGCTCTTTACTGCTTCTCCCCGGCTGCACCTGCAGCTTCCTTAGGGCACCGCGCTGTTGCCAGCCAGGAGCTGGTCTCCGCTAGCTGATCAACTCACCACTCACCCCAGCACCCGCAGGGTCTAGCCCCCCTCAACACGCACAGCGGGACGATGACGACTGAGATTACCCAATCGGGGGCCCTGACCATGAGCAGATGTTCTCAGTCAAACAGGAAGTGAGGGCACCGATTTGTAGGCTGGGATCACACCTCTGTAAACTTTATGGAATTCGGGGGCCGGGCGGAGGGGTTTAGAAGAGGCCACGTCTCGGGAGAACAGCTGAGTCCTGGCGTCATCACCTCAGACCCTGTGTTGGAGGGCGGCACGGCGGGTGGCAGGCGTCTGGGAAGGGCTTGCTGCCTGCTGGGAAACTGGGAGGAATCTGAGCTCCTATTCACCCGGCCACCAGCCCAGCAGGGCCTGGTTTTGCAACACCCGGCCCTCACTGTCCATGTGCAACTCAGACAGCCCAGACCAGGAGGACCAGGCTGCAAGAATCTAGGGGGCTTCAAGGGCACCTTGGTAGGTTTTTAGAAATTTGTCGGTATTGGCAAGGAGGATTTCTCCTCACTATTCCTTGCTGTGAATCAAATGGTGTGTATAACGCCCCCCCACCGACCCCGCCTTTTTTTTTGAGGCAGGGTCTGGCTCTGCAGTCCACACTGGTCCTAAGCTCACTATGGAGCCCAGGCTGGCCTTAGACTCAGAGTGTCCCAGTTACTTTTTCATTGCTGAGACTCAATACCCGACATCCACAAATTAGGAAAGGAAAGGTTTATTTTAGCTCACAGTTTCAGAAGGTACCAGATCTGGCACTGAGCTATGCCCCGGCCCAATTTTTAAAAACAATTACTACAGTCAAAGATTGCTGGTAACGTCCCTCAAATGCTTTCCCTCATTTTGAGCATACTTGTTCCATTTTTCTTGCACTTCTGAAGAATTCTGCACGTTCTCTTTCATGAGTGTCTGGAGTTGGGATGTTGGAGATTCTTTGATATCCTGAATTAATCGAAACTTTGAATTTCATGGTAATTTTGTTTGGGGGGAAAAGTTAAGATGCACAGTGCCAGATCTGATGAACAAAGTGGATGTGGACATGCCGTCCTGTTGTTACGAGCCTACCATTCTGTTGGGTAGCACTCAGTAGCAGTACTTATTATAAATATATTTTTATCCCATCTTGTAAAGGCAGGAAAGAGGACTTCCAGAATGTGTTTGAAGTGAGGGGGAACAGTCTGAGGGACTTTCACAGCAATATGTCTTTTACTGAATAGACCTTTTGAAATGTTAAACATCCAGTGAATTTTTTTATCCCATCAGATGTACAGATAGTCACAGCAGAATTACTCACAAGAGCCCTAAGATGGAAACACCCCAAATGTCTAGTGGATGATGAATGAATAAACAAAACATGGTAAATCCTCATTGTGGAATATTACGCGGCTATAAAAAATGAAACTCTGAACCCTTCTACCACATGGATGAACCCTGAACACACTGTGAGAAAGGTGGGAGAACATTGTGTGATTTCACTGACACGAAACATCTAGAACAGGCAAATCCACGGAGGCAGGAGGTGGATTAGGGTTCACAAGGCACTGAGGAAAACACACTTCTGAACGGTCTGCTAACAATTTGAGTTTAGGGGAAAAAGAATAAAAATGTTCAAAAGTTGATGTCGGAGATGGTTTCACAGCTCCATGACTCTGCTGTATCAACTGTTCACTTTAATTTGGGAGGCTGAGGCAGAAGAATCACAAGTTGGAGCCCAGCCTGGGAAATGTGGCAAGTTAGCGAGACCCTGTCTCTAAATAGAGAAAAAACTAAAAAAATGAACTGGAGGTCCGGAGGAATAGCACAGTGACTAAAATGCTTGCCTAGCACGCAAATGGCCCTGAGTTGATTCCCCAGCATGACAGAAGCAGGGTGTGGCGGCACACGCCTATAATCACAGCAGTCAGGAGGCTGAGAGGCAAGAGAATTGCCTTGAGTTTGGGGCCAGCCTGGGCTCCATAATGAGTTCAGGACCAGTCAGGACTGCAGAGCAAGACCCTGTTTCAAAAAAAAAAGAAAAAGAAAAAAAAAGAAGAAGAAGAAGAACTAGGGATACAGATGTAGCTTACTGTGAAGGCTCTTGGTTGGCTGGATCCCCAGTACCCCCAAAAAAAGTTCCCTTTAAATGGGATCGCTTTATGCTGTATGAATTACATGGAAATTTAAAAAAAAGTTTTAGTGGTGAACCTGGTAAGAGATGAATAATAAGAAATTGGGAAATGAGGAAAAAATAAGAAATCAGGAAATACTAAGCTACAACTCTTGCTGACACTTGTTCCCCAAAATCTGACCTCATCCTCCTTGAAGTCCCCACCCTGCTCCCACTCACCAACTTCGCACCCTGTACTGGTACCATGAACCAGATCAGTCTCCTACAGTCCCCTCCTTGTTCATTGGCTCTGACAGTCCCACTGATGGCCACCTGCCCAGGGCCCTGTGACAGCCTGTGGTCTGCAGGAGAAGGTAACCCTCTGCCCAGCATGGACCACATATCTCCCCAATTTCTTGTCACCCCTTGTCAGATTCCCTGACCCCATCCAGTCTTAGCCACTCCCCACCTCTCATGTCCTGATGCCCCCACCTCTTTCAACATAAAACCCCACACTGGTCTAATTTCCAAGTATTTCTCCATGCAGTTTTGTCATCTTGGCCTTCCCCTCCAGGCCACCTCCTGCAGCCCACCTACCATCTGCAGTGAGCTATATCCCTAGCTCATTTTTATTTTTGATTTTGAGACAATCTTGCTAAGCTACTAAATTGCCCAGGCTGGACTCGAACTTGCAATCCTCCTGCCTCCAAGGATGCTGGCTAGGACTGATTACAAGCCTATGCCTGTGGACCCAGTAAATTATTTGTTTTGAGGCATGGTTTTGCTGAGTTGCTAAGTTTCCAGGGTGGGCTCAAACTTGGAATCCTCCTGCCTCAGCCTCCTAGCACGCTGGGATTACAGGCAAGGCCCACCACAGTCAGCTAACTTTAAAATTCTTAATAATGTGGAGTATATAAGTGCTTAAAGGGACAGACACCAAAATAATTGATCAGAATAATTGATCAGAATCTACACGTTGTTACAAAATGAGAATGAGAGAAATTACGTATGTGACAATAAGACGTGGTACTGCTGTGTAGACGTATTGAAGAAATCAGCTGGCCCACTCTTCTGGAAGTGCAAGCATCAATTCCAAGCTCAGATGATACTTTATCCCAGTGGTTAGGAATGTTGATTTAGACTGAGTTGCCCAGATTCAAGTCTCACTATTGCCACTTACTAGCCCTGACTGTACATAGATTCAAAATCTCTCTGAGCATTTTAACTCATCTGTAAAATACAAAGGTAGTAGTTCCTACCTTGTAAAGTATGTTATGAGAATTGGGAGAGACGGGGCTTGCATGTGGCTGATATACTGTGGGCACCCCTAAAGGTCAAATATCATAACATAGCACTCTGGGAAGCTGAGGCAGGAAGCTAGGGTTTGAGTCCAGCCAGGGCAATTTTGTGGCTCAGTAGAATAATCCTGTCCCCAAGATTTAAAAAACAAAACCAAAAAAAAAAAAAAAAAAAACACTCCCCACTACTATGGTTTGGATCTTGGGTGTCCCCCCAAAGCCTCATATATTTGGAACTGTGTGTGTTACTGGGAGGCAGAGCTTGCTGGATGGGGCAAATGCTTGGGGTCTGACCTGGAGGGAATGTGTCAACTTGTTGAGATGGGGGATTGCCCAGGACAGAGATTTCAGGTGTGTGTTATTGACTTGTGGACCAGGAAATGGGGGAAGGGCATGCAGGTGGGGTCGTGGTTAACTAGCAGCCTGAAGTTATTAAAGGAAGGAGAAATATTGTTATGGCTTCTTCCTGGGAAAGGCCTAGCCTTTGCCTGAGTCTTCAGACTCACTTGGCTTCTGTCTGTGATGGGGTGAGCAGCTCTCCAGCGTCTGTCTCCACCATGAGCCTTCACCATTGCTGCCTTCCCCACGAATGGACTGTGTGTGAGAGATGTCTTCCAAAACTACTGTGAGCTAAATAAACCTTTCTGCCCTTAAGTTACGGATTTCAGGTATTCTGTCAAAGCAACAAATAAGTAACCAAGACACACACACACACACACACACACACAGAATCTAGTTCCTTGGCTTTACAGATTTGCACTTATTTTTACTGTGGGATGATCTGAGCAGAGAGCCCCAGAGTTTCACACACATTTCTTCTACCTACTGCATCCCCATCTGAGGCGGATCCTGTGTGGACCAAGTACACACAATGAAAGCAAAGGGCCAGGCTGTTGGCTGGAATGCTTTTCCACTCTGATGGGACACAGCTCCAGATTGTCCCTCGGCCACCTTGACTGGGATCAGAATCCCCACGGCCACCAGACCGGACATCTTTCATACGAGCAATAAGCAGGAGATGGGTCGCCTTCCTCCCACTGCTGGAGCACTCAGCAGCGACTCAGTAAATACATGTTAAGTAAATGAATTCCTTAGGTAGTGTCCCATTTATGGGCCAGTCAGTCTGGCTCCTTTCCTGGACTCCAGGCCGACCGACTCCCTTTCTCTTTCAGACAAGCCGCTATTCACTGAATCCCAGCTTTGCTTATATGTGTTGTGTTTTATTCCCCTGGATGGGGACGTGCTGGTGAACTGTGGGAAATCGCCTGTTCTCATCAATAATGTTTACAAACCTATCGTGGGCAGAATTGGTGTTCCCTGCAAGCTGTAGACACAATGGCACAGGATACCCCAGTGGGGCTCCACGCTGGTTACTGTCTCTGGCCCAGGGCATGTCGCAGCTCTGCCCCTCTGGACTGAGGTCAGAGCACATCTTCCTCCCGGAAAGGTGATTATCCTTTTAATCGGTTGTTTTGTTTTGTTTTAAACTGTGCTACATTTTGCATCGCCCTAACAATTTCAGTCTTCTGCTTCCCTACCAGCCAGGTAACCTTGCCATGGACTTAGAATCTCCTAGGAGCAATTCCTGGGGCAAAGATGCTTTGTCAGAGCAAAACAAAGGCAAGCCATGTCCCTCGTTCTGCTGTAGCTCGGGGAGCTGTGAGTAGGCTGGGGAACAGGCGCTGCCTGGGGTTAGATGCATGCAGAGGAAGCAGTCACCTCGCACTCCTGCCAGGAGGGAACTCGGCCCAATTCCAGTTGTCTCCTGACCTAGCTCTGTCATGTCTGTAGCAGCCTTTGGATAAAATGCCTAATCGCTCCCCTCCCTCCCCTTACCTTAAAATTTCCAGAAGCAGCCCTCTAGGAGGCCAAGGGCAAGAGGGCTGCAAGTCTGAGCCCAGCCTGGGGCAACTTAGTGACTGATAGGAAGCCCCTGGGGTCTATACCCAGTATCTTACTACACACACTCTCTCTCTCTCTCTCTCTCTCTCTCTCTCTCTCTCTCTCTCTCTCTCTCTCTCTCTCTCTCTCTCTCTCTCTCTCTCTCTCTCTCTCTCTCACACACACACACACACAGAGAGAGAGAGAGAGCTATGTAAGACCAACTTCGCAAGGGTGCATGTGCTTGGCTTGAGAAATGCCCAGGCAACCCCTGGCATTTGGTTCTCTTCCAAAAACGGCTCACTCTGAGGGTTCTCAGAGAGGCTCTGTCTGGAGGCAGGGCAAGGGCGAGGCTTCCCACAGAGCCCTAGGGTTTGCCTCGAGGGTTGCAGGGCTGCATGTGGGTGGAACTGGTATTTGAGTTCTCCAGCCCCCCTCGCCCTCCCCCGGCATCCTTGCACAAGTTGGGACCTGGCACGCCTGCTCTCAGAGGCCAGTCCTGTGACACATACTCAAGATAAGCTAGAGAATTAAAGAGCAGGTTTCCTGCCTTGTGGGCAAGGCCCGCTGCTGGCTGTGCTTTCAAGCCAGCAATGCCTCTCTCCATAGTGTCAGCAGTTCAAATCATGCCTACCCACATACCCAGCCCTAGGAGCTGCCTAATACCTATCTGCGAAAAGAATGAATTCCATTTTATCTTATTTCCCCATGATTATTATTTTCATTAGTGTATGTTTATGATACATATTAATTACATTCAACTTGAGGGTTGGTGGGTACACGTCACATCTTCACCATTTTCCCTCCCCTTCTCTTCACCCCCAAACCTACTGAAACGTACCGTGACAATTTTATGCTTAGAGGAAAAGCGGGGTTGGGGGAACACTTAATGTAAAGGTATTTATAAATCTTTAAATTTTTTTTTTTTGTTTTCATGTCTAAGGGTCTTACATGTATCAAGTTCAATCATTTTCGATTTATGGTAGAGAATTATAAGGTTTGGAATTGGACCAATTTTTGAATTGCAGTTCTGGCCTGTTCTGGGTTAATGGTACACACTTTACAGGAGTTGCAGGGTTTCAAAAGGTAGCTGGTGACATTCCTGGAATGCAGTGGGAGGTGGGAATGTGAGGAAGATCGTGTCCTTGCTGAACCTCCCCTGTCATGCCAAAGTTTTGGGTCTCCCTAAGTCCCTGGTACAGTCACCCCAGGTTGCTCTCTTAAAAAAAAGCAGAGAGCAGGGGGGTTCATTTTTGTCGGCTGCATTAAGACTGTCTTCTTCTCCTGCCTGGACACATTTTTTAAAATATGGTTTTCTACGTGGAACAGTATTCGGGATCTTATACACACAGGTAAGGACTCAGTCTCTCATGAGCCTCTAACAGACCTAGTCTCTACTAAATGCCTTAAATGCAACACAAACTCTTGGCTCTGCGTAATGATTTCAAGGCCTCCGAAACTGGCAAGAATTTCAGGGAAATCACAGGGAAATTTGTTTGCTGCATGATTAATCCTGGTGGATTGAGCCCAGAAAAGCACACACGGGTTCACAGCAAGCGGCAGTTTTCGGAATTTCACAAACTAAACCACGTTAACCGTGGGGCAGCCCCAAAGTCTGAGCGTTCGTAGCCAAGGTGGGGTCTGACGACTGAGAAAAATACCAGATGTGTGGACACCACAGACTCCTTTGAATCTACTGACCCACCGGGAGAGGACGCATGGGGTGAATTATAAAACTGAACCAGAGGACAGCACTGTGATGAGGGGAGCCCAGTCTGGAGGCTCTGGGCCCCGAGAGACAGGAGGGTAATAAAATTCATCACCATAACTTCCACCCTCCCCACCTAGCCCAGCTCCCCAAAGGAGCCAACAAAGCCTAGCTCAATGAAGTTATTCATCCATATTTAAGTCCCCCCAGCCATTATCCTCAGACAAAACCCCACCGGGCCTCAGCTCCTGGCCCGAAGCACAGCATTCACCCACACTGTCCCCTAGCCAAGCCAGCAGCCCCTCGACCCTAGCAGGCCACCTTGGGTGGGGGTCTTCTTTCTTTAGCACTGGAATTCCTAGTGCCAGTGCTGGCTGTTTCTTCAGACCAGACCTTCTCTTAATATCTTTGATATTTCAGGAGCTGGTCTAAGACAGTTACAGCTAGACAGGCCAGGAGCACTGGCTCAGAATCCCAGCTGTCTGGGAGGCTGAGAAAGGGGAATCACATGATCAAGCCCAGCCTGCAAAATTCAGTAACTTAGCGAGAGACCGTGCCTCAAAATCGAAAATATAAGTGGATGTAACTCAGTGCGAAGGCTCTGGGCTTGAATCCCAATACGAAAGAAAAGAAAATTACAGCTGGCCCTTGCCTGGATGGAGAAAAGGTGTCACCTAGTGCTATCTGTCCTGCTGTGTGGCCCAGGTAAGGACCTCCTGCACTTTGCATGGGTAGCACAAAAGGGTATGGTTGGCACTCTGTCTCGCCCAAACGGAAATGGAACTGAAACACAGAACTTAAGTATTCCAGTGGAAGAAGAACTTCTAAAGATAGGACTGTCTGCCGTGAATAGCTCGGTGGTCCTTGTCGAAAAAGAGGCTCCGTCTCTTTGAAGTAGGCAGCAGGAGCAGCTCTCTGCACAATTTGCCTTAGGCTCTGTGTTCCTGTATGTGCTGAATTACAGAAGCCTAGCTTAGGCCTGTCCCTCTTGCAGACTCCATGCAGGAGGCCCCTAGGCCCAGGCCTCCCTGGAGCTCATGCCAGGAAAACGAGAGTTTTTCCCCTTTCAGAGTACAGCTCAGCCACCCTTAGCCCCAAAGATCATTAGCTCGCTTGGAGCAGCATTTAGCGAGGAGCTACTACCCAGCATTGCTCCCGCCTTGGGGTTCAGGGCTGGATAGATCCTTACATTCCATCAGAAACAGGACAAATGCAAATACGAACAAAGAAATAAAATATTAATAGGTATCACGGCGACCACCTACAGCGGCAGGGAAGGGAAGCCCAGGACACGGGAGGTGAACATGTGCAGGGTTCCAGCACCGGAAGCAGGTGGACTCGCAGACCCTAATTCAGAAATTGATGTCCACCAAGTTCGAAACCTACTTCAACATCAGTATTCAGGAGGATCTTCCAGGCTTGGCGTGTAGATCCGTGGCAGAGGGCCCGCCTAGCATGGTAGAGGTTGTGGGTTCGAACCTCAGCATGGTGAGTTTATATATATATATAGTGGAAACGCAACATTCCTCCACATGCCCAAGTCCACACGGCCTATGTCTCCCTAGGACCTTAGGTGCTGGATGTGTCCCAGCTGATACACAGGGGGGCCAAGGCCACCGTACCGGGAAACTTCCCAGCCCACTTGCCTTATTTTCCCCCCAGATTGCAAGAGGTAGCGGCAGTCTCCAAAGAAAGTCCACTCGCTCTTGGCCCTTGCAATTCCCGCAACCCGGGGTTCCTCCTGCCACACCCCTTGCCTGTCCCGTTGGGACTTGGCTGGTCTAAGGGCCAAGCCACAGCCTTTGCCTGCCGCGGGGCTGGGCCGACTCGCCCGCGCGCTTGCACACCGTGCAGCTCTCCCAGGCCCAGGCATCCCCAGCAAGTATCTGCTCGCAGGCTCCCTCGTTCCCCTCCAGCCACCGCGGGCCAGCTACTGGCGCTGGCGCTTGCTCACCTCTCTGCGCGGGGACCCAGAGTAACACGCTCCCCCAGATCCAAAGCAGCAGGGGCGCCGACCACATCTCTCCGGCCGGCTTGTGCTCCGGGGGGACCCGCAGCTAAGTCCGGGGCTGTGGGCAGAGGCGCGAGCGCAGATGGAGAAGCCCCGGGGCACAGGCCCAGACGCCGGGCTGTTCGAGTCAAGACTGGACTGTCGTGTGCAGAAGTCCCAGCAGGGAGGGTGCTCAGCCCTCCGCCAACAGCGCAGGAAGAAGAAACTTCGCAGCTGGCCACCTCGGAGCGGACTCGGCATTTATCTCTTGAAAAGAGGGCGGGGAGCAGAGTGGGCGTCAGGTGGTCCCGGCCCCAGACCGCTGGGACCGCCCTCAGGCCCTGTTTGGCTTGCGCCAAACCGATGATCTCAGGCCAGGTTTAAAGTTACAGGGCTGCAGCTGCTGGGGGCTCAGCCCAGCAGAAATGGGCTTGTAAAAATTCCATGTAACCACCAAGGCGAAGAGCAGGGGCATGTGCAACAAGCAGCGCTGCTTTCCGGTTTTTATTTCTGTGTGTACGTATGTACGTACGTACGTATGTGTGTGTGTTTATATAGATATAGATACATACTTTTTACTCTATTGCTTGTCTTGATTTTAAGAGGAAACTACCGTCTACTTTTTTTGTTCCGAGCGGAAATGAAAAGTAAGCTGATCTCTGTGTGGAGTTTGGTGGCCCAGGGAATAAAATGTACTTGTCCGTCATCCAGGAAGGCCAGAGACAGTTATGTTGGTCAGTTACACCCTTGTCCAAGGACCAGGGGGCCAAGGTGGGCAGGCTCAGGGGCTGTGGGAGATCTGGCCAATGGGAAGCTTGTCCTGGGGCATGGCTTTGAAACTGTTGAACGTAAGCTGGGTTCTGTCCAATCAGGGAAGAAACCTCTGCAAGCTCAATGAGCAATTGGATCAGGTGTGGACAGGTGGCGGGGTCATTCGGCAGGGTCTGCTAACAGCTCGGGTTGGTCCCTTTAATCCCAGAATGTGACTTCCTCATCACCCCCACTTTATTGGCGTAAGCAGTATTTTATCCATCTCAGGGATCAAGTAGAAGCAAAACAAACAAAAAAAAACATTTTTCCTTATTTCCTTCTGAGCTGTTGAAATGAGAGAGAGAGAGAGAGAGAGAGAGAGAGAGAGAGAGAGAGAGAGAGAGCAGTTTTGAGTAGTTTCCATGGCACTCCCAGAAGCCACAAATTTCACTTAACAAAAGAACCTGAGGATGCATGCCCCCAGGTGCCCCTCGCCCCTGGAAGAGTTGGCGTTGGATCTTTGTCTTTGACCTTGATTCCAAATTAACTCTAAGAATCCCATAGGTAGATTGCTTTAAAAGCTCAGACCCCTGGGTTCCAGCTCACACTCATTCCACCTAGCCCTCTGGGAAGTGTTTGTGTGCACGGTTTTTCCTGGAGGTTCTGCCCCCCAGGGCTGGTTGGTACGTTGTGCCCTCCAGCCGGGCTTCTAGGCGGGAATCACTGGCTGCTCACCTAGTGGCAGGTGCAGTTCCTGGGGCCACAGGGAGATTTTGGGTTTCTGAGGCTTGCACAAGAGACAGCTTTTCATCAGGCTACCGGCTACACAACAGAGCGCCTGGAGCAAGGGAGGAGAAAACCAGGAGAGGGAAGATGCGCTTCTTGGCCTGACTCCCCTACTGCTGCTTGAATTTGTATCATTATAAGGTGTGATTAAAAATATATGATGAATGTTTAAATTTTAATAAATGTATCAGAGTAAAGCCATGTTGCCATGAATCCCCCTCAGAGTGCTCTTTTCCCACCCTCAGCCCGTTGTCCCGGACACTTTCTGGAGCAGTTCTGGAAGTCCTCCTTCGTGAAGGTCTTTAAAGCTGCAATGTTGTAGCTATCTCCATGTTTCAAATCAGCGCAAAACATTTGCCTTCCACAGTCATTTTGACTTTGGGGGAGAGCCAGGAGCTGTGCCAGATGAGATCTGGTAAAATAAGGTGGATGAGGGCACCCCGTCATGTTTTTATGAGCCTGCATTTCAGTTAGATGGCGCTTAGCAATGGCGTTCACTGTATATTTGATCACATCTCATAATGCTGCTCACAAAAGAGGACTTCCAGAATGGCTTCAAAAGGGGACAAGAATGATGGGGTGTGTTCGAAGTTGGGGGAGCGGTATTTTGAGGGGGATTGATGATGTGTCTTTTACTGTGTCTATGCAAAAAAAGTTACTTTTAAAGATTTTAAGAGATGGTTTATTATAGTTTTAGAACAGAAGAAAATCATAAATCAGAGCATATTTTGAAGAAATGGGTGGAAGTAACAGGTAGGCAGGTCACCCTGAAGCCATGGGCCTCAGGTGTTCCTAAAAGCATTGTTAGCTCTCAGCTTGGTACAAAGCAAGAGGTTTTGTTTTTTCATCACAAGAGGCTTACCTAGTAGAAATGTTACATATCGAAGGATTTATCACAAGATGTTAAATTAGATACAGAGGACAACAGATGTAGCCATGAAAAAGGGCTGAGACAGTCCCTAATAGTCTGGCTCTGTGAAATAGTCCAGGCTCTCCACAGGTTTTCTGAAATCCATCCAGTTAATCAGTAATCTCATTATGAAGAAAGCTCTTTCTTTTATCAACTATCTTTTTTTAATTTAAATATTCACCATATGTTATGAGCAGACTTCATATTTCTCCCAATTGTCTGTGGAGCCTGTTAGGTGAAGAATAGATATGTATTAACTTCAGCTTGGAAATGAGGCTCATATAGGAAGGATGCTGGGAGCTAGATTTTGACTACCTGTACCCTTCTACCTCCCTCTTTCCCATCTCCTGGGGTTGTGTTGGTCTCCTGTAGGTCCTGGGGATGAGGAGAGGGGCCTAGACGGGATATAGGCTGCAGGTGCTATGGGCCTGGATGACCATGGGCCTAAGAGGGGGCACTGAAAGCCCAGAGGAAAGGACCTTTCTGGACACTGAGAACAGCAGATGGGGAGAGGGAATGGTGACCTTGGTCATGCTGGCTCTGGGAATGTGGACCTTGGGGAGAGGGGGTCAGGCCCAGACAGAACTGAGGTCAGCCTATGCCCGGGCAAGGAAGGAAGCATGGGGCATTTGGGAGCCCAAATGGGGCAGACGAAAGAAAGTACATGTGGGTAGACTCATCCTGGACTCCTGTGAGACAGTCAGGTGGTTATGAGTAACAGAAGCAGAGGTGGACTCACAGCTGCTGCGGTTTATTGCCTATGCCTCGCTCCCCTTCATCCCATAATCCTGAAGAGAGCCTTGGTCCTGGGGACCCAGTGTGCGAGGAGCCTGCCTTACAGCTGCCTCGGGGCTCCAGTAGAGGAAGGGCTGCTGAAGGCGCAGGCTGCCACGCCCAACCTGACTCATTAGGTCTGCAGTGGGGCCCAAGCATCTGCATTTCTAATAAGTTCTCAGGCAGTGCTGCTGCCGCTTCAGGAGTGCTATTTTAAGAACCACTCTTTGGAGGACACTACGAGAATTGTCCAGAGTCCGGTGGCATGTGAGCAATGAGGCCCATGTCCCTCTACTGAGGATCTGAACTGGAACCTATTGATAAGGCTGAACCACATGTGAGGATGTGGTAGGACAGGTCTGGACATTGTTTTCAGGGACAAGGAGGCCCCTGAGGATAGGGGGCCAGGCTGGGGAGGCGAGGAGCTGTACGGAGGCATCTAGCCGGGACCCTCCATCCAGGGAGATGCTTCAGGTGGAGGTTGGCCTTCCCAGCTCCAGCTCCTTGCCGCCACCGCCGCCGCCTCCTCCTCCTCCTCCTCCTCCTCTTCCTTCTTTCTTCTTCTTCTTCTCTTCTCCTCCTCCTCCTCCTCCTCCTCCCCCTTCTCCTCCTCCTCCTCCTTCTCCTTCTCCTTCTTCTTCTTCTTCTTCTTCTTCTTCTCCTTCTTCTCCTTCTTCTGCTTGTGATACTGGGGATTGCTCCCAAAACCCTCGCACTGAGCTACATCTGGACCTCTGGTGCCCACAGTGCCCACATGGCTGGCATCTCAAGTAGAATTTCTTAAACTGACTCCAACAGAACCAGTTTCTTTCCACCTTTGGAAAGTCCCACTGGACCAGGCTCCAGGAGCTTGGCATCAGACCATCCACTTTACAAGGCCAGCCCTCACCTGAGGACTTGATTCTGAGAGTCCCCTGACCCACCTGACCCCTGGGCCCCAAGCTGGGTTATCTCCCAGGTGCATTCAGGAGCTGGTGACCAGCACTGGGACCTCATTCTAGAGGCTGTTTCCTGCTGTGGCATGGCTTGGGCTTCAGACCCCGTGGGCTACTTGTCAGAGCACCCCGTTCCTCACCCGGGGTTCTCCCAGATGCTGACCACCCCTCCTGTGGTTAGAATCGAGCTGCCCCGTGCCTACTTAAGTGGGCCACACGCACTTCCATCGATAGCACCTTGGCAGAAATCAGATAAGTGAGGCGCCAGTCCTCCTTCATCACAGGGGTGGATAAATGGTGTCTCCAGGAATTAATGTCCACTGGGGATATTAAATCCAGGGATGCTGTGGTGGTCGCTGTGAGCGTGATGGCACAGGCCTGTGATCCTAGCACACTGGGTGCCTGAGGCTGGAGGGATCACAAATTCAAACCCAGCCTGGACAACCTAGTGGGACCCTCTCTCAAAATCAGAAGTGAAAAATAGCCTGGGGAGGTAGCTCAGTGTGAAAGGCCCAGGCTGACTCCCCCAGGTTGCCCCCTGCACTCCCCAAAATCCAAGGGCATTCAATTCCTTGTGTAAAATGGTGTTGTATTTGCACATAACCTACAGACACCCTCCCATATACTTCAAATCTTTTCTACATTGTTTGTAACCTAAAGAATAACAAGAAGAAATAAATGTCTGTACATGCTTAGTACAGATTTAATTTTTTTGAAACAGAGTCTCACTTTAGTTCAGGCAGGTGAGCCTCAAACTCACAGAAATCCTCCTGCCTCAGCCTTCTGAGTACTACAGATGCAATTTTTTTAATCAGATATTTTTGATCTATGGTTGGTGGAATCCTTGGGCATGGAACAGGTAGATCCTCTGTGTATATTTAATGGGATGCAGAATACATTATACCCTTCAAAAAAAAGAAAACGAAGACAGGCTCTAACTAGAGAAAACATTTCATGACACGATTTTGATAAAACTGACTATGAAAAGAATTTCAGAGATTTTCTGTGAGAATTTTAATCCACTCATCTTGGAGTTTTTGATACAAGTTTTGAATTTTTTAAAAATTACACTGAAAAGGATCAGCATAACTAACATATATTCTTTTTAAAAATAAATAGTGTGATTTATTAACTTCATTGTAAAACAGGCACTCATTAAAGAAGATACAGGAAATAAAGAAAATATCCCTAAGACTGCGTAATTTGTAATTTTCTTGGTGTGTACACAAATGCTGGAGGTGGAACCCGAAGCACGGTGCTTATTAGGAAAGTGCTCAGCCCCTGAGCTATATCCTCAGTGCCTCAAGCCTTTCTTCTGTTGTAATTTAAAATTTACCACTTGCCTAGCATGGGTGAGGCCCTGAGTTGGATTCCCCAGCATCAAAGAAGAAAAAGAAAAAAAATTACAGAAGAGTTGGAAGAATGATGTGACCCCTGCCATTTGCCCTTTCCCCAGGTTTACCAATTTGAGTCCATTTCGTCTTAACTTTATCTCCTGTACCGAAACGCAGCCTCTATGTTTCTACGCTTGTGTCTGTGTGTGTTTAGCTCTGAGTCACTGGGCGCGTCACGGGGCTGTTATGGCCTCTAGCCCTAAATACTCAGATGTGGATTTCCTGGGACCAAAGCCATTCCCTCCCAGACCCACAGCCAGATTAGTCAAGTCAGGAAATTTCATATGAAAACATTACTCTCGGCACATTGTGCTCGCTCGGCTGTCCTGCCTGCAGCAGACACTGCAGCGTGAGTCTGTCTCCATCTCCCAGGAGCCTGGCGCTCTTTGAAGAGGAAAGCCCGGCTGACTGCAGAGTGCCTTTCCAAGTTGGGTTTGTCTGATGTCTCCCTACCATCACATTGAAGTGTGTACTGCTGCCAGAAGCACAGGGAACTGGCCTGGTGTCCCTCTCCAGGCACCGTCTGAGGAGGCACATGATGCCCTTCCCCAAACCTAGAGATTGTAAGCTTGGTGAAGGCCTTGAATCCAGCCCCACTTGGACCAGCCTTTGCCCCCAACAGTGGGCATCTCCTATTGGACAGTCAGCTTCACGTTGGCATTCTGGGACTACAAACATTTCTAAAATTCTCTTTTGCGACGTTGGAGAAGCAACCCAGGGACTTCTGTACACTAACCAAGCAACTGTTGTCTCACTAAGCTAAACATCCAGCCCCAAGAAACTGCTGCATAAGTGGGGAAGGGTCACAATGGAGGCGTGGCACGCACCCAGCAGCTGGAAGAAAGCCTGTGACCACCGGGGCCTTGGAAATGGATTCCCTGGGACCCGTCCCTGCTGGTAGTCCCTTGGAGAGCCCTGCATGCCCCTCTGTCATTTAAGACCACCTGCCCTATCCCCATGTTGTTCTGGATCGTCCCCAGTATGAGCACTGCCCCAGCCCACTCTACATTAGTGATGTCCCGTGGGGTCCTGTTCATGGTGTCTCCTGCCCCTTTGAGGAGATCATAAGCTCCCCAAATCCAGGGGTTCAGCCATGTAAATACTGTACGGCACACATCCGCCTCCGGCTCTGTTCCATAAACATTTGTGACAAGAGCGCTTGTGCCTTTTCCAGCCCCTGGGAAAGTCCTTACTGTAGAGGAATTCAGCTCAGCTGGAAGCCCCGCTTGAGTCTGGAACTTGGGCCATACAATCCATCATCAGCCTGACTAGGCAGAGACAAAACCAACAGGTGACTCCTGGGAAAGCCCTAACAGCTTCCCTCCAGCACTCAGCCCCTCCCACATTCCATGAGGACCCCCCTTAAATATGTGATCATTTAATGGTTGTGGTAGAGAGTTGATACTGAAAATTGAACCCATTGCCTCTCTGCCATTGAGTTACCTTCCAGCCTTTGTTAAGTTGTATTCTGAACATGGATTCTCTCAGTTCCCCAGGTTCACCTTGAACTTATGATCCTCCTGCCTCAGCCTCCTTGAGTAGATAGCATGAGTGGCCAGTACCACTGGTCCCTTTTGAACGTCAATGCTGCTTTTTTTTTTCTTTTCTTTCTTTCTTTCTTTCTTTTCATTTTTTTTTTTTTGAGACAGGGTCTCGCTTTATAGCCCAGGCTAGTCTGAACTCACTGTGGAGTCCAGGCTGGCCTTGGACTCAGGACAATCCACCTGCCTCAGCCTCCTGAGTGCTGGAATTACATGCATGTGCCACCACACCCAGCTTTATGTGGTGCTGGGAATTGAACTCAGGGCCTTGTGCTTGAAAAGCAAGTGCTTTGACCACTTGCCATTCCTCCAGCCCCAACATCAAGAGTTTCAAGGAAGGACGGCCCTTCTGGCACAGTCGCGCGCGCGTGCGTGCGTGTGTGTGTGTATGTGTGTGTGTGTGTGTGTGTGTGTGTTTGCTGTGCAATACTTGAAGCTGGGTGATTGTATTGAGTATCATTACTCAGCACTCTGGAGACTGGAAAGTCTGAGATGACAGGGCCACCTCTGGTGAGGGTCATCTTGTTGCATGGAAACGTGGTGATGAGGTCACAGGGCCGGAGAACAGAGGCCAACTCAGGTGTTTCTTCTTATAAAGGCACAAATCTATCGTGGGAATACCACCCCTAACCACTATGAGAAGTAGTTCACGCCTGCAATCTCAGAACTCAGGGAGGCTGAGGCAGGAGGATCACAAGTTTGAGCCCAGCCTGGCCAACTTAAGGAGACCCTGTCTCAAAACCAAAAATAGACACGGCACTGTAGCTCAGTGCAGAGGCCTTGGGTTCAGTATCCCACACCACACATTTAAATACCATGAAATTGTTAATTTGGGAGACCCATGAAACATGAGGGAAACATTCAAACATAGGAGTTGGGTGTCTCTCCTCAGCCCGAGAATGGGTTCAGAGAGTGTCCAGGGTGGTACTTACTTGAATGCTACCAAGAAAAAGGAATCGGGCAGAACAGGAAGCCAGGGGGGACTGGAGATGCACTGTGCATATTTCCTATTTGTTTCAGTCAAGCAGGGCCCGTTGGCAGTGACCTCTGCCGGATGGGCCATGTCCTCTGCGTCCTCCCCAGCTCCATGCTGCAGGTAGGGAAGGTCTGGTTTCCCAGGCTGAGCGAGTGAGTCCTCGATGGGTGGGCAGGGCCCTGCGGTTATCCTCGTGGAACAGGAGCAAGGCAGAATGTCCGGTCTTCCACTGGTTTTTCAAACTGAGTGCTTCTGCTTAAAGCAAGGAAAAAAGTGTTCAACTCTGCAGATCAACAGGCTTCTGTGTTCTTCGTTGCCCCGGGAAACCCTTGGGCCTCCGCTGAGTGTGTTCACGTGGGCAGAATGGCTATCAGGGGCACCTAGGGGAATTGAGAGTATTGCCCTGGCCGTGGTTGATCACTTGGCTTCACACTGGCCCCAGAGAAATGCAGAAAGGAGCTGGGCATGGTGGCACAAGCTGCTTGTGTAATTCTAGTACTCTGGGGGGCTGAGGCATGAGGATCACAGGTTGAGTCTGCCTGGGGAACTTAGTATCCTAATGAGATGCAATCTCAAAATGAAAATGTAAAAAGGGTGATGTGGCTGTGGGCGGGGTGGGGGGGGATAACCTCAATGTAAGGCCCTGAGGAAACAAAGGAAGAAAGAAAGAGAGAAGGAAAGACAAGAGGCTTCGGGTGGGGTTTTTTTCCACAGCAGCCCACTGTTGATTTACACACCACCCTGCCCCCCACCAAAAGGAATAAAATTTCTTTCCTACGTGAAAAAAAATTGGCTGAGTCCACGCACAGGCTGGGACTTGGGGCCTCTGATGGGTGGTAGGAAAAGGGTCATGATTGCCTTGGGCTGGGGATGTAGAGTCGGGCTGGCTTTTTACTATTATTTTTGGTGAATATTCAGCATTTTTAATGGACAGACAAGCATTGAGGAGGTCAGTTTGGGAAGGTACTGCAGAAGGGGCTTGAGCTCAGGGCTTTCACACTATATTACACTCCCTACTTTTTTTTTAATTTTTTGAGTCATGGTCTTGCTAAGTCATTACATTGCCCAAACTGGATTCAAGTTTGTGATCCTCCTGCCTCTGCATCCCAGACACTTGGGATTACGGCCATGCATCGTCACACGTGGCTGATGTGTTTTTACCATTCAAGTCCATACATGCATACAGATCCTTGGGAGGGGCAGGTAGGGTGCTTGGAGCGCCTCCATTCAGAACCTCAGGCTGGACCCCGCCCCCAAGAGTGAGGCCCTGACAGTGCCTGGGGGGGGGGGGTAGTGCGGACCGCTGAAAAGCCATGCAAGGCGCCAGGTTTACCCTGATGCCCCTAGGAAGGGAAGGGCCCTTGACGATGCTAATCCCAGCTTTTCTCGCCCTCTGTTTCCTTGGGTGGAAAGTGGGCCCAGGAAAACAGCAGTGCGGAGAAATCTGGGTCCTTGAGGGCTGGCGCCCAGGAGTGCCCATGTGCCAAAGGCGGAACGAGGCAAACGTTACCCTGTGTTCAGCCGCCTCCTGCCCACACGCCAGGCAGGCGACCTGCAAGCCACCATCCCCTTGGCAGGCTTCCTGCCATCCCAGCCAGGAGGCCTCTTCTCCCCAGGGCAGACAGCGCCCTCCGCAGCGCCCAGGCTACAGGCCCAGGACCCCTGTTTCTCCTGCCTGACCTCTGTTGGTTTACTCTCTCTGGGACAGAGGGATCTTGCTGGTATTTTTGAATCTCTTTTGCTGAGATCTCAAATCTGTTTTAATCACTGCTCAGGAATCTAATTCAGATATTTGCTTTAGCGTCTGCCAAGAGGTGGGTGTGGCCATGACAGGGAAACAGGAAAAGGCTTATAAATTAATAAAGCTGGAAGAAAAATAGCTTTCATGTTTGCAGGATCAATTTCTAGATCCCCAGTTCCCCACCTGCCTGCGGACGGGGGATGTGTTGATGTGGGAGCAGGGACAAGGGCTCTTTGCGTTGGAGTGGACTGATGGAATTTTCTGGAGACAAGCAAAAGGCTCAGAGGAGTTTCTGGGTGGTGTTATTGAAGTGAATGAACTATTTTCCTTAGCAGACCCAGAGAACCTGGTCGTGTGTTTATTAACTAAGGGCAGAGAGCAACCACGCAGGTCACTCTTTCATTAGACAATGTTTTTTTTCATCAAGTGAGATTGAACCCAAGGCCTTTACCCGGGGCTGCACTCCCAATCTCTTTTGAAATTTTCTTTTTTCTTTTTGAGACAGTCTTGCTCTGTAGTTACAGGCTGGCCTTTTATGAACCCACAGCAGTCCACCTGCCTCAGCCTCCCAAGTGTTGGGACTACAGCTTATGTGGTGCTGGGGAACTGGCCTCAGGACCTTATGCTTGTTGGCCAACAGCTCTAACCACTGTGCTAAACCTCTAGCCTCCTCCACACCCCACTCCCCTTTTTGAAACTTGTATTTTGTGACAGGGTCTTGACAGGTCTAACTTGCCCAGGCTGGGCTTGAACTTGGGATCCTCCTGCCTCAGCCTCCCAGTGTGACGGGATGACAAGGTGTGTGCCACCAGGCCAGGCTTGGATATCTATCTACTGGGGGTGAGGTACATGCCAGGCGGTTTCCTGGACTCCAGGGACACAGCAGCGAACTTGGCACCCAACTGTCTGTTTCTGAGCCTCTTACGCTCCAAAGGGGAGATGCAGGCGAGGTGCACAAACCCGAGGTGGTAGCCAGTGTCCTGAGAAAAGGCAGAGTCTATGGAGGAGCATGGAAGCACGCTGAGAGAGAGGGGTGGCCTCCCCGGAGGCAGCAGGGGCCCCTGAGCGGAGGGGGCACCTGCCCTGTCTTCTCACCCGGCTTGTTTCTCCTCCCTACCTTCTGTGCCGATCCAGAACAGCAGTCTGCTCTGCCGCATTTCCTCAGCCTTACCCTATGTGGCAGGGATTGGGTTACATCTAAAGTACCCCCCAAGGCTGGAGGAACCCCAGCACCGTGCTTAGGCTTCCAGTGCTTGCCTAGCAAGCTCAGGCACAGCTGCTCAGCCCATGGCCAACTGAAAGCGGCCACGCCTCTCTGGAAACTGGGCCAGGCCAGAGCTTTCCCCAGAAGAAGCTATAATGATGTTTCCTCTTTCTTCATTCACTCAATTCAAGCTGGCAGTTGAGCCCCCACACCCAAGATGGGTGCCCCTCCCTCACTTCCTGGCCTATACAAGTCAACAACACACACCTGAAAGCTCTGCCCTGGGTGCCCCCCACCACATCTCAACAAATTCACACAATCTTTCTGGGTCCAGCCCCAAGCATCCACCCTTCCAGCCGGGCTCATCCTCCCAACAGCACCCGGCTCCACAGTTATCCCACTCCGTCCAGGTACGTGAGGCTTTGGGGGGACACTGCAGGTCCAAACCATAGCACCCCTAGAAACTGAAAATGGCTCAAATGATTTAGCAGCATATTGTTCAGCAAACCTAATTGCTTGTAAATAAATATGCAATCAATTTCTATTGCCGGGTCTGTTAATGCAGGGTGTAATACCAGTACTCACGCAGGAAGATCACTACTTCAGGCCCAGCCTGCTAGGTAACTTAAGAGATTTACCAAGACTCTGTCTCAAAATTTAAAAAAAAAAAAAGAGAGAGAGAGAGAGAGAGTGCTGGATGTAGCTCAGTGTGAAGGGGCCTCAACTCTATATCAAGTATCACAAAAAAATTATTTTTGTGTATCAACCTTATTTCCAGCCACATGGCTAAACTCTTGTTAATTCTAACAGTCTGATCTGAAAATATTCTGGGCTGTCTCTTTGGAGGTAGTCCTGTTATCTACGAATGCTGACAGTTTTGTGTTTTCTTTTCCAATCCTTTTTGGTCCTTCTGGCTTACCTTAACATACTGGCTAGCGTTGCCAGGGTAAAATGTTAAACAAAATGAGTGGGAGTAGGCCTCCGTGTCTGGTGCTTGACTTCAAAAGGAATTCTTCTAATATTTCTCTGCCTGGAATGATCCTCTTAGGCAGTGAGTACTCTTATTACTAATCTGCTGAACATTTCTAAGAAAATGAAAAAACATTATTTTTTTTTTCTGGTTCTGGGGTTTGAACTCAGGGACCCCTGCATGGAAGTCATACTCTGTACCATAGAGCAACATTTCCAGCCCCTGAGGATTAACTTTTTAAAATGATTACCTCTATTGGGATGATTTGTGAATCTCTAATTCATTAAGGCTGGACAAATCATATTTGCGCATTTTTCTCATACTCGGCTTCCGCTGATCTCTCAGGATTAAACTCTATTGGGTTGATCTTATCCTCTCTAGATTATTGAAATGAGATCAGTATTATCACAATTGAGTGAAGTTGGTCTATAATTTGCCTTTCTAGCATAATTCTTAGAATTTATTCATAGAATAAATTGAAAAGGGTTTCCTCCAGTAATTTGATCTTCAAAAGTTCAGTAGGCCCCACCTTAACCTTCTGTGGGGCTGGGATAAGCTCTTTCAGTCAGTTTGTTTTTTGTTGTTGTTGTTGTTTTTTTGCTTTTGAGGGGAAGGTTGGGCCGAGGTCTTGCTGTGTTCCAAGCTGCTGGCCTAGAACAGGGCCCAACACAGCTTCCTGCTTCAGCCTCCTAAGTAGCTGGGACTACTGAAACACACCCCTCTATCTACCTATCTATCTAGCTGGTGGTGGGGGGAAACCCTTCAGGCCTTGTGCCCAGGTCCTACCACTGAGATATATCCCCTGCTCCAATTTTTAATCAGTTCTGTTTTCAATTTCCTTGATGGTTATGTGGTCAAGTTTTCTTGTTCTTTTCTGGCCAGTTTCAGTATGTCCACCTTTTTATTTGACTTGTACATTTCATCTAGAGTTTCTGATTTATTGGCATGGCTGTAACAGGCTCTTGCAATCTTTTTCATCTCAGCTACACCTGCAGTTTTTATGTACACCAGATCTTGTTGGTTCAGGTGGTCTCTGATTTCTTGATTCATCTTGCCAGAGGTTTAAATTTTTTTTCTGTTGTAAATGACACTTTTTTTTTTCTGTAAACACCTCGTACTTTGTCTGAATCTTACAATGCCAGTATGAAAAATTCGTAGACTATGAAATCTATATGCTGTGAACTTGTTTGCTCCCCCTTGGAGGCCTGTTTGTTCAAGCATTTGGGAATTTTTGATTGTGAGTTAATCCCGGTTGAACATTTATCTTTGGGGTCCTGGGATCCTCCGTTGGGGATGTTTTCTTCCAGAGAGGATTTCTGTTTGCTCTTGAGCCAGAGACTGTCACCACTCTACCGTGGACACTTGAGCCCCTGTGAAGAGTCAGGGCTTATGGTCAGAGGGTGGGATTTACTGCCCTGTTTTGTATAGTGCTCGTGGCTTATTGTGGGATCACTGGCTGGCTCTCAGCTGCTCCTGCCGACACCTCAGCTGTCTGTCCTCATTCTCCCATCCACTGAGCATTCTTCTCCAAGCCCTCCCTAACCTTGGAGATTGTCCTTATTGTCCTACAAGCCCAGCCAGGCACAGAAAACTGCTTATTGTAATTTTCCAAACACCCAGTTACATTATAATGGGAGGGTTCTTTCAGACAGACTTGCTGCACTCCCGAAGAGGAGGAATGCGGTGTATTTTTAATCTTTGGATTATATCAAGGAGAAAGTCTGAATTAAATGTTCTTGCATCTTTTTTTTATAGACCTGGTGGGGGGGGGGGGTGGATCACAGGACCTTGCACATACTAAGCCAGTGCCTGGCTGCTGAGCCCCACCCATAGCCCCGTTCTTGTGTCTTTTAAGCCCTCTTTAACACTTAAGAGTCAGACTTCACTATCAAGTCTCTAGCCAAAATGTATTTATGTATTTGTTTGTTTATTTCTTTCTTTCTTTCTTTGTGGTGCTGGGGATGGAGCCCAGGGCCTACGGCATGGTAGGTAAGCACCCTACCCTCACTGGCCCTGAAATTTAACAGTTATTTCACTGTCTTTCTTTCTTTCTTTTTCTCTTTCTTTCTTTCTTTTTTTTTTTTTTTTTTTTTTTTTTTTTTTTTTTTTTTTTTTTTTTTTTTTTTTTTTTTTGAGACAGGCTCTGTAGCCCAGACTGGTCCTGAACTCACTGGTGTAGCCCAGGCTGGCCTTGGACTCAGGACAATCCTGCCTCAGCATCCCGAGTGCTAGGATTACAGGCATGCACCACTATACCCAGCTTATGTGGTGCAGGGAATCCAAGCCAGGGCCTTGCAAGGCAAGTACTTTAACATCTGTGTCATTCCTCCAGCCCTCACTGTCATTCTCAACATTGTATAGCTCTACTGTGCCATGGCAAGCAATACTGTTATTCCATTTATCTGAGTGATATGAGGTGTCCTTTAAGTAATTTCTATGTGAAAAACAATTCGATTTAAAGAAAGCATTCATTAAACAATAGTGCATGTCATTATCCAAGATTGCAACAATCCAGAGAGAATGAGGGTTAGGGGACATTGGTGGGCCTCATCCCAGGGCTCCCTGCCATCTCCCTCCCTCCTCAACTATCTGGAGAAGGCTTTGGGGTCACCTCTCAGAGCACACCTTTATTACATGTCCTGAAACAAACTCCTTGAGGACCACTGAACCCCAGTCCCAGTCCCCACAGGGTGAGGGCTCCCTTCTGCCCCTTGCCTCCCCCTGAGGCCCTGTCTCCTCACCCAACCTGCTTCCCCTAACCAATCCCCCAACCAGGAGGCCTTTGGAGGCCAGGGTCCCCATGTCCTCATGACCAGCATCCCTAGGGGAAGGTCTCGTGGCAAGACAAGGAGCTTGCTGCCAAAGCCCAGCAAGTGAGCAGAAGGCGGGAGACACCCAGTGAAGCCATTCCCAGATCCCTGACCCCCAGAAACTGCCACCTAATAAGTATTTGAAACTGCCACAACTCGGGGCGGAGGGATGTTTGCAGCCCCAGGTGACCACCACACTGCACTTCTCAATTCTGCCAATGTTCTGTGGTGGGTGAGGGGGTTTATGGTTGGCTCCCTACAACCCCAGCAGGTAATACTGGCAGTCAGAGGCGGAACACCTGGTGGTGTCCACTCTGTGCTGGACGCAGCAGGCATGCTGTGTATGAGCTCTTCAGGAATTTGAAATCCTGCCTCTGCCATGGCCTGTCCCCACCACCATGGTGGACCCATAATTTAACCTCCTTACGCCTCAGCCACTTCCTGTAGGAAGTGGAGGTAATAACACAAAGTTGTGGGGCAAAATGTAACAACTGCGCATAAAAAGCCCAGAGGAAGGGTTCCCACACGTGAACTCACACCACCTTTACCCTGAGCTCGTGAGCTGTGCCCAGGGCGCCCCCTCTTCTCAATCATCCCACCATCCCCCTCCAGCCCCTGGTCATAGGGCAGGGAGGGAGGAGGGCCTTGGTTTTAGATGCTAAATGGGAGGTGGTTGCAAATTGGAGATGCACATTTGCCTCTGGAAAATCACCTTATAAATGTCACTTTAATTGGTGGGCCCACAAAGTAGCCCACATTGGAAGAGGACACGGCACGTGTACACACGCCAGCTAGCTTCTCTTGTTGATTTGGAAGGAGGACAGTTGGGACAACCGGTCCCTTTCAGAGTGGGTCTTTTTTTTTTTTTAACAGACATTCAGGCGCTTCCAAGCAAGCATAATGCCCCAGTATTAAGTCTACTAGGCTAATTTTAATTTTAAATCTTGGGGCATCCACCATGTACTTAGCTGAAAATTACAGGCTCCGGCTGGCTTTTTCTTAGGCTGCGTCCACGCATCAGGTAAATAACACAGCCTGTGAAGGGACCTTGTGCGGCACGGTGATCCATCCTCCTGGGAGAAGGCTGCAGATCGCCTGGCCAGGGGAGCTGTCACCCAGCCGCTGCGCAGTGTGGCGGGTCTGGATTGAGGACACCGCCTAGAATAAATAACAGCCCTGGTTAGCCGAGCTACCAGCCCCCTAGGGCCCCTCCTGGCCAAGTCACTCACCATCAAAGCCAGCATTCCGGGGAGCCCTGTGCAAGTGCAGTCCCTATCCTGGACACGAGGGGGCAGCAGGGACCGCTCCCCCGGGGGCGCTGGAGCCAGGAGGAAGGGTTTGGCGTTTTCCTTTCTGTCCCTAGGATTTCGCCTGGAGACAGGACAAATATAGAGTAAACAATAGTCAGAGCCTGCAATTTAGGTGCCGCAGCTTCAGATGTCAGCTTCTTCTCCTTCTTTTAGTGACTTTTTTTTTAACATGTAATGAGAGGAAAAGGCTGGGTGTTTGGAAATACAAGTCTTCTTTGTGGGGTCAAGGTCTGGCCCGCTGAGCCTGGCTGGCTGGAGCCAGGCCTGTTCTCACCTGAATTCCTAAAAGGATTCACACCACCCACAGCCCGCTAAGAGGGCAAGGGACTTTGGGGAGGTGGTGGGTGCCCTGGAGCGGCCAAGGTGGGGCTGAGGGAAGAGCTGGGGTTGGGGGTGAAGGTCCCACACCAGGCACATCAAAGGGGAGACAGGCAGGGGCCTCAGGGCAGGTGTGGAGGTGGCTGCTGGGAGCTGGGGCCAGGCCAGGCCCATCCATGTCTGTCACCATCACTCTGGCCTGCTCACCTGCTTCTCCTATGCGCCAGTCTCTACCCAGAGGCCGGTCAGACCTTTAAACATATAAATCAGATCAGGTCCCTTGCTCACCCGCAGTCTCCTGTGGTTCCCATCACCCTGGTCCCTACCTTCCGGCTCACCTTCTGGGCCTCGCCTCCACACCATGTTCCAGTAGCCCCTGTGGGCACAGGCACCCTTTTTAATTCCAGAAGCTTCCAAACTGGCTCCAGTCTCAGGGTGCTTGGGCTGACTGTCCTTCCTACCTGGGCCTTCTTCCAGGTGCAACTCACAGGGCCCATGGGCCCTAAGCTTGGAAGGTAGGTGGGCGCCATCTTGAAATTCTTGCTTAATTTTGAACAAGGCCCACATTTTCATTTTGCACTGAGCCCCACGAAACCCGTAGCACAGCAGCCCTCCACCTCCTGGCACCAGGAACCCATTTTGTGAAGATGATTTTTCCGCAGGTGGGAGGGCGCAGCATTGCCCCCGCAGTTCCACCTCTGACCATCAGGAATTAGGTTCTCCCTGGAGTTCACAGGGGGGTTCACACTCCTGTGAGAATCTAATGCCACTGCTGATGGACAGGAGGTCGAGCTCAGGCGGTAATGAGAGTGATGCGGAGCAACTGTAAATATAGATGAAGTTTTGCACACACTGGCTTCCACTTACCTGTTGCCATCCCAACTCCCAACACACCATGGGCCGGGGACCCCTGTTGTCCCTTTGTGACACCTCAGTCCTCTAGCTCTCTCCTTATCTCTTGTCTGTCCTCACCTTGCTTAAGCCCACCTGCCCATGGCTGTATTCCCACTCGAAGCCCAGAGCTGGCCACCCTGCACCCCACCCCCACCCCCAGTGCCTTTGAGTTGATTTGCAGGACACAGGGCCTGGGAGAACAGGAAGGGGCTTGCAGGGGGAGGGCCTGGTGCTCGGCTAAGCCCCAGGAGCTGGAGGGCTCTCAGGTGACCCTCTGAGGGACAGTGGTCCTCCCTGCATGTGACCCACAGCTCTGTCCTTAGCAGATCCCTGCTCACCCTCTGGGTATCTCTGTGCTCCATGCTGGGTCATTCCACAGGTTTCCATGCTGGAGACTGGCTAGCGGCAGAGTCAGCCCCAGGTGAGGTGGAGGTCAGAGCAGTTCCTGGCCTGTCTGGTTTGGTGTTGGGTTTTGGTCCTGGAGCTTCTTTCTCCTCTACTGGACAATAGGGCACCTTTCTCCTATTTTTAATTCTTCTTGCCCCTCTTTCTGAGGTGGAGTCTCTCATCTGTGTTATGCAGGTTGATCTTAAACTCCTGGGCTGAAGCTGTCCTCCTCCCTCAGTCTCTCAAGTAGCTGGGACTCTGTTTCTGAGCTTTTTTTTTTTTTTTCCTCTTGACATCTTTGCCCAGCACCAGCACAGGGGCCCAGGCAGGGGCCCAGGCAGGGAGGGCAGCTCCCCTTCCAGCACCAGCTTGGGTCTGCCTATGTTTTCTGGGATATGACACACACCTTCTGGCAGGGACGAGCTGTGAAATTCTAGCCCAGAACCAGAGGGAGTGAGCTCCTCTGACGTTAGCATTGTCCTAGAACCAGAGGAGAAACTCCTGTCCCCCTAGGATCCCTGAGAGGAGCACCTGGGGACCAAGAGAAGGCAGGTCCTGGGAGGGCAGATTCCTCCATCAGGACCTTTCAGAGTGGCCTGGAGCTCTGTGGCTTCAGGCAACTTACCTCAGGCTGTGACAACGAAGCGTTAGGGTCGAGTCCTTTCGATGGGTGATCCTGGGTGGCCTGCAGAGCAACTGGATCTGCCCAGCTGCTGCCCTGAGTCTGTGTTTTCCTAACAGGTGAAGTTTCTTCTGATATTTCTCCAGTGTGGAATAAAAATAACTCCATAAAGGCTGTGGTGGCTTTGGAGAAATAAGCGTTCCAACTGTATTGCTTTGTAGGGTTCAGTTTGATATGTGACTTTTGGAGGTGCTGCTGGTTGTCACCTATATCTAGAGTGTGAAGCTATTTCTCTCTCAGAAATAGGAGGCCTCTTAGCCAACTAATTCAAGAAACCGTAACTGGAGGGGTGGAAGAATAGCTTAGTGGTTAAAGCACTTGCCTAACAAGCTCGAGGCCTTGAGTTTGATTCCCCAGCATCACATAAACTGAGTATGGTGGCCTGTAATCCCAGCACTCTGGGAGGCTGAGGCAGGAGGATTGCCCCCCAACCCCTTTGAATGCCTACATTTGAAAGAAATAAGTTGCAGTGAAAGACTCATTGCAGTTAGTTCCTGTGAAAATACTGTCCCTTGCTTTGAGAACACTTACACACTATTCTTGCCTCTTTCTGAAGCAGTCCTACAAAGCCTGGTTCCTGCAACTCACTGGTCGCGAGGAGGTAGACCAGGATGCCCCCGGGGGCTCTGCCACTAGGGCCTGGCTGAGGGATGGGACACTGAGTGACATCCTCCACCCCACCTTCTCTGTCCTTCCAGGGAATGACACCCACCCTTGGCTGAGGGCATTTGCTCCCCATGAATCAGATGGCTGACCTCCTCTCATACCCTGGAGAAGTTCTAAACTCAGCCTGTCCATTCCGACTCAAGTGGCCAGCCCACGTGCCTCCTCCAGAACCAGAGGTGATGGACCACATTTCCAGGATCAACTGGTTAGGGGCAGCTGGGGCCCACGAACCCCAAAGTGTCTTGGAATCCTGCCTCTGTTGCCTTTCTCCCTTTCCAAGTACCCAGCCCAGGGCTGGTTCAAGGTCCCGTGGGCATACAGCAGGTGCTCAATAAGTGCTTACTGGCATACATGCTTTTCACATACATGATTAACTCATTCTGCTTCCTCTATTTCTTTCCTTAGATAGTCTCTTTTCTTTTTCTTTTTCTTATTTTTTTTTTTGAGACAATGTCTCTATAGCCCAGGCTGGTACTGGACTCACTAGCGTAGCCCAGGCTGGCCATGGACCAGAATCTGCCTGCCTTAGACTCTCTAGCGCTTGGATTAAAGGCATGCACCACCACACCCAGCTTAATGTGGTTCTGGGGAATCGAACTCTGGGCCTTGCATTTACAAAACTAGTGCTTTAGCCACTGTGCCATTCTTCCAGCCCCTCCTTGGGTGATTTTAGTCTGCCTGTGCTCCACTTACTGTCCCCTTCTGCCATCTGGCCACTTTTAAGACTCCCTATTCCCTTCATCAAAGATCCACCAGCCTCCCACCTGACTTCACCTCTCCTTTCTTTCTTTGAGAAAGAATCTTGTCAAGTCCTTAAGTTGCCCAGGCTGGGCTTACACTTGTGGTCCTCCTGCCTCAGCCTCCCAGAGTGCTGGGATCACAGGTGTGCGCCATCATGCCGAGCAGACTTACTGCTTCAAAGAAAGATGAGCAGAGTGCCAGAGCCTGGAGCAAAGAAACAGAGGGGACAGGGGAGAGAAGAAACCACTCTTGTCACACACGCGCGCAACCGACAGCCCCTGGTGCTCCTTCCTGCGACACAGGTGACCGTCATTGCCCTGTTCTCCTGGCCTGTGGATTCTGGGAGGGATGACAAGCATTGAGGGCCCAAAGGAGTCAGAGAATGCATGGTTCTAGCCTCCCTAGCTTTTCCTCTCCTGGCCCTGGGTCCACACTGCTCCCTCCTTCTGGCCTCCACCATTTCCCATAAAAACAGTGCCACCTCTGGGCATGATCTCTCTGTCTCCTCAACTGGCCCTCTTGACATTGGACTCTGATCCGCATAAACTCTTGCCATTTCTCATTCAGTCTTGTTAAGTTCTTTTACTACTCACCTTTCTAGCCTCTGCAGTACATCTCTCCCACAGTAGTACCCAAAACCAGGGCCAAGATTGGCAAAGGGCGGCTGAATTCACCAGCAGAAAACCAGCAGGGTTGGAGGAGAGATCCTCAAAATGTGCACCAAGGGGTTGGGATCTGCAACTTTAAAATACAGAAGATCAGAGCCTGTGATGGTATGAAGACAGCCCCCAACATTCAAGTAACAGTGCTGAGAGGTGAGAGCTTTCAAAGGTTATTAGAGCCAGGCCTGGTGGCCGCAGACCTGTAATCCCAACATTCTGGGAGACCGACGTAGGGGATTGCAAGTTTGAGCCCAGGCTGGGCAACTTCATGACCTAGTAAGATTCTGTCTCAAAATTAAAATGGGTTGGGATAGTAGCATAGTGTGAAGGCTGGATCCCAGGTACCATTAAAAAATAAAAATGAAAAGGTGATGAGGTTGTGAAGATTTTACTCTCATGAATGGATGGGCACCAATATCCCACTGATGAGAGCACACATTTAGACCTGTGTCTGATGAGGTAGGGGATGCGGTAAAGGAAGAGCCCTCCCCAGGTGGCGGTCCCTCGGCCTTGGCCTTCCCAGCCTCCAGAACGACAAGACATAAATCTCTGTTCTCCATCAGTCACTCTGCCTCAGGTGTCCTGTGACAGTAGCCCCAGCAGACTGACAGAACTCAACCCCTCGAACTGCTGCATTTTTTTCATCTGTTGACCCAAAGTGGCTCCTGGTTAGATGGAAGAAGATACAGGAAGGGGCCGGGGACATCATTTAACCCCAGAGCCTCGTGTTAAAGAAGAGACCAAGGATGAGATGTTAGTGACTTGCTCAAAATGACAAAGTGAGTTAGAGGTTGCACTGGCCACAAAACACAGTTCTGATGAGTCACCACTCAGGGCTGAGTCCCCCACCCAGAGCTGATGGATGGTGACAGCCAGTCTGTGCCTGAACCTGCTCCTCCTGTGCTGTCCTGAGAGACTGTCGTGAATCGCTCCAGGGTGCTGCAAACCAGTTGGCAAATGTAGTCATTATTAGGAATTAAATCATATATACTCCCAATTTAAAAATAAAGGCTATTATGAATGTGTATGACAACACCATCTCTAAGAGCTGAAGTGTAAGCTGGGCATGGTGGCGCACACCTATAATCCCAGCACTTGGGAGGCTGAGGCAGGAGGATTGTCCAGAGTTCAAGGTCAGCCTGGGCTCCAGTGTGAGTTTAGTACCAGCCTGAGCTATAGAGCCAGACCCTGTCTCCAAAAAAAAAAAAAAAAAAAAAAAGCAAGAGCTGAAAGGTAGAAACATCCCAAATGTCTATCAACAGATAAATAGATGATCAAAGTTAGTGTATCTATACAATGCAATATTATTTTATTTTACAACTCAGAAAGGTATGTTTCTATAATCTGAACACATTAAGAGACTGAGGCAGGAGAATTGCAATGTTGAGCCTAGCCTGGACAATTTAATGACTGAGTGATACTCCTTCTCAAAATTAAAATGGCTTGGGCATGTAGCATAAAAATAAAAATAAATAAAAAACAAAAAATTTAAAAAGGGCTGAGATGCAGTTCAGTGGGAAAGTTCTAAGTTCAATCTCCAGTTTTGCCAAAAAAGGATTAAAAGTTGCAGATGAAATTTGCTTCATTTTTTTCATTCTCAGTCAGTCATCAAATCGTATCATGAAAGATTTCTTTTCCAATTATAGTCCATCTTTATCTTTTTTTAGGCTTGCTTAGTGCACCCTACTTCCAGTTGACTGTCTGGTATCCACAGGTTCAACCATCTGCAGTTGAAAATGAAGTCTTGGCCTACGCAGTGATGAGGTCTAACTTTGAATATATTATTTTCCATGAAAAATGCCAGACTTGAAAGGCTGCCTATGGTACGATTTCATTTCCTAGAAATCTCTAGAGTAAGCAAATCCACAGGGACAGAGAGTGGATTAGTAAGTTCAGGGGACAGGGAGTGGTGGCTTACTAAACAGCGGATTCCATGTGGGGAATGGAAGGTTCTGGAACTAAACGGTGGTGGTGGCTACATCACCCTGTGACTGTCCTTGATGACCTTGACTTGGATGCACTGACATAGAAGGGGAAAAGGAAAAAAGGACAAAATACTCAACACCCAGCAATTCTTAAGTTTTTCTACTTTTAGCATGGTCTTTGTTCTTGAGGTTGTTGATAGGTGCTGTGTCTGTGTGGGTGAGTCCTGCCCGTCTCTTCCCACCTTCATCCCCAGCGACATCAGCTCAGTAGCCCGTAATCAGCCACAGTCTGAATATCTACTCCACAGACAAGGGGAGACACCACAATCCAATAATGACTACATTGTTTTTAAAGAAGTGAAGTGGATTCCAGTGGTTAGAGCACTTCCCTCGTGCGCGTAACGCCCTGGCCTCAATTCCCCAGTACCACATAAAAATTAGCTCAGGCATCGTGCCATACACCTGTAATCCCAGCATCAAGGACACTGAAGCAGGAGGATTGCTGTGGGTTTGAGGTCAGCCTGGGCTTCATAGTGAGTTTAGGACCAGCTTCAACTACAGAGAGAGACCTGTCTCAATAAATAAGTAGATACATGTATGGATTTTAAAAAGCAACGTAGAAAATGTCACCAACACAGGTTAATCTGAGAAGAGTGCTGTGTGTAGGGCTATTAGCATGTTACAGTTAGCACAAAAACTTGGGGGAACATACCAGTATTGAAAATTGGCATCTGACTCAGCGACGAAGTGGCTCATGGGATTCCAATGCTTTTTTGCTGTTACTTTCTTCCTGTGTTGCTCACCCAAGGCTGCGAGGAGGTCAGCCAGCACGCCTGTCAGAGCTGCACTGAAGAGTCAGTGATGAGCCAGCCGGGCCAGTGGCACAGGCCTGTCATCCCAGCATCTGGGAGGCTGAGGCAGGAGAATCACAAGTTGGAGCCCAGCCTGGGCATCTTAGTGACTTAGTGAAACTGTCTCAAATTAAAATCTAAAACTCAGCTGGGGAGTAGCTCAGTGTGAAGGCCTTGAGCTTGACCATTAAAAAAAAGAAGCCAGTGACATAAACCTGACAGCCACCTATCAGTTCTCCGTGGTCCATTTTGCCAAGACCTGGTTGAACAGCAGTCATAGGTAGGCCAAAAAATCACGAGTTCAGCAAATGTCCATCACGAGGGAATTACCAGCTACGTGTGGAATTGACAACGGAGTGCTGTGTGATGTATCGTTTTAAGTCGTGAGCTGTGTATCTTTGATCTCAGCATTTCCCAAAAGTCTCGTGTTTGGGAGGCATTTGGTTCCTGTGCTCACCAGTAGGATCATTCACGGGTGGTTTCTTGAGCTCTGAGGAGGTGGGCCTGGCTGCAGGGATGGAACACTGAGGGAGTGTGTATTCTTGTCCCCAGCTCCTCCCTTCTTCCTCTGCTCCCTGGCTGCCATGTGGAGAGCCCTTTCCCCCACACCACACCTTTCCGGCACTGCCAGCTGGCCATGTGTGGAGGGAGACCTCTGGAACTGTAAGTCAAAATAACCTTCTCTTTCTTTAAACCTTATGATTCAGATATTGTGTCCCAGCAATGAGGAAAGTGACAAAAGACATTCAGCAAGACACATGCTTATGTATGGTCATACATGGAGGCAGATTTTTTTCCCCTGAGAGTCACAAGTCATGTATCCATACATCACTGGTGACAAAAGATTCCCAGCACTGATGGACCCAACCTAAATGGGTAATAAATATCCAAGGACATTCCAAATGTGTCAGTCCCACCAGAACTGTCATAAATCATCGTTGGAACTCAGAAGCAGGGTGCCAGCAGCAGGGAGAGAAACAAGGTCTGGTGCTTTTGGGGGAGAAGTAGGTTCCATCTGGTTCCACCTGCTGGGGGGAGGAATTCACTTTCCCACTTGAAGGACCAGCCTACAGTGTGTTCCTCAAGTCTCCTGCTTCTGAAAGTTCAGTGGGGAACTGAGCCATTGGATGTGTAGACAAATAAATGGGATAACCGGCCCTCACATGGGTAGAGCATGCTGAGGTGCATTCAAAGCAAAGGAACTCGGCATCCACATCATCTCTAGACTCCTGGCTGCTGGTCTGAGAGACACATCACCTTCTGAGGGAGCAGTTTGGTAGAATTTCTACTAAAGCCCAAGGATCAAGTGTCCCCTCCCCAACCTCCACAAAGCCCGGGCTGTTTATCACACCTTCCTGGCCAGATAGCTCTCCGCTCCTGCACACCGAGTTAGAGGTACTGGTCAAGTCTTCCAAACTCCCTGGGAGAAAGGAGACCTCACTTCCATGATACATTTTAGAAATTCCCTGGGGCTTCCTGGGTTACTCAGTCTAAGCCTGGCAGCAAGGTGGAGAGGAGGGTGTTGTTGGTGTATTCTACATGAGGTAGGGAAACGGAGGCCCAGAGGGGAAGAACAGTAGGTCCAGTTGCCTCAGGCAACTGTAGGGAAAATTAGACCAGACCTGTAGCCAGAAAATATACAAGGGCCAGTTGATATAAGGATGAGGGAAGCCGAACCCTAACCCAAGCCCTAACCCAAACAAAACAAAAACAGATGACGGAAGGAATGCTATGAAATTTCTAATGACTATGATACCCAGCAGTGAAGAGGGTAGCTTCAAGAAAGCATGGCTGTAACTGCCAACAGCATACAGCAGCCTTTAACTACCAACTGTATACAGCAATCCTCCCTTCTCTGAGGGAGATACATTCAAGACCTCCTTCCCCTATGGATGACTGAGACCTTGGATAGTACCAATCAACTATGTACAAACTTGTAATAAAGTTTAATTTATGAATTAGACACTGTAAAAGATTAACATCAATAGCTAACAATAAAAAAAAACAAGAATGACTTAGTTAGTTTCTTGTTACTGAGACAGAGTACCCAACATCCACAATGTAAGGCAGGAAACATTTATTTTAGCTCACAGTTTCAGAAGATCATGGTCCATTTGCGGGCAGCCAGCAATGGTGGAAACACAGAGTGGAGACAGCTGTTCACAGCATGGCAGACAGAAAGCCAAGAGAGGGAGGAAGGAGAGAGCCACCCTTCCAGTCCTGCCCCGGTGATGCTCTCCTGGGTCAAGCCCTAGTGTTCTGACGTCTCTGACCAGGCCCTCTTCTTAACAGCACGTTGGCATTTTACTATGTGCAAATATGTGAGGCTCTGGGGGAGGGGACACTCCAGATCCAAACCAGAACACTCTACCCCTAGCCCTCACTAGACTCATGTCTGCCTCTTTACAGAAAATACGTTTAGTTCTCTTCTAAGGGTTGCCAAAGTCATAATAGTTCCAACATTATTAAACAATCCAAGTCCAAAGACTCCTCTGAGATTCAGGGTAAACTCTTAGCTATGAGCCCTTGTGAGAGTCAAAGAAAAGTTAAATGCTTACAGCATAGAGTATTCCCATTCCAAGAGAGAGGACTAGGAGGATGAAAGCAATTGGACCAAAGCAGGAATAAAACCCTGCAGGACAATAACCAAAACCTGCAGTTCCATTAAATTCTGTAGCTCTGGGGCTGGAGAAATAGCACTTGCCTAGCATGTACCAGGCCCTGGGTTGCATCACCCAGCATCACATGAGCTGGGTGTGGTGTTGCATGCATGTAATGTCAGCACTCAAGAGGTTGAGGCAGGAAGATTGCTATGAGTTTGAGGCCAACCTGGGCTACCTAGTGAGTTCATGAACAGCTCTGGACTACACAGTGAGACTCTGTCTTTAAAAAAAAAAAAAACAAAAAACAAAAAACAAAACTGTAGGTTGTGTCAGCACCCCAGGGCAAAATGTGAGCTCCAAAGGACTTGGGTGGTCCCCCCATACATCATTGCCTCTGGCTATCATGGTTGTAGCTTCCCCTTTGAACTGGCTGTGTTCATAGCCTGTAGCCCTCTTCAGGGGACGATCCAAGCTTCTGCGGTCTCCACTATACTTAGGCTTCTCTTTCACAACTTCATGCATTGCCCTCCCAGGGGAAACACTGCTTGGTCTCCAAGCCCTTACTCTGAAATCTGGTTGTAGGTCTCAATAACCCAAGTTTCACATTCGGCGTGCTTGTAGAACCAGCGCCACATGGATGTTGTGATGGTCTGCCACTGGTTTGAGTAACTGTCTAGCCCTCCGGGCAATTCCTGCTGAGCCCTCTAAGTTCTTAGATGGTTGAACTCCGGTAAACTCTTGGCTCTTTGGCTCTACAGAATGCTCTGGGGCAGTATTCTTAGGGCGAAGTCCTTTGCCCCTCCACCCTTTAATTGGTAGAGGGTGGGATCTTGTTGATTCCCGACACATCCTCAAGGTGTCTTTTTTAAAGTCCTGATTGCAAATGCTTGGCTTCTTTTTATACTAATCACTTTAGCAACCATATACTCTTCTGCCTTTTTTCTCCTGCTTCTCAGTGTGGAGCTGGCCAAAAGCTGAGTATAGTAACCATGTCACAGCCTGAACACAGGTTGTCTTGCAATGTCTCCCATCAGATTAAGTGGTCCACTATGCTTAATTGCAGATTCAGTCATAGTCTCTGGACAAGGGGAAAATATTAACGCAGTTGGGGTTTTTTTTTTTTTTTTTTTTTCCTTTTTTTGACACGCTTTTTGCCAGAGCATGGCCTCCATGGTTTTTAGGCCAAATGTCAATAACATCTGAAACTTCTTGAGCCTGGCCTTTCCAATCCACACTTCTCTTAGCATTCTGGTCTTCTCAGCTCCAACCAGAATTTCCCAACCAACTTGGTTCACAGTATTTTTGGGCTTTATTAGCCAGCATCTTCCAATCTTTCCAAATTCCTCCCACAAACCTGTTCCAACAGCTTCTGAGCCACATGGTCAGGTAAAGTCATAGCATAGACCCCACATCTCTGGTACCAGTTTCTGTCTTAGTTACTTTCTCGTTGCTGGGGCAGAATAGCTGGCACCACAACTTAAGGGATGAGAGATTCATTGGTCCATTCATGGCAACAGTGGAAGCACACAGGGAGCCATGAAGGAGAAAAGCGGTTCTCCAAGGGCATGGCAGACAGGAGAAGGAGGGGCTGTGGGGTTTGACAACGTCTGGGTACATGAGGCTTTTGGGGAGGTACTCCAGATCCAAACCAGAACAGTAATGTACTGTAAAAGTTATATGATCTCATATGTGTGCTCTCTCTCTCTGTCTCTCTCCCTCATCTCATCCTAGTGCACTCAGCCTTGCCTTTGTGATAGTGTCAGATGGCTTAGCACCTATGGAGCAAGGTGATTGAGGGTACAGGCTCAGTGAGGGACCAGGCTGGGCTCTCTGTAAAGTCTACTGGAAAACTTGTACCACAGTCTGGGGACAGCTGACAAGATCTCGCTGACTACTTGGTTACTGATGGCTTGTTAGTGTGTACAGAGTGCATACACTGGACAGAGGATTGACTCAGAGCCTGGGTAGGATGGCGGGGAAAGGTGTGCAATTTAAAAAACTTAAGAGTCGTTTATTTCTGGAATTTTCCATGTAATAGTTTCAGACAATAGTTGAAGAAGTGTAACTGCAGCCACAGAAAATGAAGGTGGAGCCGGACGAGCTGGCCTACACCCGTGACACTAGCACCCTGGGAGTTCAAGGCCCAAGGACTGCAAATTTGAGCCCAGCCTTGGCAAAAGAGCAAAACTGTCTCAGAATAAAAAAAAAATATACAACAGAGTGGGTATGTAGCTCAGAGGGGAAAATAAAATGGGGTTGGGGTATAGCTGAGAGTGAATGCCCTGCGTTTAATCCTAGTACCACACACGCGCGCGCGCGCACACACACACACACACACACACATACACACGCGCACACACACACACCAGAGCCAGCTCTGTGAGGGTGTGTCTGGCTGTGGCTTTGTCCCTGCTGCTGTTCTGCATGTGAGTCTGACTTAGTGCATATTCTAAACCTTCCGGAACAGATCCGGGGCTGGGGAGCAAGTGCCCTCCATCACTATGACCCTGAGGAACTGCATTCCCCCTTTCCCCTTCACCCAGGTCCTTGTCACCTGCTCAGGACGCTCTGCTCTGTCGGTCTCTGTAGCCTGAATTCTATGATGCCAAACTGGGACAGTGCGCTGAGCTGAGGAAAGCAGGAAAAGGGACAGGAAAGGACAGAGAAGGTGAGTGGGCTGAGGCTGGGAGCAATGGAGGAGGGGCTGGGAGCCTGGAGCACCTGTGCGGCAGAGAGAGAGGTTTTGATTTTTAAAGAGTTGCCCTCTTTTGATCCTGAGATCTTCTTGTTATTCAGAAAGTACCAGCAGAGACTGAATTTATATTTTAATAACTTTCGGTTACAAGATGCCACTTCTTTGAACTCCTTGCATGTACTCTCAGCTTGCCATTCAGGTCCAGAAGATTCCAAGCCTGCAGGTCTTCACTGAGCCCTGGGACCAGTGGGGCTGGGCAGGGCGGAGGCCCCTCTTCATGCAGGGCCCTGTGGGCTGACATTGCAGCTCTGGAGGCCATGAGGTGCTGCAGGAAGTGCCCAGTGCTGGGAGGGCTCAGATAAGAGGGGTTTCCTCTGCCGTGGGAACAGGATCCTAGGTGCCAACGGCTGGTGGGGCCTGGAAAGGGAGGACCCAGAGAGAGGAAGAGCATCCTGTGTCTTCACAGTGCAGAGGAGAGTGGCACCATGGTGGGTGTCTAGGCCCACGCTACATCCGGACACTGACATTAGGGACCTCTGTTGGATCTAGTCAGGTGAAGGGAAGTCACCTCGGATCTTATTTTGGTATTATCTTTTTTTGGATTTTATCAAATTTCATAATTTGGAATTTAGAAACTCCAGATCTGAAATAAACTGCTAACATATATTTTTTTCTTTCTATATGTGTCTATGGGACAAGATTAGGGCTGTACTATGCATAAGATTGTGTACGTTGCCATGGGCTCTCCCTGTCCCCAGTCTTCTGAAATAGATCTTTCTTTCTTATATTTTTCTTTCTCTTTCTCTTTCTTACTTGCTTTCTGGATTTCTAAGAGCTGCATGGAATTCCACGGTGTAGACACTGCATCATCTGTTGTACCTATCTCCCATTGCTGGAGATTTCGGGGCATTTTGAACTGGTTTTCTTCCTCCTGTATCAACGAATGGTGGCCACCGTTGTGTCACCACTGGCCATGAGGAGGCGTCAGACAGCAGTCGCAGTTGTCTCACTGGAAGCTCATAACAGCAGGAGCCCTAAGTGCGATTTAGGTGGTGGCAAAGACACGGGGACAGGAGTCCAGCATGAAGAAATGTCTAACAGCCTCCAGAAAGGTGAGGGTGAGCCTCCCAGACCCTGACCGAAAGAGGACTCGGACACAGACAGACTCGAAGGACTGCCCAGGCTTGGTGTCGGGGCACCAGGAATGAGGGAGGCCTGGGCTACTTCCCACCATCCATGTCAAGCGTTAGTGAGCCTAGCTATGCCAGGTGGTGCAGGCCTGCCATCCCAGTGCTCTGGGAGGCGGAGGCAGGAGGACCAAAAGCTTGAGCCTAGCATGGGCACCTTACTGACTTAGTGAGACCATGTCTCAAAATCAGAGATAGAAATGGGTGGAGGATGTAGCTCAGTGTGAAGTTCCTGGGACGGATCTCCAGTAATAGAGAGGGGGGAGCGTGGGGAAGGAGAGTGGGAGAGAGAATTGGGGGGGGGGGAATGCAGAAAGAGAGAAGAAAAGTGCTTATAAGCCTGACTTAAATGGGAATAGCCAGATTTCACACACATTGTTAGATTCCTGTGCCTTTGTTTTATTTTATTTTTATGAGACAGGGTCTTGCTCTGTAGCCTAGGCTGGTCCTAAACTCACTATGTAGCCCAGGATGGCTTTGGACTCATGGCAATCCTCCTGCCTCAGCCTCCAGAGGAGACTTCTGTCCTTTGTAAATGCGATTCCCTCTCCCTAGAACACCTGTTTTTCTCTACCTGAAACAACTCTCCTTCTGTTTGAATTCCTGTTCATCCTTCAAAACCCTTGTTTTTATTTAAATACAAAGTGTTTCCTAAAGACTCGTGTATGGACAGCTCAGCTCCTAAGACAGCCGTGTTCAGAGGTAGGGATTTGGGTGAGGGCTTGGATCATGAGGGCTATGGCTTATCAATGGATTGATCACTTCATAGCTGAATGGTCCGTCCGGAGGAGGCAAGTCACTACGAGTGCGATGCTGGGGACTCCGTCTTGTCCTGGGCTCTCTCTCACGCATTCTCTGCTCCCTGTCGGCCATGAGTTGAGCTGATTCCTTCCACCCCATGCTCCGCCGTGATGCTGTGCCTTACTACGAGAGCAATACAGCCACGTGACCATGGACTGCAGCCTCCGAAACCCTGAGCCACGGGAAGCCGACTAACATGACTGGTCTGCCACCACCTGCTCTGTGGTGCCCTCTCTGAGCCCTTCCGCCAGGTGGAATTCCTGGTCCTTCCCTTCTCTGCACCACCACTCTTACCCATCACCTTGCACTTATTTGCTTGTGTGTTTGCAGGTCACAGAAGGCGACTTAACAAGATGCTATGGGAACCCATCTGCGTTACCTTTCTTCCCAATTCCCCAGCCCACAGAAGCTAAGAAAGTGTGTTTCATTTCATTTCATTTTTTGTTTTAGTGGTACTAGAGATTGAACCTAGCACCTTTGCACTAAGTTACACCCCTAGCTCTGCTTTATAATTTTTATTTTTATCTCCAGAGGCTTGCTAGCTTGCCTAGGTGCCCTTCCTGGGCTCAAACTTCTGATCCTCCTGACTCAGCTTTCCATTGTGCTTGGGATAGACTGTACCACCAAGCTAAGAAAGGTTGTTGTTTAAAAAAAAAAAAAAAAAAACACTAAACTGAGTGTTTCCAAGCATCAGGTTTCCTCTGCTCCAAAGGAGATAACAACACCTGCCTTCATTACTTTCAAGGATTTAAATAAATGAGAATAAAATGACTAACAAACAGAAATACCTCCAAAAAAGGCATGCAAGCCTCGTGAAGGTCAGGGCCCGTGAAGGCACGCTCTGCCCCAGCACCTGGCTCCTCAGCTGGACGTGAGCTAACCTTATTTGGTGCAGGAAGTGCTTGCGGCTTTCCCGAGCCTTTGGCGTGTGGCTGTGCTCTCAGGCGGGACCGGGGTCAGCTGAGGACAGCAGCTACACACGGACGGCTGTTTGAATATGCACCACCATCTCTCCCCAGCCCTTCCTCAGTTTATTTTTCTCCGTTGCACTTTTCACTCCCTGACGCCATCTCATAAACAGTGCCTCGTGAGGGTCCTGCCAGGCGCAGGCCGCTGGCCGCTCTCTCCCAGGTATGTTATCGCCCTGGCCTTGCCCCTCGCTGGTCCTCTGCAAATCGGATGTGGCCAAGGGCCCGGGTTTGGGCTCACTGGAAGGAACGAGTGATGGCAGCTGTCCCTCCAGGCCCGGGCTTTAGCATGCTGGCGGCAGCCCCACCAGCCCTTCCTGCCGCCACCCAGGTTGCAGCAGCAGCCCAGCACCACCCAGGCAGGTGAGGACAGTGCCCTGGGGGCTTTGAGCACCGTGAGGATGAAGGACCCGGTTCACTGCTTGAGCACATGCGTGAAGCTGGCTTCCCGACATGTGCCTTGAACTGTCATTCAGGAAGAAGTCCACTTCCGGTCCTTTGGCACTTTGTGGGGGTCTCTGTCACAGCGACCCGACCTGGTCGTGTGCCCACGAATGTTTCCTGGCAATTGGTACTTTGTCGTCTTCATTCACCGAAGTGCATCATCTCCTGCCACGCAACTGCACCTGGCTCCCCGCACGTGCTCAGACTAGCACTGCAAGTGGAGGCAGCATGTCCACGGGGGGAATCACTGATGGGCTGTGGGCCCCCCAATCCTTGGACCTCAGTTGCCTCTCACAAGTGGGGCCCCCTTTTTGAATTACCCAGATGAAGGCACCATATTTAAAGCACATGAAACTGCCTGACGCGGAAGTGCTCACTAGTTATTAGAATTCCTGCTCATTGCACACGTCCTGTTTTCTGCAGCACTGCAGCTGATTTCGTGTCAGATTAGCCGGCCTCTGGTTGCTTGGGTGGCAAATGTGCTGATGTCATCCGTTGGCCCGGACTTTGCCTAGGAGTCATGAACTCGGTGTGATGGCTTTGAGAAATCGCATGCAAATTTATGCAAATCGCATACAAATTTGTATTAAAATAGACTCCAGAGGGCCTACGCATTTACTAGAAAGAATTGGGTGGGTTTATGCCTCTGCTCCATCAATTTTGTCAGGTTTCCAAGTTGGCTCTCTCAGAAAGACACCTGGTAGGAGGGAGTGGGCCCGTGGGCGAGTACGCGTACCATGGGCAGACGCGTGTCCCCAGACAGGCAGGAAGGGTCCAGGAGGCCTGTGTCACAGCGTAAATCCTGCTGGGCAATCAGTATGTGTGGCTGATCCAAAATAAATCGTAAAATTGCAGGTTGTGAGGCCCCGCTGACCGGTCCCCCCTCCTTCCCCTCTCCAGGAAATCCCCCTGGGAGCCTCCCATCTTTACGTAACCCTACTGGTGAGGCCCAGGAAACTGGCACCAGAGTCCAGCATGTCACAGGCCTCAGGGCTCCTCAGCTGTGGAAAGCTGAGACCTCTGAACCTCCTGAGGCTGGGTTTCTGTAAAGTGGACAGGATGGAGGACTAGCTCAGCAGTTATAGCGCTCGCTTGGCGAGTGCAAGGCCCCGGGTTCGGTTCCCCAGCATCACATAGGCCAGGTGTGGTAGCGCAAAACTGATCCCAGCGCTCAGGAGGCTGAAGTGGGGGAGTGCTGTGAATTCGAGGCCAGCCTTGGTTCCATAGTGAGTTCAAGACCAGCTTGGAATACAAAGGGAGACCCTGTCTCAAAAAAATAAAACAAAGAAGGGACAGGTTGGTTCGTGGCCCGCCCACATGGCATTAGCACCCCAGGCAAGGGGATTTTGCAGTCCTGTGTCCTGTGTCTGTCTCAGGAAAGCATTATGGGAAGTCACCAGTTATGGTGGAGGTAGGCTGTGGGCCAGGAGGGGAAGCCACGCGGGCACGAGAGGTCTGGGGCGCTGGTGGGGCCAGCAGGCCGCCCAGCAGCACCGTTAGCAACCTGCTTCCCTGGACTTTCCTCAGCAGCAGCGCAGCCTGCGAGGGCTTTGTCCGAGCATGATTCCAGATGGCCGAATCATGCACCCAACATGCCTGAAGATGTGGGGAGCTGGGGTGGCGGGCAGAGCCCCCGCAGGGCTGCGGGATGTGACGGCAGAGAAGACGCCATCTTGGCCCACACAGAATTAACCGCCCTTGCTGTCCTCTCTCACAGGACCTCCCTGTCTCCCCCGCAGGGCTCAGCAACCAGCCAGTCAAGGAGGCAGACATGCCATCAGTCACTACCATGCCACACGCAAGAAGGGACAATCCGGGCAGCCTGGACTGCAGGAGACACAAGGGAGGAAAACGAGGCTGACCCCAGGGAGGTCGCAGCCACGGGGAAGGCACAGCCCTCCCAGAGCGGCAGGACCCCACCAGGTGGAGCGGCAGAAGGCGTGCGGTGTACCAGGGCCTAGAAGCAGGAAGCTGGCAGCGGCGTGCCCAGCATCTCTTCGGACAGTCCAGTCCGCAGTGCCAAGGAGGACCTTCCCCAGTTTCCCCACGCAGACGTCCCCGATCCCGCACAGGCCCGTGGCATCTGTTTATTTGTGGTACCTGTTTGGCAGTTGTCATAAACGGCGAGTCCTTGAGTCAGGTGTCCTCTTCTGCTGCGCGCATCCTGGCACTCCAAGGAGGTTGTGAATCACGCTAGAGGCGAGGCCGTCCTGGCTGTCTACTCCAGGGATCCAGCTGCGTACCTTCTTGGGAATATTAAGCAGGTAAGAGCTGCCCTTTGCTGGAGTGTCCTGTGGCTAAAGCACTTTCACCTTCAGTGTCTTGGGCGCCCCTGCGCTGTCCCGCCAAGGATGACTGTGTACGCTGTCACCTCATTGCGTTCTTACGATGACCTACGAGCTCGATGCTCTGTGTGCCCATTTTACAGATGAAGCAGCTGAGGCCTGGAGAGGCTGCTGTCCACGCAGAGAAAAGAAGCCGCCACTCGGAAGTGGGGGGTGGGACTAGGTTCTGACCGCAGGTTGGTTAGCCTAAGGGAGAATGCTTGGCAATGGGTTCCACCCACGCTCACTGCTCTTGTTTTGGTACACTGGTAGGACAGGGTTTTACCACCCGCATGTAAGTCTTGAGCTCCAACTAAACTGGTTCCTCACCCTCTTTCTCCTATGGTTCCAGGCTCAACCCCAGAGCCTTTGCACTGAGATATATCCCCAGCCCAGTCTTTATTTTTCATTTTGAGACAGTCTCATTAAGTTACTAAATTGGGTCTCCAACTTGTGATCCACCTGTATCAGCCTCCCAGAGTGATGGGGTGATTTTTTTTTTTTTTTTTTAAAGGAAAGGTCTTGTTCTGTAGTCCAGGCTGGTCTTGAACTCACTATGGAGCCCAGGTTGGCCTTGAACTCATAGCAATCCTCCTGCCTCAGCCTCCCAAGTGTTGGACCACAGACATGTACCACCACACCCAGTTTATGTGGTGCTGGGGAACTGAACCCAGGGCCCCATGCTTGCTAGGCCAGCACTTTAACCACTGAGCTACGGCCCCAGTCCCTGGTTCTTCCTTCCTACGGGCCCTTCCTGTGCCCTGGGCTCCCTGAGCATGAAGACGTGCCTGCTCTGTCTTCACATCCCAGTACTTCACGTAGCATCTGGCCTCTAAGAAAGGAGAGGAAAGAGACGTAGGGTGGGCTTGGGATGACACGGGAGGACCCCAGGAAGCGGCCTGGGCAGTTTCCTTTTGCAAACTTAGAATGTGGTAAGAGGGTACAGTAAAGGCTGTGCCAGGGCCAGGGGATGAAAGGAAGTCATTTATGGGGTGCTGTGCATTTCTGTTGGGGGGAAGAGGGTGAGAAAGGTGATTGAGGAGCCCTAAACTTCCAGCTACTGCAAGATTGACAGGGGATTCTGTGCCCCTCACTTGAGTTCCCGGCTTTCCATGGGACCAGAGCCAAGGCCGTCTTAGGGAGCTGGCAGTCCTCATCGCACCGGGAAAGGTGGCAGTATCTCCAGGTGAGACACCACAGGCGTCACTGGGAATGGGGAACTGGCGGAGGATCCGCTTCGAAGGTGGCAATTAGTCACAAAGGAGGCATTTCTTGAGCTCCCAGTGTGCTCCAGGGCTGACTCTGGGGTCTGGGATTGACACTGGCCCCACAAACCTTCTGTGCCGGTGGCAGGCAAAGGTGGTCATGCCGGTGGTAATAAGGGCTTTGACAAGAAGGAGTCAAGGGATCACAGAGGAGTTGGGGGTGGGGAGTGGTCAGGAAAGCCCTGTTGGAGGAGCTGATATTTGGGCTGAAAAATCCTGAGTGACCAAGTGGCACCAACCATGCCAAGAGTTTGGGGCAAGACCAAAGATCCTGTGGCAGAAATGGCACCGGAAACCAGGTCCAAGGAAGGATCAGTGTGGCTGGAAACTGAGCCACCAGGAAAAAAGTCCAAAGTGGGCGGGTAGAGGCAGGTGCGGCCAGACCACGCAAGGTCTGGTGGGATTTCACTCCAAGTGCTGTGGTGTCTTAGTGCTGTGTAACAAATTAACTCCCAATTTAATGGTTCAAAACAAATCCCATTTCTTTGTCTGCTAGCGTCTGTGGTTTGGACTAAGCAGACATGGTGGGGAGGTAGACCAAGGGGCACTGCCAATGGCCAGAAGATAGGGGCAAGGCAAGAGGAATTGGAGGTGACACCAGGCTTGCTAGGGTGTGGGTCTCGTGGGACAGAGTGGCTTCAGCCCCGCCTTCCACATTTGGAGGATGGCTGGCCAGCTTTAGGAACACTGGTTCTGCACAGAGAAGAGTTTCCAAGGGGCTGACCCCACGGTCACACCAGCCAAACCGGGGTGAGGGAGGAAGGGGGAGCCAGTCACCTCTAGTTGAGTTCACAAAGTCAGAGCTAGAAAGGGTTGAGGAGTGCAAATGCATGCGTGCTGACGTGTGTCTGTCTCAGGTGGGCCACAGCTGGAGAATGGTTCTGGGCAGCGAATTACTCAAACGGACGCTAGAGTGTGAGGGCTTTGCTAGCTAACAAGTTACAGGGTGTCAGACATGAATTCTTTACCTGAAGGCGTGAAATCTTTATCTGTGTAGACGTAAAGGGGACTAAACTACAATATGGCTCCCAATTATTATATAGGGTATCCCAAAAGTCACCATACATATAAAAATATTAAAATCATAATGATGTGTTTGCTCAAGATTAACTCATCATAATATTTGAAGTAATGCTAATGCTAAGAGAAAGATTATGCAAGTACTAAAGTTAATGTACAAGGTATCCCAAAAGTTGCAATATATATAAAAAATTAACACACTTTTGGGGCATCCTGTATTACTAGTATCTGAGAATCTCACTGCTGCACACCAGATAGATATATCATATAAACCACCTAACAGCCCCAAATAGGTAGGTTATCCCATTTCATAGATAGAAAAACTGATTTCTAACACTTTCCCAAGGTGACATTTCCTGGATTTGATCCAGGTCTGTCTGGCTCCAAACCCATTTTCCAACTGCTACTACCAACCCAACTTCCCTTTAGGCCAGGTGGAAGATTCATTTCCTGGGTCCAGAGGGGAAAGAGAGACAGGCGTGGGAGTAGGTTTGCAGAGAGAAGAGGACGTGTTGGGCGCTGATCACTATTGGCGGCAGGTGGTGCCCCCTGGTGGTGGTCACGAGGAAGAGCAGTTACATGGGAACGTGGGTTTGGCCATTTGGTGGGACGCAGAAACTCTAGCAGTGTGCAGAGACGGGTTTCCATGATGTCATGCTGTCCTCAGGAAGTGGGCTAGTGTGTGTTTCCTTTCTTGGGACCCAGCGGGTATCCTCGTGCCCAGGCAGCCAGCACTTAGATATGATTGACACCAGTGGACCAAATGACATCATCAAGTGCCAGCCACATTTTTTGCAAGCCTAGCCCTTGCACCTGGATCCTCACTCCTGTGCCTCTGGACTTGGGGGCATAATCTTCGTGACAACTCAGGCCCGGGACTTTGCCTAATGGAAATGTCAGTCTAGGAACCCAGGGGGCAAAAGCTTCTTACAGGTTGTGCCCAGGGTCCAGGCCCCAAGTGGAGTGCAGGATTTTTGAGGATGCTCTTATCCTGAGGAATGACACGAAGACAGGAAATGCCCTGCAGTGGGGGAATATGGGCAAGGAGGAGGTGAGGTTCTGGGGGCGCAGGGAGAGCTGGGGATGACATGGCAAGATGTTTGCCACAGCCCTGCTCAGTCGGAGCCCTTAGGATGGGAACCCTGAAGAATGTGTGGGGCCCTCAAAGAATGAAGGCCAAAGCAAAGCTGAGAAATGCAGGGCCTGGAAGTCTGTCTGTCTGCTCTTGTCCTCACCTGTACAGCCCCACCCTGCCCCCGTGCTAGGAGGAAGTCCCAGGACAGCAGCGAGGTGAGGTAGGGGTGAGCGGCAGGTGGGCACACAAGATGCTTGTGATCTATTTCTGGCGCCCATCACTGACTCATAGATTGACCTTGCCAAGGTCGTGGCTATGTGTTTCTTGCTGGGTGTGGGGATGGGGAGGGAGAGACAGCAAAGCTTGCATTTCCCCAAGGGAGGGGAGCCCTAGACACGGGGATGCCCCTGTTCCCCAAGGGCCCCCACCATTGCTGGTATTGCTAGTATGAAGTAGGGAAAAATATTTAGATCTGGATCCAAGAGACTTTGGGGACACTCAAAGCAAGAAGTAATGACTTAGGGACACTTTTGTAAGTGAAATGACAGATGCTTCTCTAAAGTGTACACATTCCCGTGGGAATGGGACTCCCTACACAGGAGAAGGGGAGGTGCCTTCTCCCTTCTGTCGGGATGAGGCGACAGCGGCTAGAAGTGATACTTCTCTGTACATTACCTGAAGTTTCTTCTACTATTTTGCTGCCAAGAGTCCCGCTGTTCTGAAGCCCTGGTTGACCGATTCTTTACATTTACGGGTAGAAATTTGCTGTTTGTGTTGGTCGAGTCGCCAGTGAGATCCAGTTGTCACCTGTGCTCAGCACAAAGGAATCAGTCCCACCCGAGTTTACTGCTGAAACCATCCCAGCGTTTTACTCTGGGTGACCTCCTGGGTAAAATCCCACTTGCCAGATACTTGAAATTTTGAGGAATTTATCTTTAAGGAATCTAGGCTGAGACATTTCCAAATGGCCTGGGGAAGATTCTGTGGCTGGGGTGGGACTGAAGCCAGTTGTACTGATTCACAGGTGCTCCAGCCAATCCAAGCACTTGGAAGGGGGATGTTACACCCTGAGACCACGCAGGCCACATGTGCAGGACAGCAGCTCCCCCAACGCATCTGGGAGCAGCTTTCTCAGCCTCAAGCTGGGTTTTGACCCGCTGGGTACTGGGCCAAGCCATCCACCCCTCAGGGCACTCCTGCAGAGTGGCAGCCCAGGCAGGGTTTACCCTGTCCCCTGCTGTCCTTTGACTTGGCATCAGGCCTTCTCAGCACTGTCTCTTTCAGAAGGTGAGACGGGAGGGGTTGGGGAGCTGGGCCACTGGAGCTGGGGTCGACAAAGGGAAAGTAGGGCCCTGGGAGAAAGGGGACTGGACTCCAGAGGCCAGGCTTAGGGTAAGCAGGGAAAGGGCCGCAGGAATCCAGGCCCCCAGGTGCCCCTGCCCCTGCCCCTCCCCGTGGGCTTTTGCAAATGCCCCCAGCTAGAAGCCCCAGGCTCCGTCCCAGGGCTCAGTGGCTTGATCCCTGGGCTCAGAGGCATCGACCGCCTGCCTGGACCTTTGGGAAAGGCTGGGGACTTAGCGCGGGCTTCAGAACTTTGGTCTCCACCGATCCCCAGCAGGCCCGCCAGGAGCTCGGGGCCTGCCTGTTGCCCTGACAGCTGTTCCCTGGGTTATTTTGGTCCTGAGGGAGCTGGTCAATTCCAGGGTATTTAGACCAGAATAGCCAACAGCAGGACAATCTCCTGGAGCTCTACACGGACGCCCCTCCATGGTGAAGCTGCTACAGGGAGTAGAACAGAGAGGAAGGGGTTAGGGTGGGAGTGCGGAGACGGAATTTTCCCTCCAGAGCCTGAGGCCAACTCCATGACTGCCCACGGAGGCCATCAAAGCTGGGGGAGGGGACAGGTGCGGAAGGGAAGAACAGTGATCGTTTCTGAACATTTTCCTGACACCTTAGTACACTAGAACAGCCGCAGCAGGAGACGCTTATGAGCCATTCAGCCAATCCCATTTCACAGATGGGGTTCCCCGGGGCTCAGAGAGGCAGAGTTCCTGGTGGCAAGCTACGCAGCTGGGAACCTGGACCACAGCGCCTGTTGGTTTGGACCTCTGTCAGGCCCGCCTGGGATCCGTGCCTGGTGGACCGTGGTTCCACCATAAAGCCTGGGCCAGCGTGGAAAGTGCTGACTGGTCCTGGCTGTCCTTCGGGGTGTGGGGGGGAGGGGCGCAGGGCCCCCACTCGCTGCTCCTCCTCCTCTTGTGGGTCAAGTGCAGGAAAGGAGGAGGAGGGACGAGGGGGAGGGAGCCCAGCCACCCTGGAGCTGCGCCCAAGCTCAGATCGCAGCCCCCACCCTCCCCGTTACCCCTCCCCCCCACCTTGCAGGGATTGTCCCTGAGCGGAGCGGATGACCCCGTCCCTGCGCTCCAGGAGAGCGCTCTGGCACCCGGTTGGCTCAGAGGCGCGGGACGCATGCCCCGGACACGCCCCACGGAAACCGCTCGGGGCTCCAGACTCAACTTAGTCGCCGAGCGCCGCCGGCCAAGCCTGCGCGACAGGTTTTCCTCCCGGGACCCCCAACGGCTCGCGCCGCCCCCGCCCCGCCCCGCAGGTTTCTGTCCTGCGCGGGTCAATCGCTTCCCCAGCGCCCTGCCTCCCGCCCGGCCCAGCGCGCCCGCGTCCCCGCCGCGGTGCCTCCCCGGCCGGGCTGCCGGCTTCTCGCCCCCGCGCGCGTCCCCGCGGTCGCCGCCCCGGGGGACCCTCGGCCATGCGCCCCGCCGCGGCGCTCCGGCTCTGCGTGCTCCTGTCCGTGCCGCTCCGGCCGGGCCCCGCGTGCCCCGCCGGCTGCTCCTGCACCGACCCTCACACCGTGGACTGCCGCGACCGTGGGCTGCCCAGCGTGCCCGACCCCTTCCCGCTGGACGTGCGCAAGCTGCTGGTGGCCGGCAACCGCATCCAGCAGATCCCGGAGGACTTCTTCATCTTCTACGGCGACCTGGTGTACCTGGACTTCAGGAACAACTCGCTGCGCTCGCTGGCCGAGGGCACGTTCAGCGGCTCGGCCAAGCTCGCCTTCCTGGACCTCAGCTACAACAACCTGACCCAGCTGGGCGCCGGCGCCTTCCGCTCGGCGGGGCGGCTGGTCAAGCTGAGCCTGGCCAACAACCGCCTGGCGGGCGTGCACGAGGCGGCCTTCGACAGCCTGGAGTCGCTGCAGGTGCTGGAGCTCCACAACAACGACCTGCGCAGCCTCAGCGTGGCCGCCCTGGACGCGCTGCCCGCGCTGCGCACCGTGCGCCTGGACGGGAACCCCTGGCTCTGCGACTGCGACTTCGCCCACCTCTTCACCTGGATCCAGGAGAACGCGTCCAAGCTGCCCAAAGGTGAGCCCGGGCGGGGCTGGGGGCGCCGGACGGAACAGGGACAGACCATCGCGGCCCCCACTGGCTCCCCACCCCACGGGGGACCGTCTGTGGGAACCGGCTTGGGGCGTCACCTGCCTGGCGAGAGCCGCTTAGGGTGTGAAGCTAGGTGGTCCTGGCCTGGACTTTCCGGATCTCTGCAGGGAGCTGGGTGACGAGGAGGAGGGACACAGCTCCTGAGCTTGGGGTTTCCTAGCCATGGTGAGGGAAAAGTCACCTACTTGTGAGCCATCAGACTATCCTGGTGGCTTTGTAGCCCAGATAGGAAATACAGGTCAGGCTGGTGCTGCCTTCCCTCCTTTCCTAAAGCTGCATCCATTTGGGCCATGCCTGCATCCATGGCACAGGGGGCACAGAGAGAGAAGGAGCTCCGGAAGGCCAGCAGGACAGGAGCAGAGGTGGAGCTGAGGCGGGGACCCCACATGAGGGTTGGGGTCCAGCAGATGGTAACACCTAGGTCATTAGGTGAGTTTGTGGGCCTCCTCGGTGCCTGCGACGACCTCACAGTGCCAGGCCTGCCTCCCACTTTGCCCTCAAGGTTTGTGGAGTTGGAGCCACGTGTGAAAGGTGACACAGATGCAGACGTAGCTTCCGTATCTTTCATTTCATTTCCTGAGCATTCTGCTCCCACGCATGCAGAATTCATGCCCCAAGTATGCAACGTGCACTGTGAGCACACACCATGCAAAGGTGACACAAGTCCTTATGAGGCCCTTTCACTTCTGGTGGCTTCATCAGTGAGCAATTTCTTAAAAAAGTTCTGGCTTGGAAGATATAGAGTCCCCCTACTTTAAATTTTGTCCTTGTTCTGCGCTCTGGCTCCCCTGACCACCAGATAATAGTCGCAGTACCAGACTTCCTTGGGTTCTCCTCTGTGGCTCCCCCACTGCCTTTGGGGGAGCTTGTGTCTTCACTCGCACGGTCTTGCAGGTGAGGATGAGGTGTCCTGGAGTGTGGAGCTGGGGGTTCAGTGTCAGGTCTACTTGGGGGGCTGAGACCTTGGACTGGTCACTTGGCCTTCCTGTGACTCAGTTTCCCTATCTCTAGAGCATTTGAGTTGATCTCTTGAGATCTCCACAGAGCTCTGGCTGAAAGTCTGCCACTTGGGTTGGAGTCTGGCTTCGCGTCTGGGTGACTCTGAGGAGGACACCCCACTTTTTTCATCTTCCCCTTCCTCCTGGGCACATGAAATTGGAAACGGGTCACGCCATGTGGACTTTCCAACTGGGTGGTGGTCGGGGTCAAAATGAGATCTAGTTCCCCCTGCTCTGTCTGGATTACAGGGAAGAGGATGGGCGCCAGTTGGGTTTGTGAGGCTGGGGGAAGGATGGGCAGGCTCAGAGCAGGGCATGGGGCCCATGTTCACAGGGGCAGAGCAGGGCTGGGAGTGGGGAGCGTCTCACCTAAGCAGGAGAGGACGGAGGCAACTCCAGGGCACTTCCCAGGGCACAGTGCCCAGGGCAGCTCCGGTCTCAGTGCAGCTGCTGCTGTTGTGTGGCCAGAGTGGTGTCCCCAGACTGAACCAGAGGCGGGTGTGTGTGTGTGGGTGTGGGTGTAGGAACCAACCACCAAGGCCGCAAAAACAAGAGACCAACGGTACAGACCCGGATTCAGATTTATGATGGGCCAGCCCCTGACCTCCCTGAACCGTGTTTCCTCACCCCTAAAGTAACGATTCAGTGACAATACCTCTCCCCCTCTCCTTTTACTGGGGATTGAACCCAAGGCCTACACCCTGAGCTACATCCCCAGCCCTTTCTAAAATTTTTTGAGACAGGTTCACTAAATGACTAAGTTGCCCAGGCTGGGCTCAAACCTGGGATCCTCCTGCCCCAGCTTCCCAGAGTACTTAAATTCCAGACCTGTCTGGGCCATCACTCCCAGCCTGCTGTGAGATTTAAATGAGCCCAGCCTGGGGAAGCCCACAGCGGTGCTGAACCCGGGCAGGCCGCCGGCCCGCCTGCTTGTATCTTTCTTCTTATACTTGATTTTTTTCCTTAAATTTTAGTTAACATGTAATAATTGTACCTATGTATGGGGCACAGTGGGATCATTTGGTGTGTGCTTCCAGAGTGGTCAATCAGGGTGAGTGACACGTCCGTCTCCTTAAACGCTTGGTGTTTCTTTGAGCCTTTAAACTCATCTCTTGTTCATTCTTAAAACATGAAATAAGTTGCCGCCAACTGGTCACGCTTCTGTGCTGCCCTCCCTAGAGCCTCCTTCTGTGATCTTGGCAATCCGGAAGGCTGAGGCAGGAGAATCACAAGTTCAAGCTCAGCCCGGGCAACTTAGTCACTTACCCATACGCTGTCTCAAAATTAAAAGAAAAGGAAAGGAAAAAAGGGCCAGGGATGTAGGTCAGCGCGAAAGCCCTGGACTTGATCCTCCGTACCAAAACAAAATTAAATGACCGAGCCCGCTCAGTCAGTCAACGGGAACGCAAGAGGGGGAATGTGGGTTGAAGAATACGTGGACTCTTGCATGGGATGCTGCAAAAGACGCTTTATTATCTACATCATTCCTTTATACCCGCCTTGCCTTCCCACTAGTTAACAGTCACGTGTTCCCACACCTGTTCCAAATTTCAAACGGAAAACAAGCAAAACAACACGAGACTTCAAACAGTTAATAAACAAGCAACACCTGGAATTTCAAAGGGTCAAAACAACACGTGCAAACGGTCAAAACAACACGTGACTTAAAATTAGTAAACAAGCAACACCTGGAATTTCACACAGTTCATCCGGTAAACAAGCAAAACAACACGTGATTTAAAGGAACTTGGCCGAGGTCAGCAATGCTGAGGCTCTCGGGCCCTGAGGGCCCCAAAAATTAAACAAAAACCAGACCCTCAGTTCTGTACCTGGTGTGCCCTAGGTGTGCTGAGCGTGTAGAGCAGAAGCCAGGGAACCCGTGTGGGGACCTGCTGGAGCCATCACGAGCTCAGCAGAGGGGGGGCAAAGATCCACCCTCACGCCTTGCCGTCCCTTCCCCTGTTGGGCAGGGAGCTTCCGGTGTCCTTGACTGGCTGTGGCAGTGTCTGGCAGGTGAGCCTCCCCTGTGGCCACGGAGCTGATCCAGAGCGATCAGACCCTGCGCTCTCTGGTCCCTCCCTCCTGGCTCCTTGGGGTTGGGAGCAGAATCGGAGGCCAGAAAAGGAGCTGCCCTGCTGGAGAGAAGAGGACGGATGCTCACAGGGGCTAAAACCAAAACAAAACAGGTAGCAAAGCAATAAATAAATAATCCAGGCACCCCATTAGTGTTGAATTTCACACACACTGATTGTGTCATGGTGTTTGTTTTATTGTGCCCAGGCTTTCACACAGAGCTCTATCCTCAGCTCCTGTTTTGATTTAGATTTTGAGACAGGGTCTCGCCAAGTTGCTAAATTGCTCAGGCTGGGCTTCAGCTTGAGATCTTCCCGCCTCAGCCTCCCAGAGTGCTGGCATGGCAGGCCTGGGCCGCCGCGTCTGCCTACATGTTTTAATGTATTTTTGTGTAGTATGTGGTGGCGTCTACTTATACAAAAACTTCACAAGCGTCCTGCTTTTGTCCCGCCACCCTTCCACCCTGCCTCGGGTCGCTTTCTTGGTGACAGGTGCTAGCTCTTCATACGGTGGCCAAGCCCGCCAGGTGCTTCTGCCCACAGTTTGCCCAATAAGAGATAAATGAGTTTAAAGGAAACGTGGTTTCCACAAGGTCAGCGCCGGAACTCAGGAGCATCCAGCTCCAAATCTGAGCTCTCAGGGGTGGAAGGGAGAGCGAGGTGGCCTCAACCCTGCCCTTGTCCCTGGGGACGGTGGCTGCTCCCTCCTCCTTCCTTCCCCCCCATTCGGCACCTGTTAGGTCACGAGGCTCTAGGCCATTAGGGACTTTGGGTCACCAAGGGAACAATGTCATTTTCTTGTTAAGTAGAAAGGGCTCCGGACCTGGGAGCCCAAGACTTCAGAAGTCACCTGGGTGGTGGACCAGCAGAGGTTGGGGAAGGGACCGGAAGCAGCTGTGACACGGCCTCCTGGCCACAGATGCTGTGATGCTGAGGGCGTCCACCGTGATGTTCTCCTTTCATACAGCCGGACAAGTGGGCAGGAAGTAAGGACATAAAAGTGAGGTGTTTCTCAAAGCATCATGGGAGAGCCACCTTGGGGAGACCGCAGGGGTCTTGGCTGACACACAGTGCAGAGTCCTGGGGCCCTGGGGTCTCCTGAGTGCGTGTCTGGGGGAGGGGGGGCTGGGGATCTGCACTGTAGCCTGCCCCATCGCTGGGATCCCCTCTGCGCCCAGGAGCCTGAGAACCACTCTTATCAGAGTCCTCACCTCCCCACTGTGTGACCTTATTTGCATTGCCTGCTGTCTCTGGACCTCAGAGTTTTCTTTTGCAAACACAGCGGGGGGGCTAAAGGGCTCCTTCCAAGTCTAACATGGTTTTAAGGCAAAGGAATATGCTCTGGTTTTAAAGTTTAGGAAGTTGAGGCCTGGAGAGGCTGTGGCCTTTCAAAGTCCACCCTGCTGGAATTCAGGGGTCATAGCCTCTGTGGAGGGCTGAGGGGGGGGGGGGGGCAGAGCACCCACACAAACTGGGGCTCTGAGTGTCCGGGCTTAAGATGCTGTCCCAGCAGGACTGGCCACCTGCTGTCTGCAGCCTGGGTCCAGGAGCATCCAGGAGAAGAGCCTGTCGGGTTTGAGATGTGGAGGGATGGGGCCACAGGGCTGTGGGCGGGCTTGGGCGTGGGGTCATGTGGATTTTTTTTCAAAATAAAATTATTGTTAAAAAACACAAAATACACAACAAAAGAAAGAAAAAGAGAGAGAAAGAAAGATGCACAGGAGTCAGGTGTGGTGGCACAGCTCTATAATCCCAGCACTCTGGGAGGCTGAGGCAGGAGGATTACAGCTGGAGCCCAACCTGGGCAGCTTAGCAACTTAGTGAGATTCTGCCACAAACACAAAAGCAAAACCAAAGAACGAACCTAAAAATGAGTGGGGATATAGCTCGGTGCAAAGGCCCTGGGTTCTGAAAGGCGCAGGGAGGTCTTCAGGTGGGAGGCTGAACTGGCCACAGGATCCTTGACACCTCTCTTTCTGGTCACTGCTCTGCTGAGTCGCAGAGGTACAGGGAGTGGGGTGTGGCGGGGGCGGGGATAGGGCAGAACAGCACCAGGTCCCTTGTCCCCGCAGGGCTCTGCTGGCCCTGGCCCCCGTGGGGACAGGCTCTTGAAGTAGAGCCTTGGGATCTCCCTGGAGCCTCCTGCCTCCTGCATGTAGGGCTTGGGATCCCACTGGGCACCCTGTGGTCTGGGTCCCTCTGGGAAGGGGCCCACCCAGGCTACTCGCTGGGGGTCCACCCCTTCTCCCAGGCACCACTATCTGCCGTTTCGCTTTTTAAAAGAGAGGTTTATAGAAAACCCTGGATTTCATTGAGATAAAGGTCCTAACTAAGTGCTAGAGTCGTAAAGCCTGACCTGAGGCCCTGAGTTCCATCCTCAGCACCCCCCAAGCAAAACAAAACAAACGAAAAGAAAATAGCTGCAGATTGTGGAATTTGTGATGATTTATTTTATTTTATGTTATGTTATTGCGATAGAGTCTCTCTGTAGTTGAGAACTCACTGTAGCCTAGGCTGGCCTTGAACTCACAGCAATCCTCCTGTCTCAGCCTCTTCCATCCTGGGATCATAGGTGTGTGCCACCACACCTAGCTATAATGATTATCTTAAATTTTTCTGTATTGTTTAAATTTTCTTCAATGAGCATATATTATCTTTATGAAAAGGAGAAAATAATTGTTACGCTCATTGGCCAAAAAAAAAAAATCATGTATTTCATACAGTTGGAAAGGGTAAAATGATAAAAAAATTTTTTTCAAATGTTCCTTTAGGAACATCTTTGGTGGCTGGAAAAATAGCTCAGCAGTTAAAAGTGCTTGCCAGCAAGTGCTAAGTACCACATAAGCTGGGCGTGGTGGCATGTGCCTGTCATCCCAGCAATTGGGAGGCTGAGACAGGATTGCGTTGAGTCCAATGCCAGACTGAGCTACATACTGAGTTCAGGACCAGCATGGGCTACAGAGCAAGACTCTGTCTCAAAAAAAAGAGTGATTTTACCTTTTGGGGTTCCTGTCCCCCACGCCCTTTTTCTCATGAGTGCACACTGGTTGTGCAGATTAATCATTGCAGTTTGGCAGGTTTGTACAGGACCAGAACATGTTTTAATACCCTTCTTCCCCATCGCCCCCCTCTCCTCCTGAAGTACACTTTTTTTCCTTCTTTCTCTTGATGCTTTAAACTCTGAGGGTCTCACTTGGCCAGAGGAGTGGGGTTTCTTGACATACTGACCAAACAAAAGATACTTCAGCAAAGGGACAAAAGCAGCAGCTGCCCAGATGCCCGGGAGTGCTACCCCCAGGGTACCCCAAGGCAACTGTTCCTTTTTCTTCTAAAACATACAAACAATTTAAAATGTTCTGATTATAAAAGTAGTAAGCCTCTGTAATTAGACTGAGGGAAAGTAGTTAAATATTGTGAAGAAAAGAGAAATTAAATTAAAACCCCAGAATCATATCACTGTTAAAATTTGGATATTATTTTATCCTGTTTTTATTTTATCCATATGTATATAATTGATGCTATACATTTTTATACCGATTTCTTCTCTTATTAAGTTTGAGTTTCCTGTCATTACAGTTCTTTGCCAATTTGATTTTTAATGGGCCAGGAAATAGGCCAGTTTATAGCTACATGAATTAAAACTGTGCCCTGTGGCTAGAACCTTATGTTGTAACCAGGCATGAGGCGCACATCAGTAATCCCAGAACTGTGGGAGGCGGAAGCAGGAGGATGGTAAATTCAAGCCCAGTCTGGGCAATTTACCCACTTAGCAAGACTGTATTAAAATTTTAAAAAGGGGTGGGGAATGGGGAAGTAAGGTTAGGTTGAGACTTAGTCCTAGGTCTTTAGACCTCCAGTACCTAAAAACAAACAAACAAAATAAATGTCCCTTATTTTTCATGAGTGACCAGGGCCATCTGACCAGCTGCAGGCTTGTAGCTAACCCTGGGCTGTTCCCCCAGGGCTGGAAACACAGAGCAGAGGCCTACACCCTTCGAAACCCCTGCTCCACGGTTTGTGTAAAAAGTTGGCTCAGTTAGCAGAATTTAGGTCTTGGCACATGTGTCCCAAGTTTTATGTAGCATTTAAAAAAATATTTCCCACGGGACAGGCCACACAAGGGCATCTCCCTATGGCGCTGATGTGGGTACGCACATGCTGGCACCCCTGGGAGAGTCAGGTTCCCGGCGGAGGTTGGGTGAGGGCCCTGGCACTCCTGCCAGCAGCCTCAGCCCTGCCTTTGACATGTCCCTACTTGTCGTGTGTGCCACAGGCTGCTGCGTCTTCATGTGGCCTCCGGAGTTGAGTCACGGGGTGTCGCTTTTCTTACATTGTCCATGTCCAGAGTCAAGTGTCAGCTTTTTTGGCCCCATGGGCTGGAGTTCCGGTGGAGAGCCACCTGCCTGCCCCAACCCAGGCAGACTCCAGGAGACCTGTGGGTTGGTCCCCACGGAGACAGAGTCCTGCTTCTCTGTCCTAGACACGAGTGTTTCTGAAAACGCTGCGTTTGCCGCGTCACTCTGCCGGTTAATTCCGAGGGACACCTCAGTGCTGACAGTGGGGGGGACGGCCCCAGGGTGAGAGATGGAAGTTTGCTTTGGAGAGGGTGGTGGTGGTGTCACGGGCTTGAGCCTTTCCAGCCAGGTGGCGTCCAGATCCTGCTGTCCCTGAGTCTGGTGGTCGCCGGTGGGTGATGGGAAGTGTGGCAGGTCTTGTGGCATTCGGGCTGGTGGTGGCGCTGCAGGTGCCCGGGGAACCTGTGTCATGTTGTATGCACTGTGGTGAGTCATCTCATGTCACCTGTGTCCGGAACGCAGCTCACATAAGAACTCAGCCGAGTGGCTGCCCTTGGCCTGGCCTCTCATGGCTCCTGTGCTTGGCCTGGGCCCCGGGGTCGCGTGTTTCCAGAGCTCCTCTTCCCTCCATTCCCTCCCTTGGCTCTGCTTAGCCTCCAGGCGTCCCCTGTGGGGCTGATGCTGGCCCAGAACTCGTTCTGTAGGATCTTGGGACCTCCGCCAGCTCCAGGGCCGCTGACCTGCAGGTCGCATCTCTAGGCTTTCAGAAGACATAAGACAGGCCTTGGAGTCCCAGCGGCGAGTACTGTAGATGGCGTGGGGTGGCAAGCCTACGGCTTCCACTCTACTTTAGGGTGGCCCAGCTCCCCTACCCCTCCCATGGTCCCCACTTCTCCCCTGTCCCAGCTCCTCCTCCCAGGAGGCAGCAGAGCCTCCTGTCCCTGCAATGGGCCATATGCCAGCCTCCTGCCAGGCCTCAGCTCCTGCTGCCCCAGCAGCCTGGGAAGATGCCGCCCTCACGTCAAAGGCTGGGTCCTCCTCACCCAGGTGTCTGGCCGGGTGTTCCCTCCTCCTCCCAGAAGCCTCTGCAGCCATCCTGCCCTCTTGTTCTGCATTGTATCCGCTGTGGTGTTTGCATCGTGCCACTGCAGTCACAGGGTCCAGAGGCACCTCTGCCGGCTGCGGGGATCACGGAGCAGATAGACGCACCCCTGAGGCCTTCGGGGGCCATGGTAGTCACCTTTGAGGCCCACTGTGGTCACTGTGCCTGATTTCCCCCCACAGCCTTCTCCAACCCTGGCTGGTAGAATCACCTTTCAGGAAGGGCAAGGCCTGTGAATGTGGGTCCTGGCCAAATCCCACAGCCTGCCTGGGTCTCCTGTCTCCCCTGGGAGGAGGGACAGGCCGGCTGTTCCTGCCTCTCCTGCCAGGGCCAAGCTAACAAGATGTAGGCAGCTGGAATGCTGTGGTTCTTATGGGGGTGGATGCCAAGGCCACAGATCTGCCACCTGCCAGGCCCAGGGGTCACCTTTGCCTGTCACTTCATGGGGGCAGAAGGCAGCCTTGCCTGGTGGGGCAGGTGGCAGACTGTGTAAGGATGTGGGTGCTACCAGGGACTCTTGGTCCTGATGATAACCCCAGAGAGCCCTGGGATGGAGAATTGGGGTCATGGGAGCTCAGCCCCCCTTTCTTCTCTCTCTGTCTCTCTCATCTGCCTCTCACACTGTGTTCTTACTCTCCATACATCGATGGCCTTCCTCTCTTTCCTGTGCACTTGTCAAAACCTCCATCTCCCACCCCACTGCCATCCGCCACTCCATTTGGGGGAGCAGCAATGGCCAGCAAGACTCTTCTCTTAGTCCCTGTGAGAGGTTTTGTCAGCTCCATCTGGGAGATGTCCCCCACTTGCTCAGCTTAGGGGAAGTGGATGGAGTGGCATGTGACCTTGTACATAATTCGCTCTGCTGTCACTGGGACTAAATACCCAACACCTCCAGCTTAAAGGAGGAACAGTTTATTGTGGCTCATGGTGTCAGTGGGGTCAGTCCATGGATGACTGGGTCCAAGGCAGGAATGGCAATGGCAGAAGGGCCTGGCAGGGCACAGCTGCCCATCTCATGGCCACCAAGAATCAGAGAGAAGGAGGAGCCTGAGACGAGACTGTGCCCTTCCAAGTCATGCCCCTAGCATCCCAGCTTTCACCAGAAAGTCATCATGGATGAATCCACTGATAAGTACAATGCCCCATGATCCAATCACCTTCCACATATGTGACACTTTGGGGGAACATTTTAGATCTAAATCATAACAGGCTTTCAGCTGTTTACTGGGATAGGGTGGGGTGTAGGCCCAAAGTGGGGCTGAGCAGGCCATCTGTTGGAAATAAATTCACCCCACCAAGGTTCCTAGGTCCAGTGCCCTCCAGTCAGGTGCAGGTGACCATGATACCTGGCTGTGTGGTTTGGGTTGGTTTCTGAAAACTGCCCTTTGGGACCGAGTGGCCCATAGCTCCCTGAAGGTCCTGACTTCCTGCCCTTGGCTGTGACCACATAAGCGGCCAAGAAGATGACGACAGTGGGACATGAGACATCAGGGACACCTTGGCTGGCAGCCTGTGGTGTGGAGGAGCTGGGCTGGCCCCCAGGAGGAGCACCATGAGAGCAGACAGGGCAACCCCGTGGGGGGTCAGACGCTGAGGACTTGAGGCAACGCGGGGTCTGGAAAGTGTGTGCACAACTACTGAGGTCATCGCCAGCATGTGAATCTACCTGATTCTCAGGTGGCACTTGGATAGGGAAGTCTGGGGAAAAGATTGAGGCCTCTTTGAGTCATAACCTATTCTTTGTCTGCAGTGCTAGGGGTGGAACACAAGGCCTTCTACACTTCTAGCTCTTTTTATTTTCAATTTTGAGACAGAATCTCTCTAAGTCACAAAGCTGTTCAATGGGCTTGAACTTGTAATCCTCCTGCCCCCGCCTCCTAGAACACTGGGATTGCAGGCCCTTGCTATCATGCCTGACTTGAGTCACAACTTGTAAGCGGTTACCTGGAAAATACTACCAACTCTACATTTATGTTGGTAGGTCTTTCTGGAAATTAACATTTAATCTGCCAAAAGTAGATATTTGGAAGCGTGTGGTCCTCGTCCCTAGATGTCCGAGGGGGCAGTTACTGAATAGAGGAAACTTGTCCTGGCCTCAGAAGTGGGTCCGGGGATTGGGAACTACAGGGAAATTGATTTTGTTTCTCCATCACGGGGCACAGCTACCCATCAGGGCTCTGGAACAGGGCTGCCAAGGCAGGTGAGAAGGTGACTGTCCCTGGAGGCATTCAAGAGGAGGACCTTTCAGTGATGCTGTAGGAAGCGTCAGGTACTAGATTAGATTTCTCCCAGGATGCATCAGCCCTCTGACTGTCACCTTTCAGGCGTCCCCATCCTCTCCTTGTTCTGCTGACCCCACAGGTCTTGAAGACGTTCCTGTGTGCTTGCTCTTTGGTGTCTGACCCTTCCTGGTGCCTGGAATGACCGCTCCTCTCTCTTCCCTTTCCCTCCCTCACTGGTGCTTTTTTCCAGGCCTAAACTGACAGGCCCGTAAGCTGTGCGGTCTAGACCCTTTGTCCATCTCAGATCTTTCTCTGTTCCCATCCCGTCCTCAGCAGAAATCAGACCACCAGCCACAGCCAGATTTGGTGTCTAAATATGTACCAGGTACATGTGATTCATCTCTAAGCACGCCCAGGCCATGACGAGGACTTCCCACAGGCCTCGTTTGCGCACCGTGACCTGGGCTTCCGGCACTCCGGGGCTGTCCCCACGGCGAGTGCCATAGGCTCATGTGTTCCTATGTGACTGTCTGTCATCTATTCCTCTGTGCTCCAGAGCCACAGTCACAGACAGTTCCACAGCCCCTCAGTTCTCTTGCGTGAAAGCAGAGTCCCATCTGGGTGTGGTGACACACACCTGTAACTCCAGCACTACGGGAGGCTGAGGCAGGAGGAACATGGGTTTGAACCCAGCTTGGGCAACTTAGCAGCTTTTAGCAAGACTTTGTCTTAAAATTTAAGATTTTTTTAGGGGCTGGAGGAATGGCTCAGCGGTTAAAGTGCTTACCTAGCAAGAGCTAAGTACCCTAGTTCAATTCCCCAGCACCACATAAGCTGGGCACGGTGGTGCACGCCTGGAATCCCAACACTCGGGAGGCTGAGACAGGAGGATTGCTGTGCGTCCAAGGCCAGCCTGGGCTCCAAAGTGTGTGTGTGAGAGAGAGAGAGAGAGAGAGAGAGAGAGAGAGAGAGAGAGAGAGACCACCTTCGTGTGCATAACACCTGTTTAAGGCCCAGATCAGAAAGGCTGGAGTGAGGAAATCTAAGAACTTCAGATCAGAAGAGAAAGACCTGAAAAAAAGACCTGCAGAAAGACCTGCAGAAGCCGGAGCAGCCGAGCCCCTGTAGACAGCAAGGTTGGATCTGTGCACTCAGGACACAGCAGGCGCTGACAGGAGCTCTACTGGCTGGCAGCGAACATTCCAGAAGCCACAGAAAACCAGAGATGGTGGGTTATCTGCCCACACCACTCCATTTTCAGACATGTGTCTGTGGTTCAGAGTCCAGATGCCACAGGACTCGCTAAGGAAAAGCCAAGGCCACAGCCAAGCCCCTTGGCTTTGCATGCAGACCCACCATGGTTTTGAATCCAGCTGCTCTAGTTACCAGCTGTGTGACCTTGGGTAGATTGCGTAGCCTGTCTGTGTATCCATTTTCTCATGTGTAACCATGAGACAGGAAGAGGTATGTCTGCTGTGAGAGTCAAGGGGTAACTCCCACAAAGACCTCAGCATAGGGCCTGGCACACGGAAAGCATGCAGCAGATGCCACAGCTTTCATCACCATGGTGGTAGGTCAATCAGTGCCTGCACTGTCGCTTAGGGGACCCATGCCAGAGGGTCACCCTGGGCCATGTGTCTCAAGGTAGTGCTGCCAAAGATGGGTGGAATGGAGTGTGGGGACACCTTCCTCCTGGGCCTGGCTCTGTCCTGGCCGTGTGTGTGTGTGTGTGTGTGTGTGTGTGTGTGTGTGTGTGTGTGTTAAAAGAGAGTTGAGTTTCCTTTTGCTCCTGGGACAAATTATGCCAGCACCAGGGCAGAAACCAGCACAAGTGTGTCTTCTCACAATCTGGACATCAGGCATCCAGATGGGGCTGACAGGCTGAGACCAAAGTGCTTGCTCTTTCCTTGCCTTGTCCAGCTTCTGAATGGAAGAGAAAGACAGACAGACAGAAAGAAAGAAAGAAAGGAAGGAAGGAAGGAAGAAAGAAAGGAAGGGAAAGAGAGAGAGGAAGGGGGGGGAGAGAGGGAGGGATGAAAATACCCCAAAGCAGGGTGTCTCACTCTCAGCACCACTGGCATTTGGGGCTGACTCATTCTTATTTGGGGGCTGCCCTGTTGTTAGGGTACGGTTCTAAGATGTCCCCTCAAAAGCACATGTGTACAACAGGTTAAAAAAAGGCACGTGTTAGGAGTTGGGGCTTTGGGAGTGGTTGGATCCCGAGGCCTCTGACCTCATCACGATTAACCCGTTGACGCATGTATCATGTGACGGCATCACTGGGAGGCGGTGAAGACCCCAGCCTCGTGGAAGGGTGTGACCTTGGGGGCCCCGTCTTGACCCCAGCTCCTTCCTCCCTCGCTCTTGCATCCTCGCTCCTGTTCCGCTTCCTGCCTGCTGTGAGGGGACTAGCCTTCTCCCGCCGCATCCTTCTGCTCTGGCATCCCTGCGCCCAAGGACTAAAACCTCTAGGACCTCTTTTCTTCGAAGTGGTTTGTCTGTGGTGTTTAGTCACAGCAGTGGGAAAGCTGAGGGGCGGATCCGCAGGTCGTGGCCTGCCCAGCTGCGCCCTTCCTGGTGGCACCTCACAGGACGACAACTGAAAAGGTCTCCGGACACCAGCAACTGTTTGTTGAAGGACACTATCACACCGGCTGAAGGTTGTTGAGATTAGCTGAGGTGACAGGTGGCTCCTCTCAGAGACATGAAAAACAGGAGTTTCAGTAAATATTTTTCCAGCAGAATGTCATCTTCTGGTGCCGTGGGAGGGCACCCAACATCCACACCCCTTTGCCTCCCAGGCCTTCAGCTCATCCTCCTCCAGCTGGCCAGCGAGCCCTCTAGTTAGGAGACAGACTTAGGACACTGGGCAATGGGAGGGCAGGTCCCAGGAGGTAGAAGCCTGAACTTTCACAGGCAGATGGCGCACTGGTGTCCATCATGAGCCACGGGAAGTTCTTAAATTTCCTCACTCCAGCCTTTCTAGAAGGTTCCCTTGAACCAGATCCCGAATATTGACTAGACACTAACCCAAGACCCAGCCCAGAGCCCAGCTTGGATTTTGTTACTGATGCCAGAGGTGGTGATGTTGGGGACTATAAATGGAGGGGCTAGACATGACGGTCAACGCTGGCCTTGTGGGGGATGAGGTGGTCGTGAACGTGGTCGAGGCCCACACAGTGGTGTGGCGGTAGGAATGGTGGTGGTGGCCACTGTGGTGGAGCCGGACTTCGTATTGGGGATGCAGTGATGGTAGAAACAACAGCAATGACGACCAGTATGGTGGCAGCAGCGGTGAGCACCCTGACTGTCCTTCCCAGAGAATAACCTTTCTATCCCTCTGCGCTCGCTCTCTGCTTATTTTCTTACCAGGGAGAAGCCACGTCATGAAAGCCACCCAGGGTGGGGGCTGGGGGTGTCTTTTGGTTCTCCATGCCCTTGTTGCATCTGAGGCCAGTGCCTTGAGGTTTGGCGTGGGAGCTGGGCTGAAGTGCAGAGTCCGAACCCACCTGGCCATATTATTCCTCCTACAGGATACTTTGGGCAGCCAAGGATGAGCTGTTAGGAGCCCTTGAGCTAACGCCACGCAGACACCTTCTTCGTGAAATCAGCTTATTACTTAATCAGACAAAGTGTCTGCCGACCGAGACAGGGAGGATAATTGGGAATTTTCTCCTGGTGCGGCCGTCAATATTTAATGAAAGTGAAGGTGGAGGGCAGAGGTTAGCACTATAGGAAATTAGAGCCAGTGTTCTTCCCTGCTGCCCTTGTCCCCAGGGCAGAGCCAAGCCCTGTAGCACTTCTCACCTCACCGGGGCAGCATTCCTCTACGGCACAGAGTGGCTGCAGAAGTAGCCACAGCGCATGAGCCACCTCCAGGTGTTCAGGGTGAACTGAAAACCTGGCGCCTAGAAAGAGCACTAAATAGGGAGTCTGGAGTCCTGGGTTCCCGTCTAGACTGCAGGAGACGTGAGGCGAGTTGCCTGGCTTCTATACACCTCTCCCTGCGAGATAGAAGGAACTAGAGAGCATCAGGGGTGCGTTCAGGTCCAGCCCACCACCCCCCCTCATGTCTGAAAGCTGAATGCTGAACACACGGGAGGGATCTCTGTGGCGGGAAAGGCCCCAGAGCTTCTGTACCCTGGGCCTTGGGTTTTGGAGTTCCAGGAGGCAGGCAGACAGGGCAGTTGCGGGGGAGAAGGGGGGCTGGGGGGATTGGGGAGACCAGGGAGTTGCACAGGCACAGGTTGGTCCCCCTCAGCCCAGTGAGGGGCGAGTGCGTGAGGACAGTGGCCGGGAGCTCCTGCCTAGTGTGGTGGACCAGCATCCAGGGGTCCCTGGAGAACCCTCCCCCCTTCCTCTAGTGCGTGGGAGGGAGTCGTGGCTCCAAGCCCGGGGTAGGGCGTAGGCTGAGTCTACCATGATCTCTCCCCACATTCTCCTTGTCACAAGGACTCCTCACACTGTGGGGAGACTTGTGAAGGTCGCGTTGCTGTCTTTAGCAGCCAGTTCACAGACAAGTTCGAATGGTCAGTGAGCACACAAGACGGCACGAACTTCAGTCGCCATCAGAGAGGGGCCAAGCGCATCAGCCCAGTCCTCATGTGGCCTCTCGGGTTGACAAACACCAAAGTGTTGGGCACAAGTTGGCACAAGGTCAAAGACTCTATACCATCTTCAGTCTGTGCAAATGAATGTTTGACAAACAAGAAAGTGGCCAGGCATGGTGGGCTCAGGCCTATAATCCCAGCGTGCTTAGGAGCCTGAGGCAGGAGGAGGGGGAGTTTTGAGCCCAGCCTGGGCAACTTAGTAACTTAGCAAAACTCGGTCTCAAAAGAAAACAAAAGGAAAGCTGGGTATGGTGGCACACGCCTGTAATCCCAGCACTTGGGAGGCTGAGGCAGGAGGATTGCCAGGAGTCCAAGGCCAGCCTGGGCTCCGTAGTGAGTTCAGGACCAGCCTGGGCTGCACAGTGAGACCTTGTCTAAAAAAAAAAAAAAAAAAAAAAAAAAAAAAAAAAAAAAAAAAAAAAAAAAAAAAAAAAAGCCTGATAATATATCTCAGTTTGAAACCGTGGGGTCGATTTCAGGTCCAGCAAAAACTAAAATCAGATCGTGTACAGGGATGGCTAAGGCAGCATCGCTTCTACTAAGAAAAAGTAGAAAGCTCTGGGCCCTGGGGTGGCTACCACAGCGTCTCTACCCGTGGAAAGGCCCAGTGCTATCAGAAGTGCAGCCGGATGATGGGCCCAGCACGGTTCATCCAAATCAGCATCCGGGTCTTTTCTGTTTAGTAGATTCACGCGCACACACAGAGCGTTAACTATTAGAAAATGGATGGAAAACGACGTGCTACAGACGCATTCTTTTGCCCCCTTCTGTTTGTGTCCGTCGCGGTGCATGTGCAGGCTTTGCTGGTAAGTGAAGTCAGCACGGCAGAAACTGCTCTGGTGACAGCGAGTGCTCACAGAGCCTGCGGCTGGCATGGGCCGGCCCTCCGCCGGAGGCCAGGCCTGGGGAAGGCCCAGAGAGCCCGGCGGTGGCCTGCTGGCTGGCCGAGATTCATTTTCCTCTGCCACCTGCTGTGCCACGTCTATTTCAGGAGGGTGGCAGCTGTCCGCTCTGTCCCGCTCAGGTGTCAGCTGCTGGGAGACGTCATCAACCGGGGAGTTGGGGAGCTGGAAGATGGCAGCAGGCAGGACCCACGAGCCACCCACCTGGCTCAGAGGTGATGGTTCCTGCTGGGGTGGGGAGGGCCATGGACACTTCTGCCAGGAAAACTGGGGCCACGCTGCTTCAGGTGGGCGTGGTTTGGAGGTAGGCCCACCATGAGTAAAGGATTGGGGCCACTCACTTCCCACCAGGGGAGCTGCCCAGTGTGCTGTCCCGCCGGGAAAGGAGATGAACTCTCCCGGCACATTGCTGCCACCTCCTGAGACCCTCGGGCCCCCAAGCGTGTGGTGCCATAGGGCGCCGTTAGGTGATCTGGGGTTGCAGATCCAGGCTGACAGTGTAGGTATCCTGGAGCCCAACTCTGGAGTTTCACGGGGCGGGCAACAGCAGCCAGGCCTGACTGACACAGCTGTGGACAGCCTTTATTGCAAGGATGCGAGATAGCGCTAAGGCTAGAAAAGCAGCTCTGGGCCGAGGGAGCAGAGCCCACAGGGCCTGTCCAGGGTGGGGCCGCTGGGACCAAATGGATTCCAGCCACTGATTTGACTAGAGCCCTCAAGGTCAGTGTCCTGGGCTGGGTGCCTGACATCCAGGCAGTAGCAGAGGCTGAGACATGAGGATTCCAAGTTCTAGTCCAGCGTGGGTAACTTAGCAACTTAGCGAGACCCTGACTCACAATCAAAACCAAAACGTGGGCCAGGGATGTAGCATAGTGCAAAGTCCTGGGTTCAATCCCTAGCACAATAGTAATAATAATAATAATAATAATAAATAATAATAATAATCTGGCTATAACAGCTGCTTACTGAGCAAAGCATTTCAGCATAAACCAGTGGCTTTCAACCCAGAGGGTGGTTTTCCTGTCCCAAGAGGCATTGCCAGGTCTGGAGACATTTTAGCTGGGGGGGAGGGTCTCTGGCATCTGGGGTGGAGGTCAGGGAGGTAGACAAAACTATATTACACAGGACAGCGCCCCCAGCCAAGAACCACCCAACCCCAGATGTCAGCAGTGCTGAGACTGGCAAACCCTATAGCAGGAGGCTGCAGGAGAACAGGGGACCCCAACGCCACAGACCCCAGCTTTAGAAGGCGGTGTCCCCCCAGGTGCCTCTGAGGCCCTGGTAGCAGCCCCCTGCCCCCTTCACGGGCCCATGCCTGGCTGGCTCTTTGTCCACGTCCTCTTCTTTGTGTGCCCTTTGTCAGCTGCAGAAAACCATCGGTGGCCTTATCATGATGGCCAAGCCCAGTGTGGCCTGCAGCCCCCACCCTGTGGTGCGCTCCCACACAGGGTTTTCCAAGCAAGGCCTTTTCTTCTGGCCTCGGAGAATAGGAGGTGACATTTTCTAAAATCATCGCTTTGTAAGAATGCCAAGACCAATCTCGAGGCACAGAGAGCGGCCCCGAGATGAGAACTGACGGGAGGAGTCGTGGCCCGCGGGGGCAACATGGACAGGCCACCGTGGCCGGCGGGGTGTGGGCGGGGTGTGGGTGCTGCTGGTGGAAGATGAGGACTTGGGGCAAGATTTTCCAGCTGAATGGTGACCGGCAACCAGCTGGAGCGCTGTTCTTGGCTTTAGAGCCTCCCTGGGCCCCCATAACCTGTTTTCATGCCATCTTTGGCTGAGCTGCGCTGTTGGGAAGAGGCCGTTCTGTTGTTTTCCACTCCTCCATAAAAGAAATCAGTGGCCGCTGGGCAGTCCCAACAGGCAATGATTCTGTTTCATTCAGATGCATTTAGATGCTCAGAAGTAGGCAGAAGTTTGGCCTCCTTAAGAAAAACAGCTGGGCCAGGGGCATAGCTCCGTGATCAGGGCGCTTGCCTACATGTGAGGCCCAGGTTCGCTCCTCCAGTGCCACATAAGTAGCTGGACGTGGGTGCATGCTTGAAATTCTAGCACTCCAGGGGCTGTGGCAGGAGGATTAGCCTGAGTGCTAAGCCAGTCTGGGCTACGTAGTGAGTTCAGGACTAACCTGGACTACAGCCGTGGATGTTGGCACACACCTGTCATCCCTGCACTTGGGAGGCTGAGGAAGGAGGATTGCTGTGACTTCCAGGCCAGCCTGGGCTATGGAGCTGAATTCGCTCTGTAGACCCTGTCTCAAACAGAACAGAACAAAACAAAAAACAGCTTGGGCGCTGGAGACGCAGCTCCGGGCTGAGCGCTCGCCTAGTGTGTGTGAGGCCCTGGGTTCGATCCCCAGCACTACGACGCAAAGGGAAGCACGCTTTTGTCCCTTTTATTCTGGGGGTGCTGCTAACCCTATCTCTGCTAACCCTGTCTCTCCCCCCGCCCGGTCCCCAGGCCTGGGCGAGATCCAGTGCTCCCTGCCCATGGAGAGCCGGCGGGTGGCGCTGCGCGAGCTGTCCGACGCCAGCTTCAGCGAGTGCAAGTTCAGCCTGTCGCTGGCGGACCTGTTCGTCGTCATCTTCTCGGGCGCAGCGGTCTCCATCGCCGCCATCACTTCCAGTTTCTTCTTGGCCACCGTGGCGCAGTGTTTCCAGAGGTGCGCCCCCAGCAAGGACGCGGAGGACGACGACGAGGACGAGGACGACTGACCGCCCCCGTCCCGCGTGGTCTCTGCTGCCTCCGGCGGGAGGGACACGGACCCGAGGAGAACAGATGCGCACAGACCGCGGTGCCCACCCGCTCGGTCACATCTCGAAGTTAGCTTCTGCGGAACCAGAAGCCCAGGAGGTTGCCAACAGAGCCAGCCTCGCAGTGGAGGGGGGTGCCAGGGTCTAGGTGGCAGAGCCCGCTCCTTGGCCCCTGAGGAGACAGGAGGCCTCTCCCCCGACTCCACGGTTGTCTCCATCGACCTGGCCCGGGAGACGGGGGCCACCTCTGTCCCCCAGGGCCAGGGAACCGGATCAGTGCAGGCTCAAGGTCAGGCCGTCCTCCCCGGGAGCAGGACGTCTTCTCTTTATACAACAAGGCTCTGCGACCCGTGGGATGTTGTGTGGGGGGACAAGTTAACTTGCACACTTGCCAGATGGTGGTGTCAGCAGCACGCTTGGAGGCCAGGGGAGGAGGATCGCCAGTGTTAACTGGGCCTAGGCAATTTAGTGTCTTAGCGAGACCCTGTTGCAAAATTTAAAAGAAAACACACAGAAATGGATAGAGCACAGAGTGAAGACTCCGGGTTCAACCCGTACTCCTGCAAAAACAAACCAAATAATCAAAACGAATAAAGTCGGGGTCGGGGCGTAGCTCAGCAGTTAAGCACTTGCCCAGAAAGCAAAAGCCCCTGAGTTGGATTCCCCAGCACCACAAAAGCCAGGTGCAGTGGTGTAGCCCCTGTAACTCCACCACCGGGAGGCTGAGGCAGGAGGATTGCTTTGAGTTCAAGGCCAGTCTGGACTACATAGTGAATTGGGGACCAGCCTGAACGACAGAATGAAACCCCGTCTCAAAATAAAAATAAACATATGCATAGTAGACGGAATACTTGTGCCCTCCCCAAAGTTCATATGTTTCGTGCTGATACCCAGTGTGAGCTGAGGCAGGTGGGACAGGACTCTGATCGCTCCTGAGTGAGTTAGTGTCCTTACCCTAGACGCCAGAGAACTCCCGTGCTCCATGTCCCAGGTGGGACTTGGCGAGATGCTGTCCATCCAGGACCCAGGAAGCGGGCTGTCTCTGGAACCGAGCTGTGCTGGTACCCTGCTCTCCTGGACTCTGACAAACACCTGGTGTTATAAGCCACACAGCCTGTGGTGTTGTGTCACAGCAGCGTGGTGCACAAGGACACCGCCTCTAGCTGAGATGGCCTTACGGGGAAGTAAAGCTAAGAAACGGTTGCCGGGTGTTGGTGATTGCGTTTTGGCGCCTGCGTTCAGCAAACCCAAACCCTGATCCTTATCCTGAGAGGTGGCACCTCGGCCTGTTGCGATGGTAGCTTTGCTCAGAGCCTTCCCTCCTTCTGAAGTCCAGAGTCCCTCAGCCTATGGGTCAGTCTCAATGCTGGGACAGTTTCAGATGTGTCTGTCCTCTGTGGAATTTTTGGTAGACTTTCCTGGAGGCTGGGATTCCAATCAGCAGGTTGCAAAAGACAAAATTTTGTTGTTGTTGTTGTTGTTGTTTGTTTTTTACACAAAATACAGAAACCAGGAATAGTGGTACACGTCTATAATCCCAATACTGTGGGAGGCTGAGACAGGAAGATCCCAAGTTCAACCCCTGGACTCTCTCTGTCTCTCTTGGAGACCCTCTATTGCCCCTTCTGCTCTCCAGCATTGTGGAGAGAGGGGGTGCGGAGAGAGAGAGAGAGAGAGATAAGGCCCTGGATTTTGGTCCTCAGGACCACACACGTACAAAAATCTTCCCACTGCTGGGTGTGGTGGCACACGCCTGTAATCCTAGCACTCTGAAAGCTGGAGAAGAACTGCTGTGAGTTGGAGGCCAGTCTAAGCTACATAGTGATCTCAAAACCAGGCTGGACTACACAGTGAGACCCTGTCTCAAAAAAAAAAAAAAAATATCTTCCCACTGAGACTTAGCCTCTGAACAACCTCAAGCGGTGGCCTTGGGATGAGTGTGACATTTCTCAGGAGCACAGGCTGTGACAGGCAGTGTCCTCCAAGATGAGGCAGCAACACTTTGGTCCAGAGACAATATGAAACCATCAAATCGTGCGCCCCAGTGGGTTAATTTAAGATGACTGGGCTCTGGGCCTGACACTGGGCCAGAGACTCACAGGCAGCTTCTGGGATATTTTAGGAAGCTGCTCCTTTGCTGGCTCCTATTACGTTTCGTGTTTTCTCCCTCTGTTGTTCCCTTCCGTCTTTGCCTCCATAAGTCATTATCGAGTGTCACCTATGTGCCAGGCACCAGCCCAGGCACTGGGGTTATGCATTATATGAGACAGATGGAGTTAGATGGGGTGGCACAAGCCTGCAACCCCAGGACTCGGAGGCTGAGACAGAAGATCAAAAGGCTGGGGACATAGCTCAGGGAAAAGGCTCTGGGCTTAACTTCCAGTATGAGGAAATAAAAAATAAAATAAATAGGGCTGAGGATGTAGCACAGAGTGAAGGCCCAGGGCTCAATCAACAGTACTGAAGGAAAAAAAAAAAGACAGGGTATCCTGTCTCAGGTAAACCTTATGTTTCTACAGATAGATCATAAAACAAGGAACTAAGACTGTCATGGCGGGCAGTGAGGGGCTCCGGAAAGGAAGCTCCTGCCCAGGCCAAGGTGTATCCACCTGCCACAGAGGCTGAGGAAGCCTTGGTCTGCAGCCTTGGGACGGCAGCGATGGCGGTGTGGTCCCAGCCCAAGGGCAGAACCCCCACTCAGCAGTCATGTGCCCAGAGATCTAGTCTCCTCCCATGGCCTCTGAGCTTGGCCCGGTGGGTGGCTTCAGTTTTGCTGGGGAAGGCCACGTGAATTAGGTACCTATTCAAATGCACCCCCGGAAATACCAGCTATCTGGATACACTGGAGCCAAGTCAAGTCGACACATAGGCTAACCGGCACCTCTCGGAATGTCACAGAGTTACATCTCCCGGCCATTTCTGTTTTTTATTTTGAGACAAGGTCTTGCTAAGTTGTCAAGTTTCCCAGGCTGGGCTCCAACTTGTGACCCTTCTGCCTTAGCCTCCCCCTCCTCCGGCTCTGGGCCCTTCTTCCTCTGGCATATTTTTGGTGCCCAATCTCCCACATTCTTCCTTAGCCCTTTCATCCTGGAGGAGACTCTGGTTGCCCCTTCTTCTCCCCTGCATTACGGTCTCCAGCAGAGGAGACCCCAGGACCAAAGGGGTGGGCATTGCAGATGCCAGGCAAGTGGAGGAGCCCCTTCCTGGTCTCCATGGCAACCTCCGCACCCGAGAGAGACACTGGGGTGGGCTCTGACCTTCATGAGTGCAGGCAGTATGTGTGTCTTGTGTGTGTGTGTGTATTGCTGGGGACAGATGGCAGGGCTTCTTGAACACATTAGGCAAGAACTCTATGACCTGGTGACAATGAGACTCTGTCTCAAAATTTAAAAATAAAAATAAAAAAGGCTGGGATGTAGCTTACCGTGAGGTCCTGGGTTCAGTCATGGTCCCCAGTACCACCGCTCTCCTCCACCCCTCCCCCATCCACACAATCTGGGAACCCTGGGGACATGAAGGACACCTGTGATCAGGGCCAAAAATATACACAGATGGGGAGCCACCACTCAGCAGGTGAACTGTGTTTGGAGACTTAACATTGCATACTGTGTTTACAGCCGCTGCCCCTCGCTGGCGTGACCCCCTGATCCCCGTCAGGCTAGCTGCACCAGCATCTTCTCACAGGAGCTGCAGCGCTGCTGTGAGCTGGACGTGCCAGGGACCTAGGGTGCACTCCGTGTGAGGACCTGATGTCCGCCGCTGTGGGTCAGAGCTGACACGGCAATCCTGGCTCCATGCCCCCCAACCCTCCCACCCCATTCAGAGAAAAACTGTCCCCCATGAAACTGGTCCGGGTGCCACAGTGGCGGGAGTCGTCCCCTGCTTCATTGTCCTCACAGCACTCCCAGCTGGGTGCGCTTCTCGACTTTCCCATTTGGTGTGCTGCTTCCCCTGCTAGATAATAAACTGTACACGCCAAGTCCACACTTACCCTGTCCCCCCACAGCCCAGACCTGCTGGGCCTCAGCTTTGCCAGAGGATGGATGGGACAGAGCATTGTGGGCAGGTGAGCTGTGAGCAGGTGGGTGGGCTGTTGGATGGGCGGGTGGGGGAAGGGCTGGGTGGGTTCTGGATGGATGGGTGGGCAGGGGCTGGTGGGGCTGTGATGGGTGGGGAAGGATGAGTGGGTGGCAATGGTCAGCTGGAGGTAGATCTCCCACCCTCCCCCAGGCTGTGGGAGGTAAGGCCGGGGTGCGCACATTCATGACAAGCCCCTGTCTGCCTCACAGAGGACGCTCTCTGGGCCAGGTCTCTGGCGACATCAGCTGCACTCGTGGCGTCCCCTTCAGCAGCTGCCGGGCCCTGTCGCAGCGCAGACTGCCGACTGCAGCTGTGACCCCGGCCTTCACACCTGGTCTGTCCTCCGAGTGGGGAGAGCAAGGCTTTGGGTCCCTCCACCGCGTCTCCCAGGCCACCTGCCTCCCTGGCACCGCCGGCTGGGTCCTGAGTGATTTCCATCTGTGACCATCTGACCCCTAATTACTTCTGTTAATTACTTGGACAGGCTTTCTGGGCAAAAAGGTCCTAAAACCCAGGGAAGCGGAAACGGGACGCTCTTCATCTGCCCTTGCCGCCCGGCTCACGGGGTGGGGACGTGTGGCGAGATCCACCTTCCCCAGACTTGTTCTCACAGCGCCTGTCGTCAGCCCATCATTCTGATGAGCCTTTGGAAAAGCTGATTGCCTGCTAATCCTGGGACTCCTAAAGCGACTGATTGTCTGGGAGGGTGGGGTGGACAAGCGTGACAGCCAGAGAGGGAGGGAGGGACGGACGAGGCTCCGTGCCGTGTGGCACGAACCGCTGCTGTGCTATTTGGTGTTCGGTGTCTCCTCCTCGGATGCCGAGGTCCAGGGAAAGGCAGAGAAAATCATCTCACACTCAGTACAGAAGTCAGGCACGAAGCCTTGACATTCGGTGGGATATCTCAGTGGATAGAGTTCTTGTCTAGCATGCACTAGGCCCTAGTTTCAACTCCCCAGTATCACATAAAAATGAGCCAGGAGCGGTGGCACACACCTGTAATCCCAGCACTCAGGAGGCTGAGGGAGGAGGATTGCTGTGAGTTTGAGGCCAGCCTGGGCTACAGAATGAATTCAGAACCAGCCTGGGCTAGAGTGAGACCCTGTTATAAAACAAATGAACAAACACACACAAATGTCCAGGACTAGCAGAGAATGGTGGTGCAGGTCTATATTCCCTACATGCTGGGAGGCTGAGGCAGGAAGACTGCAAGTTCAAGTCTAGCCTGGATGACTTAGGAACACAGCAAGACCTTATCTCAAAAGAAAAATGAAAGAGCTCAGGATGTTGCTCAAGGAGAAGGCCCTGGGCTCAATCCTCAGTCCTACCAAATAATGAAAGAAACAAAAAGGGACCAGGCCACACTGGAGCTTAGCAGGCCAGGTGGGAGGTCGTAGGCAAGTGGACAGCAGAGTGTTCTAGGCGTGGAAGGACCAAGGGAGGCTGGGGACACACAGGGGAAGGGTCTGCAGTCCATCTGGGCTTGAGGTGGGCTTTGCTCCCTTTGGCCATGGCCTGTCCACACAGAGGGGGGCCACACGACTCAGCACAAAAGACACTCTGCTGCTGCAAAACCACCAAAGGTTACAACATTATATAGAGAGTTTGCAAGGTCACAAAGGTTACAGAAAAAACTTTTTTCCAGGACTTGACATTTTAGCTCAACCCCAGACTACACCGATTACAGAAGAAAGCCCTAACAAGTTCCACAGAATGGAATTTCTTAGGCAAATCCATAGACTAAATGTTGTTACCAGAAGCCTGTGCCATTTAGTGGGTTAGTGAGACCCTCTATAAAACAAAACAAACAAAAAAAGGACTGGGGATGTAGTTTGGTGTGAAGGCCATGGACTTTATTACCAGTAGCGAGAGACAGAGACAGAGCGATAACAGCCAAATTTCCCCTAAAGGCCAGCCCCAATTGGCATGCAGGCTGGACCCAGCTATAAATCCCAGCACTCTGGGAGGCACAGGCAGAAGGATCCCTGGGCAAGTTAGTGACTTATCAAGATCCTGTCTCAAAATATGAAACAAAACTGGCTGGAGACGTACCTCAATGTGAAGGCCCCGGATTCCACCCCAGCACCACCAACCACAGAGAAAAGGCGATGTTATAGATGTATACCAAATTAAAAACTGTGTGCAAACACCCCCCCCCACATAACATACCTACATATACACACATATGTGTTTTATCTCATTTAATCCTTATGTTTCTATGAAGGAGTCCTTAAACTCTTTAAATATACTTAATAGACGGGGAAGGACTGGGGGCGAAGCTTAACAGTTAAAGTGCTTGCCTAGAAAGTGCAAAGCCTTGGGTTTGATTCCCCAACATCACATAAAGCCGGCATGGCGTTGTACACCTGTAATCCCAGCACTCTGGAGACTGAGGCAGGAGGATTACAGTGTGTCCCAGGGCAGCCTGGGCTACATAATTAGTTCAGGACCAGCCTGGACTACAGAAAGAAATCCTGTCTCAAAAGGGGACGCGGGGCGTGGGGGCAATCAGCTCAGAGAGGTTTAGTGGTGCCCCAAGTCAGAAAGCCACCAAGTAGACTGGACCTCAGTTCTGTGAGCCGTTTTTGCTCCTATCCCCGTGTGACCCTTAGTGAGAGGCGGGTGGGTAAGTTCAAAGAGCCAGATGATGGAGGCGGGGAGACCTGGGCCCAGTGGGGTGAGCTTTCAGCCCTGGGGGCCAGAGGCGCCCACATCCCGAGCCACCTTCTGCTGGGTGCTCCAGGGCGCAGAGGCAGAGCTCGCGTCTTGGCGGGGGGCAGTCGTATATAATTGAGGGTTGCTGGCTGCCCGCTCCACTGGTCACACGCGGGGTCCTGAGGTCCTTCGTCTTCCCGCGAAGCCGGCAGCCGCCAGCCCAGCCAGGCCCGGGGAACCTTCCCATCAGAGGACGGGCAATCGCCATTGGACACACACAAGAACAGCAGGCTGGGGCTGGGGCTGCAGCTCAGTGGTAGAGCGCCCAGCTAGCCGTGGGTGAAAAAAAAAAAAAAAAAAAAAAAGATGGCTGAGACGGATCTTTCACGGTTTGGCTTTAGGAAAAAACCAGAGTACGGAGAATGTGGTGCATAGGCACACAATCCATGTTTTCACGGTCTGCTTTCCCATTAGCTGGCATTTCCACCAACCTACCTTCCCATTGGCTGGCTTTCCACCAACCTACCTTCCCATTGGCTGGCTTTCCACCAACCTGCCTTCCCATTGGCTGGCATTTCCACCAACCTGCCTTCCCATTGGCTGGCATTTTCACGAGCCTATTTTTCAACTTATTTTTCCATTGGCTGGTATTTCGTTTGCGTGCATTGAACAGCAGTGTTCGCTTTTATTTGTTTGTTTGGATAGGGTGTCTCACTGCGTATTTATTTAACTGTTTAGAGACGGTGTGTCACTGTAAAGCCAGACTGGTCCTGAACTCACTACGGAGCCCAGGCTGGCCTTGGACTTGCGGCAGTCCTCCTGCCTCAGCCTCCCGAGTGCCGGGATTACATGGCGGGCGCCACCAGGCCTGGCTGTACGTGTTGCTGCGGAATTGAACCCGGGGCCTGGGGCTCGCTAGGCGAGCGCTTTAACCACAGTAGCATTTCTCCAGTCCTACTGTGGTTTTTAATCACGACTCAGAAAGAGGCCTTCCAGAAGTACTTCAGAAAGTGGGAAGAATCAAGTGGTAAGTGTCATTAAAGCAAGGAGGGTTATTTTGAGGGGGATTAATGTCAGTCTGTCTTACGTAATAATTTTTCTTTTCCTTTTTTGTTTTTTTGGTGGTACTGGGAATTGACCACAGAGCTTTTGCTCTGAGCTTCATCTGCAGCCCTTTTATTTGACACAGAATCTTGTTAAGTTGCTAAGTTACCCAGGTTGGGCTAGAACTTGTGATCCTCCTGCCTCAGCCTCCCACAGTACTGGCATTACAGGCCTGCACCTCTAGGCGCAGCACAAATTTTTAGAATTTAAAAATTCCCTGTTGTGTCTGGAGCACATCTCATAGATCACATAACTTTCCGCTTAGAAACCTCCAAACTCTTCGAAAAATTTCTGACTCTTAGGACCAAACCACAGTTTTTCCCAGGACCCCCAGGGCCTTGCAGTGTGAAGCCCCTTCCCCTTCTCAGTGCCCCCCCCCACCCCCCTCGCCGTGGGACGTGAGGACCCACAGCCACAATCCTTAAGGTCACAGAGTGAGCCAGGACTCCCTGCCCCGGGCTTTGGGACCTGCTCTTAGCCACCTCGCCTGGCCTTCAGTGGGTGTGTGGAGGGCCGGCCTGCCTCCTGCGCTTGGTGCCGGCCCTGGTGTTCTCTGACAGTTTCCTTGTCACCTGTGAACGCCTTCCTATAACATGCAATGGCCTTGATACGTTTTTTAAAAGACTTAAACATGTAATATCTGAAAATGCAATAATACGGTAAGAAAACAGAGGGTAGAAATTCCATGACCTGGGTCTGGGCGCTGATAATTGGATATGGCCCAGCGGCACAGGTAGGAGAAGCAAAAATCAGATAGATGCAGAGGATGGCATCAAACAGAAGCCCTGCACAGTGAAGGGAGAGTGAGGGGATGGCCGGCAGGGTGGGAGGAAGGCCTTGGAGACCGTGAATGGGGTCAGAGGCCTGCTGCGCTTTGAATGTGTCACCAAAATTTTGTGTGTTGACACATGTCAAATGTCTACATGTAGTGATGGTTTGAGGGTATAGTATTTTAAATACAAAAAATCATTAATAATTTTCCCAGCTCTGAGTCTAAGCCGATTCCAAAGAAGTTTTTCTACAAGGAACCTGTTTGATTCTCAAATGTTGTTTCTGTTTTCAAATTGCCTTTGAATGAGCTCTGCCCTTTTTTGGTTCTGTGATAGGATTTTCCGCTTGAGAGAAGGGTGTGGGGAAGGGCAGCGTCCCCTTCTTTTCTCTGGAATCACCGATCTGGGAAGTAGCTCGTGCACCTTCCAACTGAGCCTTTTCATTAATGTGGAAAAAATAAAATTATTTCTTTCTAGCATTGCTGATTTTACATGAAATCATCTTACGTTATTGCAGATTCTTCCAACTGTCTTGTGTGTTTTCCCGTTTTTAAACTTGGTATTCAGGAGCTGGAGGAATGGCACAGGGGTTAGAGCACTTGTCTAGCAAGTGCAAGGCCCTGAGTTCAATTCCCCAGTAACCACTTAAGCCAGGCATGGTGGTGCATGCCTGAAATCCCAATACCTGGGAGGCTGAGGCAGGAGGATTGCTGTGTGTCTGAGCCCAACCTAGGCTGCATAGTGATGTCAGAGCCATCCTGGACTACAGAGTGAGACCCTATTTAAAAAAAGAAAGAAAGAAAGAAAAGTTAATCCCTAAATTAATATTGTGTTAGTGGTATTTGAAGTGGAGTCTTTAGAAGGCACTTGGTGTTAGATAAGGTTATGAGGATGGGCCCACCAGTGGAATTAATGACTTTATAAAAAGAGGTGGGAAGATTACAGCACAGACACATGATGCCCTCCTATAGCAGAAACAAGGCCTTTGCCATGTGCAATGGTACTGGTATTTACTAACCCAGCAGCTGCTCCTCACTAGAATGGGGACTCCGTGTGCCCAGGGGTGGGGCATGTGAGGCCACCTTGTGGCCCTGGCTCCAGGCAGTGCTGGGAACGTGGTGGATGCTGGGACCATGGAATGAATGAATGGTGGTTGGTACTTCGTGCTCAGCATCATCTCCTCCAGTCACGAGGTGATAGGAGCAAAAGGCTGGAGGAACAGCACAGCAGTTAGAGTGCTTGCCTAGCAAGCGCAAGGCCTTGGGTTCGATTCCCCAGCACTGCATAAGCAGGGTGTATGCATTTGTAATGCTAGCACTCGGGAGGCTGAGGCAGGAGGATTGCTATGTGTGTGTGAAGCGAGTCTGGGCTCCATTGTGAGTTTAGGATTAGCCTGGACTACAGAGCAAGATTCTGTCTCAAGAAAAAAAAAATGCTTCTCCATAGATGAAGAAAGGAAGTAGAAAACCAGAAGAGAGAGAGAAAAAAAAAAAAAAACGGAGAGAGCAAAGGCTACTGGGAAAACTTTAAGGCAAATTTATGAGCCTATGATCCCAGCATCTGGGACGCTGAGGCAGGAGGATTAGAAGTTTGAGCCCAGCCTGGGCAGCTTAACAAATTAGTGAGACCTTGTCTCAAAATAAAAAGGGGCGGGGAGTGTAACTCAGTGTGAAGGCCCTGGGTTCAGTCCCCAGTACTGAAAAGAGAGAAAGAGAAAAGAAAGTGTATGCAAAATGATAGAAAAGTATTTGTTCCACAGAGGAGACCAGCAGGCCGAGGGGTAGGGGCCGGAGGAGGTGGTCAGGGAGTTGGCAGGACGGAGCCCCTTGGAGGAGAGACCTGCGGGTGGGAAGGAGCCAGTAGTAACGGGGTCGGGTGGGGCAGCAGCGAGAGGCACCCTCTTCCCTCCCTCCTCCAAGGCCAGGGTCAGGTGGCACTGCTCGCAGCACCCCGGTGCCAGCTCCCACTGAGGCCTCCAGCAGTGTGTTTCACCCCAGGAGAGAAGGGCCTGTTTTGTCCTGCCTGGAAGCCGGTTATTGTCCCTTGCAGTGCACTGCTGCGGAAGGTGACAGCACTCTGATTTCTCCCTCTCTGCCACTCCTCGAAGCTGGTGGGTGACTCAGTTCAGTAGATCAGCCTTGAGTCTGGTTGGGCAGCGCGGGGACAGTTGGGACAGGAGGCACCGCTCAAGTGAAGGGACGGCTATTCGATGGTAAAAAATGCTGCCAGGACATGGACGGATTAGCTAAGGCCGTGTGGAGAGGGCCGGGGGGAGGGAGACTGTCTACGTAATTAACCGCTTTATCACACCAACCAGATTGTCTGCGAGGCCAAGGTGTCCCCAGGAATGACAACGTGAAGAATCTATTTTAAGCCCCTGCAAATAAACCAAAACACCATGAGTAGTTTGCCCCTTGATTAAAGACAGAATGCAGACCTAGACTTCCAGTGGCTTGGGAGACCTCTGCAGGCTTGTGGTTATAGAGAACATTCTAGAAGTCTGCAATTTTTGTTGTTCTCTTTGACCTTGGAAATAGCTTTTGTTTTGTTTTGGTGGGAGTAGAACCCACGTCCGGGCTCCATCTTGCCCCCCACTTGAGCCTCCAAGCACGCTAGGATTCAGGCCTGGCCCAGTTGGATTTGAATTTTCCAGGGGAGTGAGCCCTCCCGCCGCTCTCTGCCCACATCGAAGTAGGCCACAGATGTGCTCTCCCAGATTTCCCTGTGTCAAGTGGGAAGCTGGCACCAGGCAGCCTGGAATGGCAAGTTAATACAACAGTCCTCACCCCACAGCCTCCAGGTAGCTCAGAGGTGTTGGGGACAGAGTCAGACCAGCTCTCCAGGTGCCACCCATGAATATGTTTATGTTTAAAGGGGCTGGATGAATGGCTCAGCAGTTAAAGCGCTTGCCTAACAAGTGCTAAGTACCCTAGTTCGATTCCCCAGCACCACATAAGCTGGGTGTGGAGGCTGAGACAGGAGGACTGCTGTGAGTCCAAAGCCAGCCTGGGCTCAGAGTGTTTATTTCTGGTGGTGGTGCTGGTGATATGGGGATCCATCACAGCCAGGACCTTCTCACTGAGCTATATCCTCAGCTCACTTTTATTTTGGATTTTGAATTTTGCTGTGTTACTAAATTTCCCAGAATGGGTTTGAATTGGCAATCTTCCTACCTCAGCTTTCCAGAGTGCTGGGATTAGAGGCCTGTGCCACTGGGCATGGCATCCTTAAAGTATCTTCTTGAGGGGCTGGAGAAATGGCTCAGCAGTTAAAGCGCTTGCCTAGCAAGCGCTAAGTACCCTAGTTTGAATCCCCAGCACCACATAAGCTGGGCATAGTGGCGCACGCCTGTAATCCATCACTCGGGAGGCTGAGACAGGAGGATTGCCTTGAGTCCAGGGCCAGCCTGGGCTCTGAAGTGAGTTCAGGACCAGCCTGGACCACAGAGCGAGACCCTGTCGCAAAAAAAAAAAAAAAATGTTATCTTCTTGAAACTCTTTCTCCCTCTCCCTCCTACCCCTTCCCTTTTTTTGTTCTTCTTAGTTGATTGTTCGTTTTGGAGTCGGACTCTTCCTTTTTAGCCCGCGCCAAGCTGGCCTTGAATTCTGTGAGTTACTGATTTATTATTGTAGCCCTGGGGATTGAATCCAGGGCCTTCACGCTGACTTGCATCCTCAGCCCATCGTTATTTTTTGATTTTGAGACAGGGTCTCAGTAAATTGCCCAGGCTGGGCTCAAATTTATGATCCTTCTGCCTCAGTCCCCCAGAGTGCTGGGATTACAGGCATGTGCCACTAGGCCTGGACTTTATAAAAATATATATGTATTTTTAAAAAGAATCTCTCTTAAGTCCGTAAGTTGCACAGACTGTACTCAAGCTTATAATCTTCTGCCTCAGCTCCCCCAAAGTGCTGGGAGCCCCCTCCTCACTCAATGAAAAGGTAGATTTTAGAAGTCCATCCAGCTAGGCCTGTAATCCCAACATTCTGGAGGCAGAGGTGAGAAGATCCAAATTTCAAGCCCACAGTGGGCTGTGTAGTGACTTCTTTCTACAAAAGTAAAGTGGGAAAATAAAAAACAAAACAAAAAAATAAAAAATAAAAAGGTGGGCTGAAAGAATGGCTCAGTGGTTATAGCATTTGCCTAGCAAGTGCTAAGTCAAGCGCTAATTCCTCACCACCACATAAACTAGGCATGGTGGCAAACGCCTGTAATCCCAGCATTTGGGACAAGTAACAGGGTTAACATCCCGTGATGGTTTAGGCCTGGGAATACCTCCCAGGAGATGCAGTCAAGGGGTCAAACCTTTGATTTCCTGTGCTGTTAGCTGTGACATGACCCAGAAGACCATATGCTGGCTTTGCCCTTCCTCTCTCTTCCTCCCTGCATGGCCATGCCATGAACAGCATCTCTCCAGCTAGACCTTTCCTAGGCTCTTCCCCCACTGCCTGTCCCCCATAAGTGGTCAGAGACCTCCTAAAAGTGGAGGTCTAAAAATAACCCTTTCCTCCTGTAAGTTGTGGGTATTGGGTACTGCCCCCCAAAGACAGCATTTCTAGAAGGGAAGGTATAAAAGGAGAGGAAGTCGTGGAGGTTGGGGGACAGTGCCCAGTGCTGACCTGCTGGGTACCTGGGGAGGAGACACCTGGGGATACGTTTGCTCTGTCTGCACGATTGTACCGTTGAGCCCTCTGAATCTCCATCACTTGGCGAGAAAGGTATGAAATTCACGTCAGGTTTGTCTACGCCCGATTATGGTCTCTGCCACAAATGGCCAACCAGCAGGGACTGCCCCATGCTCCACCTGCTGTGGGGCCACAGAGAGACAGGAGAGAGTCTCCACCCTTCCAGAAGTATTTCTGACAGGCAGGACTATACAGGGAGCCTGGGTGTGGTGCCACTGGCCTGTAATCTCAGTATTCTGGGAGGCAGAAGCAGGACTATAAATTCAAGCCTAGTCTGGGCAACTTAGTGAGACTTTGTCTCAGAAAAAAAAAAAAAATGGCTGGGCACATAGCTCAGTGCCAGGGCCCTGGGTTCAGTTTCCAGTACCTCACACATGTGTACAAAGATTATCAAGGGAAAGAAATGGGAAATAATTTATAGCACCCGATCGAGGAAGGACGTCCTGAGTAATTACCTAAAAGAGCCAGCTTCTGCCCAGGAGTGTCCAGGTGCTCCAGCAGTCCTGACTTGGGGACCAACCTGACATCCTTCAGCAGATGATAGGGTCAATAAAATACAGTCCCTGGTGACAGAGGGAGTGGTTTCAAGCCATTCAAGGACACAGAAAATGTCAACGACGACCCAGCACAGGAAGCCAATGAGAAGCAACTGAACGTGGACCAACATCCCAGTCTGAGCAGCCATGCCACTAAGCATGGAGCTCGGAACCCGGGGGCGGGGGGGTGGTGTGGGTCAGGGCTGCAAGGGCGGCGAGTGCACCCAGCAAGCGCGAGGCCCAGACCACTGCAGAAGAGAAGATGCTGGGATGGCACCACTTCACGGTGGCCCTGATTCCTGCTGGGCATGTACCACGCAGTCCCTTTATTTCTGTCCTCCCATCACTAGAAATTTCTGAGTTTCAACCTGAGAAACCAGGACACTGGGCCGTGGAAGAGTTTATATCAAGTGGCGTTTATTTGCAGCATGCTCACACTTTGACTCTGCAAGGTTGACTTCCACGCGTCCCTCAAGGTCCAGTCCGCCGCTAGACACGGGGACCCATGTTCCCAGATGTGCCCTTCACCTCCTGGTCACCCCCCCTTCAGGGCCCCCTCCCCGCATGCTGCAGCCATTGGCCTGGGCTCTTTGTGAGAGGTGCCTGCACTCTGGGCCTCTTATTCAGAGATGAAGTCCGGGAAAATGCCCTCCGTCCAGCCCCAGGTCTCCCTGGAATCATAGACCTTATAACATCGGTGGTGGCACTTCGCGGTGTCTTCCCAGGTGCCGCAGGGGTCCTGGCCGTGGAACTGGCACTTCTGACAGAAAGCACAGGACGAGGGACAGAAGAGGATGCTAAGGGAAGGCCGGATGCCCTTCAGGATGGGCATCAGCTCTGCTGGCACCTGGAAGGGTGTGTCTGGGTCCACGTAGTCTTGGCCCATCCTGGGCCGGGGGTACCGCCCCTGGCTCAGCTGGGCCAGGCCAGCTGTGAGCAGCAGCAGGACCTTCAGGCTGTCCATGGAGATGGGGTTCCCGTAAAAGCTGAAGGTCCTGAGCTGGACGCAGCTGCACAGGGCGGGCAGGATGTCTCTGAGATGGTTGTCTGTCAGCTTACAGTAATCCAGGACCAGGGTCTCCAGGGTGCCAGACACCCTGTCGAGCAGAGCCCGTAGGGTATTGGGGTGGAAGGGCTGCAAGGAGAAGTTCTGCAGGCCCAGGTGCTTCAGCTGCTGGGTGCTTGGACACTGGGCCAGATGCTTGAGGTCGGCCTCCTTCAGCGGGCTGCAGTTCAGGAACAGGCCCTCCAAGGGGGGTTGGCCTCTGGGGACAGAGAGTACAGAGTTACTTCCTGCCAGTATTCTGGCCACTGGGTTGTGATGGGCCAAAGACTTCAAGATAGGGGCAAGGTCACTGTGACCATCTGATGCAGGTCACCCCCAGGTGCTGCGTGTGTGTGGACAGCACTGATCATAGAATCACCCCAACATAGGCTGAGGCCTTTCACCAGTGTGTATGTGACTGGCTCAGTCCCCAGTATCTATGGCTCCTCTTCCTCATGGTCAAGCACAAACCACAGCTCTGGCCGAACAAGGCTGATGGAGACAGGCAGGGAGGACAAACCCAGACAAGATCTGGTCACATGACTGGATGTATTCCCTGCAGGTCATTGAGAGCCTTTGGTGAAGCTACTGTCCCTGTTTCCAGTCTGCCTCTCAACTCTGGAATCCTGCTGTTCCCATGTGCTTCATACCCAGCTTGGACAGCATGACAGCCATTGCCTCCCTGAGGGGATGCAGAGTCTGACTCACTGCCCAGCACGTAGCTGCTGAGTAGGAGGAGCTCTTCGGGTAGAGGCTTGCCCTCCTCACTGCCCTCTCTGCCTCCTTCCAGTACCTTGCCCTAGGTTCACCTAAGCCAGAAATCACAGGCCCACCCATCCTCCGTCTGATCCCTGCAAGTCACACAACCTGGCATGGTGGCCCATTCTAGACCAGTGTTTCTATTTTGCCCTGTGCCATGGATGGGAACGGGTGGCCATGTGCAGTTCGCTTCCCAGCATGTCCCCATGTCCCACAGCTGGCACAGAGCAGGGATTGCTTACTTCATTACCATCGCCAAGAGTGCCTGGCTCCAGTTGAGAGTGGCCGAGCACCCACACTCACCTGAGGATCTTGTGTAGTGCCCCTCGCAGAAAGAAGACCTTCTTCATGTGGAGCTCCCTGATGCTGTCCAGCTGTCCCATGTGCCGGGCGTATATGTGGGAAAACCACCGGTTTTGCGAGGGAGAGGTGTTGATGAATGGATTTGGGCCTCCACAGCGAAGTGTGTGCAGGTTCCTGAATTTCTTTAAGTGTGGAACGAACAGCTGCATGGTTTTCCGGGTCCAGCATTCATTGCCCACTTCCAGGTCTCGGATGCTGTCCAGCGGCAGACACCTGAGGATTTTGTGGAAGGGGTGGCTGTAGATCTTGACTTTCTCTCCACACACGTGCACGTGCTTCTTCTTGGCCCATCTCAGGACTTGCAGTTGTAGGAGCTGTTCAGGTTTCCAGAGTTTTTCAAAACACATGTCTGAGATCACTCTCAAGGGCAGGGCCGCCCCCTGGCATGACCTACACTGGTATGGCTCCTCATTCACCGGGTTCATGGAGCAGGCACGAAACCAGGCCTTGGGCCCCTTGGTACGGGACACAAGGCCTAAATCCCTCATATCCACTACCTGCAGTGTCCTGGGAGCCAAAGAAGACAGAGGCAGCATTGAGCTCAAGGTCCCACCTGCCCCCGGACTCTTCTGCCTCATTGTGGGTGGCACCTGCTCCCCTGTTCTTCCTGCCCTTTCTCCTCCCGTATCCCCACATCCATCATGGGCTGTTGCCTCCTCCAGGAAGTTCCTTCTCAGATGAGGTCCAGCCGTGGCCACGACCTCTGCCACCCTCCTTGACGCCACCACTAGAAGCCTCAGCTCCTCATCCCAGCCAGCGGCCTCCTTCCCAGAGCCCAGGGCCCAGGGCCCTTCCGCCCAGAACAATACCTGACTCCCCTGTACCTACCTGGGCTGGTCTTTCTGGCTCAGAAACACTTCAAGCCCAGCCAGAATAGCTTTCACTGCCTCTGTTATTCTCTTCTCTTCCTGCACATAATCCTGGTAATCTCTGAAGGATAGGCTTTTTTCCTCCTTCCACAACAGAGCCCCTAGAGGGAAGCGGGGCAAGGGCCAGATAGGTATCAGGGCCTTCAGGAAAGCAGTGTTTTCCTTGCTGATGGCCTCCGTTAATATGTCAAGAATCATAGAGAAGGGCAGGTACTGAGCAGCGCCGGCGACAGCAGCCAGGCTCTGCAGCAAGCCTCTCTTTGCCAGCTCTTGGAGCGTGGGTGGGTTCTGGACACTCATGCCTCCCGATAAGGGGAACAGAAATCCTGGGGAGAGACAGAGAGAGGTGTACTTGCAGGCCATGCCCAAGAGACCCCTTTTCCTGACCCCTCTCAAGAGCCAACTCAAGGCCCACGTCCCTGGCCTGGCAATGAAGAAGGCCATAATATAAAACGGCCAAAATTAAAACCTAAATATAGGCCCTAACCTAAAACCACACATGTCCTGTGGCCCAGTGTCCCCACAAGTGTGGGGTCCAACCAGTCATGTGGCTGGGGAAGACAAAGTAACTGCATAAGCTGGGTGCCACTGTTCTCGTTATTAAACCTTTAACAAGCATCTGTTACCCAGCACGCGTGAGATGGGAGGGCACTGTTCTTCTCAGCTCTTCCACATGTGCCCACCTTACCTCTGTGACGAGAGACAGATTCTACCTTTGTAACAGGATGTGGAGAGGGGGCAGCTGGCTCCGAACCCCTCCCCGATAGTGGGAACTTTCACCCCTCTACCCGTCGTTTCTAAGACTTGCTATTCTAACAAACAGAATAACAGCAACAAAAACCAGGATGTGGAGGTCTGGCCCTGCTGGGGTCCCTGGGACTCCAACACCCCTCCAAGCATTGTGGCTTGGATCTGGAATGTCCCCCTTGTAGCCCCATGTATTTCGATGTTGTGGAATAGCTATAAAAACCTACGCTGTTAGATGGGGGCTTGATTCGGAAGGGACGGAGCACTGGGGCTCCACCAGAAGCTTTTGTCCTTGGCTCATTTAATTTCCTGGCTGCCGGCCACTGTGTCCATGAACACACTGAGGCCTTCTAAATCTGAGCTAAAGTATGTCTTACCTTCCTTCATTGGGGAATGTTGAGTATTCTGTCCCAACAATGAAAAAATAATTAAGCGTCGGCAACTTGGTAACTTGAGGAGACCATTGAAAGAATGAAAATAGAAACACAACTCAGAGATGTGGCTCAGTGCAGAGGCTCTAGGTTCAACTCCAGTCCCTCAAAACCACTTAAGACCTTCATGTAAAATATCGTATGAAGTGATGTGTGTCTGTTTTACACAGTACAGTTGATTGAACCAAGGCGTTTGCCCTGACTCAGACCCAGTTGACAGTCAGGAGGCTGAGGCAAGAGGATTGCTGTGAGTCTGAGGCCATCCTTGGCAACAAAGTGAGTTCAGGACTATCCTGGACTAGAGTGAGACAGATACTGTCTCAAAAATAAAATATTGCTATCCTTCTGTCTCAGCCTTCTGAGTAGTGACGTTCTAGGCATGGGTCCCACCCTCAGCTATACAGAATGCTCCTGCCTTCCTTTCTGTCTTTCTTTCTCCTCTCAACTGCTGCGATTGTGAGTGTGGTCCCTCACACCCAACCAGCCTCATTCTATTTTTACGGGTGATGGGGATCAACTCAAGGCTTCCCCCAGGCAGGCAAGTTCCCTATGATTGAGTAGCCAGGCCTGTATATAAGTCTATGTGGAAAGCTACTACCTAGTAAAATCACAAAGCAAAGTCCATGAGGTGTTTGTGTTTGTGTGTGTGCGTGCATACTGGGGATTGAACTGATGGCCTTCACACTGGGTTACATCGCCAGCCCCCTTTTTTTCTGTCTTTTTTTTTTTTTTGTCCTGTGTGCATGCCACCTAAGGTTATACTAGCGAGTTGAAGGCCAGCCTGGACTACATAAAGAGGCTGTTTTTTAAAAAAGAGAGGGGAAGAAGAGATTTGGGGGAAAGTGGTGAACCCCTCTAATACCAGCACCACTAAGTGTAACCCTGACTTGATATAAGTGAAATGCAACCGGAGGATATAGCTCAGTGTGAAGGCCATGGCTTCTGCCCTAGCACGGACACATGGAGGCCAAAGAGTAAAGCCGGGCACAGCGGTGGGCGTGGTAGCACATGCCTATAATCTGGGAGGCTGAGGCAAGCTGATTGTCCTAAATCCAAATCTATCCTGGGCTATATCAGTGAGTTCAGGGCCAGCCTGGACTACAGAGCGAGACTCTTGTCTCAAAAAAAAGAAAAAAAAAAAGAACAAAGAGTATTATAAGACAGGGTCTCAAATTCGAATGATGGTTACTTCAAGGAGGCCTTGAACTAACTGCCTATCCCCAACCTCAGCTTCCTGAGAAAATGGCATGCCAGGGATGGGCCACTATGCCCAGGATATAGATTTAGTTTAAAGAAAAAAGTTTGGTTAAAAAAAATTTTTTTTTTGAGACAGGATTTCTTTCTGTACTCTAAGAAGAAAAGGAAGGTAAGAAAATGAACTTTAGAGCATTCTGGACAGCTGAGGGTGGGACCCATGCCTAGAATGTCACTGCTACTCCAGGGTGGTCCTGAACTCACTATGTAGACCCCGCTGGGATTACAGGCGTGCCATGCTTGGCTTATGTGGTGCTGGGGAATCGAATTTAGAGCCAGCCTTGTGCTTGCAAGGCGAGCGCTCTTAACTGCTGCGCTATTCCTCCAGCCTCTCTTGTTTAAATATTATAAAATGACAAAATAATGCACCAACTAAGACGGAAATCATGGAGGCAAATTTACATTTAGAATAAAAAAAAAAAGAAATCTCTTGGCAGAACAAGCCTCAGTCTCTACAGTAAGGAGGCTGAGGCAGGAGTGCCTCACTGCAAGCCTGAGAGACACAGCAAGACATTGTTTCAAAACAGAAATTGGATGTAGTGTTGCAGGCCTGGAGTCATAGCCCTTTGGGAGGCCGAGGCAGGAGGATCACAAGTTCGAGCCCAGCCTGGGCAATTCAGAGACTTAGTGCAACCTTGTCAGAAAATTAAAAAACTGAAATGGGCTGTGGGTATAGCTCAAATAAAGTCTCAAACCTGTTCATCTGAGATGACTTGAATCACAACATTCTCTGTCCCATGTGGACCCCAGGGCACCCCTAGAGAAAGGCTCAGGACAGACAGGATCCCCATGGAGGGCACTGACTTACCTGATGGTGAGGGACGCTGGTGGGCACGGTAGCAGAGCTCCAGGGATCCCACAGGACCAGGAGGACTCCAGGCTCTGGGACAGAGTGTCTCCCGCTGAACTAGTCTCAGTCTTTTATCCACCTTTTTGCCCCCACCCTTTTTTTCACCCTCCAATCACAAACTGCTCTCTGATTAGATTTTCCATCTCCACCCAATTAATCCATTAATTCGACTTGGAGTCTGGGCTTTCTCTGCATCGATTGGTTCCAGCACTTAGCCACTAGCTGGGTGTGGTGGACATGCCTGTAATCCTGCTGCTTCAGAGGCTGAGACAGGAGGGTGCTGAGTCTAGCCTGGGCAATTTAGGGATGTTAAGAAGACTTTGTCTCAAAAAAAAAAAAAAATTCTAGGGTTGAATTTCAGAGAAAAGGACCTGGGCTTGATGTCCAGCATTCTGTCCCCCCAGTTATGCAGCCCTTGTTTTCCACCACAAACACTGTGAACATGTGGATGTCACAGTTCTCAGTGTGACAGGAAAGGGACTTATCTGATCGTGACATTAAACAAAACTGTCATTGGAATTCGATTTTTAGCCACATCCATATTTTGAATGCAGCTGGGTGAGATGGCTTACGTCTGTAATTCCAGCACTCTCAGAAGCTGAGACAGGAAGATTGCAAATTGGAGCCGAAATTTGTCAGTTTAGCACCATAGTGAGACCCTGTCCCAAAATCAAGAATAAAAATGGGCTAACGATGTAGCTCAGTGGGAAGTCCCTCAGCTCCACTCCCAGCATTACACACACACACACACACACACACACACACACACACACACACACGTATGTATTCATGGGCTGTGGATGGGTCAGGGGTAGAGCCTCTCCGGGCATGTGACAGACTCTGGTTTCTGTCCTCAGCACCACAGACAGAAACCCACACACACACATACACACACAAATCCAAACATCTGTGTGTTCTTAATAAGCTGCATCATTACCAATGACCTGGTGATTGGTTCATTTCCGTTTGTGTGAATACTAAGCTACATGGTATGTCAAGGGAGTGCTTTATGTTTAAAGTCGGGCATGGTGGCCACACTGTCATCCTGGGGTCGAGGAGAGGCGAGGGGGTCTTGAGTTTGAGGGCAGCCTTCCCTACATTACAAAACCCTGCCTCAAAACTCCAAAAAAAGGAAACAGGATTTTGTTTATATTAAAATGTTTCCACTTTTGAAGAAAAACAGATGAGTGCTGGACTCTTTGGAACTAGGCACGCCTTGCTCCGTGGGAGAGAACTATGTGAGCTGCGTCCTGTCCTTGGTTCAATGCCTAGCGCCTGCAGAAATGTCAGATTTTGTGCTTCAAAGGAAAGTCAGGGATTTATCTTGATAGTAGGTCCTCAGATCGTGCTTCTTTTCCCAACAGGGGAAAGCAGCGGGACCCAGCCCTGCCCCAACAGCCCTCATCACAGTCCACGGATTCCAAAGCAGTGGACAGTGTGTTGGGTTAGGGGGTAGGCCTGTAGTCCCAGAACCCTGTGAGGCTGAGGCAAGAGGATCACAGATGGAGTCCAGCATGGGCAACTTGCGACTTAGGGAGACCCTGTCTCTAGATAAAAACAGGCCGAGATGTAGCTCGGCATGAGGCCCTGGGTCAGTCCCCAGTACTAAAAACATAATTAAATAAGTAGGTTCTTTTTTTTAAGGGACTGGAAATGAAAAAGTCTACTGTGGTTTGGATCTGGAGTGTCTCCCAAAAGTCTCAAGTATTGGAATGTTATGGATTGTCTATGGAACCATGTGCTGTTGGGAGATTGGGACCTCATCTGGAGGGCTGGATTACAGGCATGTAAATTGGATTATAGGTGTGTAATGGGGGCTTACCACACCTTCCATACCTAGATCCAGGAGGGGCTGAATGCTGGGATGAGACCTGGAAGGATCTAGAAGCTGCTTCCTGCCTTCCTTGGAGGAGGAGTCTCCACTCGCCTTGACCTGGCTTCCTGTGTGTGATGTTGTGAGAAGCTGCCTCCACCTCTGCCTCTGCCATGGACTTCCATTGCTGCTGGCCGCCCCTGAATGGACTGTGACCTTCTGAAAGCGTGAGCTAAAATAAACCTTTCCTCCCCTAAATTTGTGAATGTCCTTGAATCAAGGACACAAAAAAGTAAGTAGAACACAGTGTGAAAGCCCTGAGTTCAGTTCCCAGTACTGCAGATAAGTCAGTAAGCAAGAAAACACCACTAATTTTGAAAAAACAGAGTTAAAAAAAAAACCTTCAGAAAAATAAGACTTTGTGGAGAGGGAAAGGGGTGTGGCAGAGTGGGTGAGAGGGTGGGATGAGAAAGGTATGTGATAAATAAATTTTAAAAATGTAGATCAAGGACCAAGGGGCATGGCTGAGCACAAGGCCCTGGGTTCACTCCCCAGAACTACATAATCTGGGTATGGTGGCACATGCCTATAATCCCAGCAGTCAGGGGATCAGGCAAGAGGACTGCCATGAGTTGAAGGTCAGCCTTGATCACATAGTGAGTTTAGGAGCAGCCTGGACTGCAGAGAGTGATCCTGTCTCAAAAGTAAAATTTATAGGAAAAAAAAAAAAACCTTTACAGGTCTGGGAATGCCACTCAGTGGCTAAAGCTCTTGCCTCACATGTGTTAAGGCCCTGACATGATTCCTCAGCACATGTGGAAAGCATTAGCTGGGTATGGCGGCCCACACCTATAATCACAGCACTCTGGAGGCCAAGGCTGCAGGATTGCCTTGAGTTTGAGGCCAGCCTGGGCTAAACAGGGACTAAGTAGTTGCTAAATGGACCAAGCTGGGCTTGAATTTGATATGACCCTCCTGACTCAGCCTCCCAGAGTGCTGAGAGTATAGTCTTGTGTCATTATTTGCTACTTACTGTAGTTTTTGTTGTTGTTTTTTTAAATTGAGACAAGGTCTTGCTTTGTAGTTCAGGCTAGTCTTGAACTCACCACATGGCCCTGGCTGGTGTCACACTCACAGAGGTCCTTCTGTCACAGTCTCCCAAGTGATGAGATTACAAGCCCAGCTGATCTTTACGTGGTGCTGGGGCATTGAATTCAGAGTCTTGTACATGGTAGGTAAGCGCTCCAACCTCTGAGCTACACCCCCAGCTCTGAGATCCTTACTAACACAACAGACCAAAAGGAAGAGGTCATGTGAGGAATAGGCATGTCATGTCATGAGCTGGGGCTCCAGGGGCTCAGCCAGGTCAGGGTTCTGAGGACAGACCTGTTGGGGGCCAGGGAGGATTGATGAGAAAACAAAGAAACTTCCCTGTACATGGAAGGCTGAGGCAGGGGGGTTGACACGCATTTGAGGTACCAGCCTGGACTAGATAATGAGTTCAGAATCAGCCAGGACTACAAAGAGACAAAAAGAAACCCTGTCTCAAAAAAACAAACAAACAAACAAACAAAAAAACAGCATGGTGTTACATGGTTGTAATACCAGCACTAAGATGTCTGAGGGAAGTATACTGTCATGAGTTCAAAGCCGGTGTGGGCTACATAGTGAGTTTAGAAAGAGCCTGGACTATAGTGAAAGACCCTGTCTAAAAAAAAGAAATAGACCTCGTTCTTGTTGTCCCAGATAACATCACACCCTGCCTCTTTTCTACCTTGAATTGTGTGCGCCTCTACTATGATTTGGATGAGGAATGTCCCCCGAAAGTCTCATGTGGTTGGAAGTTGTGGATTATCTATGGAACATGTGCTGTTGGAGATGCGGGTCTGGTCCGGAAGGCGGATTATGGGTGTGTGGTGGAAGACAGGCATGTGGCAGATTGTAGATTCCAGGTGTGCGGATTTGGTTATAGAATACAGGTGTGTGATGAGTTGTAGATTACAAGTGTGTAGTGGGGGCTTAAACCTGGGAGAGGTGGAACACTGAGGCTGCACCCAGAAGGGGGCAGATCACTGGGACAGGAACTGGAAGGGTAAATGTAACGTCCTTCCTTCTGGGACTTGACTTGACTTCCTGTTTGCAGTGCTGTAAGGAGGATTTAACCTTTGCCCTCCTGCGTTTAGAACTTGTTTTGGTCCGATTGCTCTGTATCCTCCATCCTTTTGGAATAGGAATGGTTACTCTGTACCTGTATAAGATGGAAGTATTTAATCTTTCTTTGATTATCACAGGAGCTCACAGCAGAGAGTGCCTCGTGTCTCAGAGGAGACTTTGGACTTGGAATTTTATTTTATTTTTATAAGGAATGCTGGAACTGTTGAGACTCTTGCAAACTGGAGAAGGACCAAGTGCATTTTGCATGAGGAGATGAGCATGAGTGTTTTGGGGACCAGGGATGGAATATTGTGGTTTGGATATGGAATGCCCCCACCCCCAAAGCCTGATGTGTTTGGATGTTATGGATTATCTATGGAACCATGTGCTGTGGGAGATAGGGGCCTGGTCTGGAAGGGTGGATTACATGGGCGTGGTGGATTATAGCAGTGTGGTGGAAGACAGGCTTGTGGTATATTATAGATTACAGCTGTGGTGGACTAGGGCATTAAACATGGAAGGGGCATATTGTGGTTTGGATCTGGAATGTCTCCCAAAAGTCTCATGTATTTGAATGTTATAGATTGTCTAAGGAGCCATGTGCTGTTGGGAGACTGGTGCCCAGGCTGGAGGGGTGGATTGCAGGCATATAAATTGGATTTCAGGCATGTAAGTTACAGGTGTGTAGTGGGGGCTTACCACACCTCCACACCTGGATCCGAGGGGGCTGAACACTGGGACGAGACCTGGAAGGATCTAGAAGCTGCTTCCTGCCTTCCTTGGAGGACGAGTCTCAACTCGCCTTGACTTGGCTTCCTGTCTGTGATGTCATGACGAGCTGCCTCCACCTCTGCCTCTGCCATGTGCTTCCACTGTTGCTGGCTGCCCCCCGAATGGACTGTGACCCTCTGAAACTGAGTGAAAATAAACTTTTCCTCCCCTCATTTGTGAAAGTTAGGTATTGATTCATAGCAACAAAAAAGTAGCTAAGATTGGGAATCAACCCAACGCCCTCTAGTGGATGACGGGATCATGAAATGGTTTCTGCAGACAGTGGAGAGTTACTAGCCACGGGAAGGGAGAAGGGACCAGAAATGCATGGCATTGATAAAGGGAAGCCTGTGTGAAAGGCCACTAGAGGGTACAACGGGGCACCAGTGGTCACCAGAGTCTGGAGGGAGGGAGGGATGGGCAGGCTGAGCACAGGTTGTGGGGTCCCACTGGGGGAGGACCCATCATGGTACAGTTAGCATCTTGTACCATGGACAGCACCGAGAATGAGTCAGTGTAAGTTCCAAGTGAGTCAGTCAGATGCTGGGTCGGGAGGTTTTGGTACTCTGCCACCTGCCCCTGACATTTGGGGACGTTGGTCCTGGGGGCTATGCATGTATGGGGCACAGGGATTTTGGAACTGTGAGTTTCTAGGGGTTTTGTTTTGTTTTGTTCTGTTGGTTGTTCTGGAGATTGCACTGGGGGAATGCTGAGCTATAGCCCTGGCCTGTTGTTTGCATTTGTTTGTGTGTTGCCCAAGCTGTCTTTTTTTTTCCAGACTGTCCTTAAACTAGTGATTCTCCTAAATTTCTTAAATAGCAGCTATCACACTGTGCCCACGTTATCTGCTCAGCTTTGCTGTGATTCTAAAATTGCACCTAGGGCTGGAGGAATGTCTCAGTGGGTAAAGCATTTGCCTAGCAAGCGCTCGGTCAAATGCTAAGTACCTGAGTTCGATTCCCCAGCACCACATAAGCTGGGCATGGTGGTGCACGCCTATAATCCCAGCACTTGGGAAGCTGAGGCAGGATGATTGCTGTGAGTTCAAGACCAGCCTGGGCTCCATAGTGAGTTCAGGACCAGCCTGAGCTGCAGAATGAGACCCTGTCTCAAAAAAAAAAGTTAAAATTTCACCTAAAACAAAAAAAATCTTCGTTACAAAAATGAACGCAACTAGGCCTGGTCGTATCGGCCCATAATCTCAGAACTCTGGGAGGCTGAGGCAGGAGGACATCAAGGTGAGGCCCAGCCTGAGCCATTTGGATATTGTCTTGTTTATTTGTTGCTGAAAAAAAAAAAAAATCCAACATCCATGAGCGGAAAGATTCATTTTAGCTCCAATTTTGGAAGGTCTCGCCCCATCCATTCATGGGCAGCTGGCTGTGGTGAAGGCACGTGGCAGAGGCTGGAGAACTGCTTCAGGCATTTCAGACAGAAGCCAAGTGGGACAGAAACAAGCTGTGGTCTGGAGACTCAGGCAGGGCTAGAGCTTTCCCAGGAAGAAGCTGTCTCCAGCTTCTTTTACTCGGTGCAAGTTGCCAGTTGGGCTGCCCCACTCAGGGTCGTAGTAAAGGCACTGACCTAGTGACTTGTTCAGTGCAGGGACAGAATACCTACATCCTGGCCTTGAGGGAGGAAAGGCTTATTTCAGCTCACAGTTTCAGAAGGTCTCACTCAGGCCATCCATCCCTGCGCAGCCGGCCACAGTGGGAGCACGCAGAGGAGGTGTCGTTGGAGAAAAACCTTTTTCACAGCATGGCAGTGGGAAAGCTCAGTGAGGGAGGAGCCAGGCATTCTGTGGAGAATAAGGCTCAGGTCACAGCTTTCCCAGGAAGAAGCTGTGACAGTGTTTCTTCTTCCTTCCTTAGTTCAAACTGCAAGGTAAGTCTCCCTTACGCCATGGTCTACAAGTCAATATGCCAACCTGAGAGCTCTGCCCTGCCCGTCCCCCCCCCCCCCCAGGTGCAAAAAGTTGACAGAATCCCTCCAGGTCAAACTTTAAACATCCATCCCATCCAGCCAGGTCGCACCTCACCAGGGCACACAGTTCCAAAGATGTTCTACTCCATCCAAATACATAAGGCTTTAGGGGACACTCCAGAACATAATAGCAACTTCATGAGAGACCCTGTCTCAAATCTGAACTAGAAACTAGGCTTGTGATGTAACTCAATGTGAAGGCCCTGCCTTAAACCTCCAGTACCAAGAATAAATAAATGGATGGACGAATAAATGTACTTTCCCAGCTATAAAACATTATTGCTTATGTGTTCGTCTCTTTATTTTGTGATTCTGTGATTAAACTCATGTTTTCCACTGCACTACATCAGTAATTACCTTTTATTTTTGAGACAGGGTCTAACATAGTCGCTAAACTGATCATGTTGGGCAGAAATTTGCAGTCCTCTTGCCTGAGCCTTTCAGGTGCTAGGACTACACAGGCCCCATCGCACCACGTTATGTTTCTCCTTTTTGTCTTTTCTTTTTCTTAGGAGGAACTTGTTTTTTAGGTTTGGAACTGGGAATTGAACCCAGGGCCTTGAGCGTGCCAGGCAAGTGCAAGTGCTGTGCCTCTGAACTACATCCCCAGCCTATGTTTCTCTTTTTTGGAGACATCAAATTAAATTGAAAGATTTTAGCTATTTATTTAAGTTACTTTTTTGTAGCTGTGATAGAATACTTGACATCCAGAAATTAGGGGAGATGTTTATTTTATCTCATAGTGTAGGAAGTTCTCACTGCACTCATGAGCAGCCAGCAGCAGTGAAAGCCCACGACGGAGGCAGAGGTGGGGGCTGCTCCTCACAGCTTTGTAAACAGGAAGCCAAGACATGTCCAGACAAGACAGGTCAGGTAGGAAGGCAGGTAGCAGCATATATCCTTCCAGGTCCCATGCTAGTGATGGACCCCTCTGGGTCCAGCCTCAGGGTTCCGCCCCTTCCAGGTGTGGTTCCAATCCACCACATGCCGGTAATCCAATCTGCATGCCTCCAGTCTACAATCTGCCACACTGCCTGTCCACCACACACCCACAGCCCGCAACAAGCCTGTAATTTACCCCCTCTAGACCAGCCCCCCCCCATCAGCATGTATTTCCATAGTTAACTCATAACATCCAATTACATGAGACTTTTGGGGGACATTCCAGATCCAAACCACAATTTTTTTTTTCTTTTTTGAGCATCTTACTCCATACTCCAGGCTGGTCCTGAGCTCAGTATGTACTCCTGGCTGGTCCTGAGCTCAGTACGTACTCCTGGCTGGCCTGAACTTATGGCGGTCTTTCAGCCTCTCAAGTGTTGGGATTACAGGCATGCCCAAGCACGAATAGTTTATGTGGCATTGGGAATCAAATCTAGGGCCTTGGTGCATGCTAGGTAGTCTTTAACCACTGAGATGTGCTCCCAGTCCCTAAAACATTTTGTGAAGTACTGCCCTCTGCCTTCTTTAAAAGAATTATGTAAACTTTGTTTACATTTTTTTCCCTCCAGTCTCCCTCCCTCCGTATTTCAGGCTGATCCTGAAGTGAGTATGTATCCCAGACTGGCCTGAAACTCAAGGCAATCCTCCTTACTCAGCCCCGCGCCCCACCCCCGGACACACACACACACGCGCCCCCGATGATGGGATTATATGTGTGTGCCACCCTGCCCAGCTAATCCTTTTGTGGTACTGGGGACTTTCACATGTTAGGCAAGTGCTTTAGCACTGAACCACATCTCCAATTCAACTAATATTTTATTGTCCTTTGGGACTGGGTCTTGCTTTGTAGTCTAGGCTGGTCATGAACTCACCCTGCAGCTCATCCAGGCTGCCTGTGAACACAGGACAGTCCTCCTGCCTCTCTCAAGTGCTGGGATTACAGTCATGTGCCACCATGTCCGATTTTATGTGTGCAGGGGGAATTGATCTCAGGGACTCATGTCTCCTAGGGAAGCACTTTAGCTGCCTGCAGCCCCTACACTCATGAAATCCATTTGCGTCTGTATTATTTCTAAAAGTCACAACATGGTGTGTCGTGGCCTATAGCCAGGAACCTAGGTCCCTGGAAGCTGAGGCAGGGAGATTGGGAGTTCGATGCCAGGCGAGCCTGGAATAAATGGTGAGACACCGTCTCAGAAAGAGACTGAAAATGGAAAAAAAAAAAATGGCAATATGGCCGGTTTGGACGGACGAGCCAGAAGCCCCTTTACCGTGGGAGGCTGAGGCATGAAGATCACGTGTAACCCCACCTGGGCAACTTGGGCACTAGCGAGAGCCTGTTTCAGAATAAGACAGGAAAAGTAGAAGTCAGAAGGAAAAGAAAGTGAAAAGAAATAAAAGACAAAGGCATCAGGTGTAGCGCCGTATGAAGGCCCTGGGTTGAGTCGTCAGTTCCTCAAAAACATCTGTTGCTGGTTGTAATAAAAACAAGCACAACTGACCTGAGCGCCAGAAGGTGGCGCTAGAATCCCACGGGCGGGACGCGAGGCCCCCGACCGCGCGGTCGCGTCCGGGCTCCCCTCCCCGGCCTCGCCGCTGCTCGCTTCCGCCCGTGATTTTAATGGCGGCCACGTGCTGGAGACGGGGCTGTCGCGGGCGGAGGGAGAGCGCAGCGGTTGGAGCGCTTGCCTAGCAAGCGGGCGCGCTGAGTTCCATTCCCTGGTCCTGCACAAGCTGGGTGTGGTGGCGCAAATCCAGGATAATGCCACGTATTGAGCTCCTACTGTAGCTGATCCATAGGCTGAGCTCTAAACTTGTCTCATCTCAATGGCCGTCACTTATCTGACCTGGAAAATGGGCGCTAGCCCGAGCCTTCCCCGAGTGCTCTGGGTTCAAGTCCCCTCCGCGCAAGTGAGGTCACCGCTGCCCTCAGGTGCTTGGCCGGCCTTCGTCCTCTGGCCATGGCTACGTTGTTCCTTGGGTTAGGTCTCCATTAGTGAAAAAAAAATCACTAAAATAATAAAAGGAAATAAAAGTTGTGGGATCAAAAGAGGCTTCAGGGCATCTGCCTATATTCCTAGTAATCAGAGCCCAAGTCACTAAGTTCTCAGGTTGAAGGCCAGTGGAGGTGACACAGGGGTTCAAAATGAGCATAGGGGGGATACCCTGTCTCAAAAACCGAAAGAACAAAAAGATATGAACTAGTGTGTGTGTGTGTGTGTGTGTGTGTGTGTGTGTGTGTGTGTGTGTGTGTGTGTGTTTGCACCTATCTTGGTCAGCACATTAGTAGGCGTATGATGATTTATGGGATTTCTGTGGAACTTGGGTAATTATAAGAAAAGCAAATCCACAGAATTATTCAAAACTTTTATTGATGGGCATAGGAAAATCAAGACCCCTAGGTCCCCTGGATTCCCCCATCAACCTTTTCCTATTTAATCCTGACCCACAGTCACCTGTCCATTTTCCACTCGTGAACAGTGGAGGACAACACCCTAAAAAGTCCAGGCTGGACTTGAACTTGCAATCCTCCCGTGTTAGCCTGCCAGTACTACAGCAAGTCCAAACCAGCAAGGTTGGGGATTTTTTTTTTTTTTTTTTTTTTTTTTTTTTTTTTTTTTTTTTTTTTTTTGAGACAGGGTCTCAGTCTGTAGCTCAGGCTGGTCCTGAACTCACTATGGAGTCAAACTGGCCGTGGATTCACGGTAATCCTCCTGTCTCAGCCTCCAGAGTGCTGGGATGACAGGCGTGCACCACCACACCTTATTTATGTGGTGCTGGGGAATTGAACTTGAGTACTTAGCATTTGATTTAGCGCTTACCTTTCAACACTGAGCCATTCCTCCAGCCCCAGGATGTAGTTTCTTGATAGGAGCCATGTCTTGCATACACACGGCCCTGGGCTCAATCTCCAGCACCACAAAATAATAGCGATCAATAATAATAAAATATCACATTTCTGCAGACTACTATAAAAACTAATGCTGCTGGTAAACACACCAAGTGGTGGGAGCATTCCACAGTCAGCAAGGGTTTCTTTTGTTTGTTTGAAGAAATTTTGGGGATGTTTCTTCCGTATTTTGTTATGAGAAGGTTTTACTTAGTTGGCCAGGCTGGTGCTGAACTGACTGCTTAGCCCAGGCTGGCCTTGAACTCATAGAAATCCTTGTGCCCCAGGCTCCCAAGGGCTGAGATCACAGGCCTGTAGCGCTACGCTCAGTTTAGGTGGTGCCGGATCTTGAACCCAGGGACTTACACTTGCTCCCCAAATGCTATGACTAATGAATTACACCAATAGACCAACTTTGGGATTTTTGAAGAATGAAGGAGAGGAAGGTTTCCCCAGGCCATTTTTGTTGTTGATTTTGTGATGGGACTTCAGTGAGCTGCTAAATTGATCTGGCTGGGCTGGAACTTGCACTTCTCCTGACTCAGCCTCCCAGCCTGCTGGGATTACAGGCCTGCACTGCTGCCCCCACCCCCAGGAAAGTCTGGGACCCTTGTTGATGCAGAGTTTAGGAATGAAAATGCAAGTCACTACTTTGGAGGGAATGGATGCAACCCTGGAGCATCCCTGCGGGGGGCGAGGCGGGGAACCAGCGTCTCCTGGCCCCGGAAGGTCTAGCGTTGCAGATTGGCTCTGCTTGTCATTTTTAATTTTATTTATTTATTTATTTATTTATTTATTTGATACAGAGTATTGCTATGTAGCTCAGGCTCCTCCAAATATGCACTGTGCAGCCCAGACTGGCCACAAACTCATGGGAACCGTCTCCTGGAGTGCTGAGTTTAACAGCCGTGATTCACCACACCCTGCTTCAAATTTTAAATTCGTAGTGTTGTGTGGGTCCATGTGTCCCAGTTACTACATGTGAATTTCTACTTTAATGACTAAGTGTAAAGACAGCATTGCTAAGTGTGTGACAAAAAGCTTCCAGGGTGTGACATCTCATGGAAAGCTGCTTTATTAGTGCTTGTGGAGAAACCATTATAAAAATACACGGGGAATAAGTAGACTGTGTGAGCCTAGGAACTGTGTTAGCAAGGTACAGGGACCAAGGTCAGCAGGGAACAGGTAAGAGAGTGTGCCCTGTGTCCCGTCTGTCCTGTTCGCTTCCCCTTTGTGCTCCGCAGCACAGTGTGCCCACCCCGCTCTCAGCTGCTGCCGAAGCACTCTGCCCTGAAGAGAAAGCCTGTGCTGCCCAGGGTGGGTGACAGCCTCTGTGCCTGGGCTCAGTAAGGAGACGCAAGTGCTGGGGATGGGGATTTGCAGAGAGAAGTGGGGAACCGGCGCCTCCCAGTGGCCCTGCTGGGCCCCAGCAGGCACCTGACTCAGGGCTTTTCTCTCTAACACACAGATGTTCTGAGGTGAAACTGGAACTCAGTCTGGGAATGTAGCTCAGTTGTCAAAGCATTCACCCAACAAGGGTGAGGGATTCCCTAGTACCCCGTAACAGCTGGGCACGGTGCCACACGCCTGTAATCCAGGCACTCAGGAGGTTGAGGCAAGTGGATTGCTGTGAGTTGAAGGCTAACCTGAGCTACATAGCAAGTTCATGAACAACTTGGACTACGAAACAAGACCCCTACCCTCTCCAATAAATAAATAAATAGATAGATAGATAGATAGATAGATAGATAGATAGATAGATAGATAGATAAAACAACTCAGGCTCTTGGGCTGTGAAGGCCAGGGAACACTTTCCTCAGTGTTTCTATTGTGGTTTGGATCTGGTTGGATCTGGAATGACCACCAAAAGTCTCATGTATTTGTATGTTATAGATTGCCTACGGGGGCTGGAGAAATGGCTCAGTGGTTAAAGCACTTGCCTAGCAAGCGCTAAATCAAGTGCTAAGTACCTGAGTTCAATTCCCAAGCACCACATAAGCTGGGCACGGTACTACATGCTTGTAATCCCAGGGCTGGGAAGGCCGAGACAGGAGGATTGCCATGAGTCCAAGGTCAGCCTGGGCTCCATAGTGAGTTCAGGACCAGCCTGAGCTACAGAGCAAGACACTGTCTCAAAAAAAAAAAAAGAGAGAGAGAGAGAGAGATTAGATTGCCTATGGAACCATGTGCTATTGGGAAATTAGGGCATAGTCTGGAGGGGTGGATTGCAGACACGTAAAGTGAATTTCAGGCATGTAAGTTGGATTACAGGTGTGTAGTGGGGGTTTACCACACCTTCCACACCTGGATCCAGGAGAGGCTGATCACTGGGATGAGACCTGGAAGGATATATAAGCTGCTTCCGGCCTTCCTTGGAGGACAAGTCTCACCTTGCCTTAACGTGGCTTCCTGTGTGTGATGCTGTGAGAAGCTGCCTCCATCTCTGCATCTGCCATGTACTTCCATTGCTGCTGGCTGCCCCTGAGTGGACTGTGACCTTCTGAAACTATGAGCCAAAATAGACCTTTCCTCCCCTAAATTTGTGCATGTCAGGTATTGAGTCACAGCAACAAAAAAGTAACTAAGATAATTTCCTTGATTTCTGACCGTTTCATACAACTGTTTATTCTGGGCCAATGTGAGGAGGGAACTGGGAAGGAAGAATACAGTAACTAAAATGCAGATTGATATTTGAATGCTTAAGAACACATGTACCCCAAGTTCCGCAGGCTCCCCACCTCAGCCCCTCCCCCTGTAACCCTGCCCTCCCTGTGTCTTCTATCTGTTCCCCAATCACATTGAAGAGGCGTCTACAGCTGTGTGTTCTTTGCACCCAGATGTCACCCCTGGGCCTTGGCTTCCACGTGCCCACGAGGCGGCACCCCATGAGGCAGGTTCCCAACAGCCATATGGGGAGGACCCCCACTGATAGGTGTATCGATGGTCACAATGTTCACAGAAATTGGAAACTATGATGACCACATCCGGCTGCCGGATGGCGCACAGGACGTCCATGAGCTCTGCACAAAGCAGGTCAAATGTCTCTGGCTGGAAGTAACCCAGGTCATTATAGCTGTCCAGGGGCGCAGGGTAGACCTCCTGACTCAGGTGCCCCATGCTAGCAGTGTGACAGAGCAGGTCCTTCAGGACAGACATGGATATGCAGTTCCCAAAGAGACAGAGGGCAGTGAGCTTGGTGCAGCGGCTCAGGGCAGGCAGGGTGGCACTGAACTGGGCATCGCTCATGCGACAGTCCTCCAAGTCCAGGACTGTAAGGGTGTTGGTGACTTTCTCCAGTAGATCACAGAGGGGCTCAGGACAGAAATTGCTCAACCTGACGCCACGCAGGGACAGGTGTCTCAACTGACAGGTACTTGGGAATGCACTCAGGTGGCTCCACTCTAAGCCAGTGAGCTGGCAGTGCGTGATCGAGAGGGTCTCCAAAGGCGTCTTTAGGGACCTGCAAAGGCACCAGACAGTGAGTTGGGGGAGATGGTGACAGACATTAGTGAATAGTTAGGCCAGGACCTGTGGTGTTGGCTATAATGCCAGCTCTCAGGGTAGCTGAGGCAGGAGGATCCCAAGTTGGGAGTCCAGCCTGGGCAACTTAGCTGCTTATCAAGACCCTACCTAAATTGCCCAACAGAAAGGGGCCAGGGCAGTAGCTCAGAGCAAAGCGTGTGTTGAATCTTCAGTAGCGTGGAAACCAAGAAAAGACAGGAAAGAACAAAGCTGTATGCCATGTCTGGGTTGATACCTAGTACAGTGAGAAAGGAAGGGAGAGAGAGAGAGAGAGAGAGAGAGAGAGAGAGAGAGAGAGAGAGAGAGAGAGAGGAGAAAAGATGGAGGGGAGGGGGGAGAGAGAATTGTCAGAAATTGCTCACATTCTCACGTTGGAGGAGAGGACCACTGGCTGTAGGTCCTCTTTTTTGAGGAGGGGGGAACAGAGTCTCACTGTAGTCCGGGCTGGTCCTGAACTCACAGCACCACCCCCCAGCCTCCCAAGTGTACCAATGCAGATATGCACCTCCATATGTGCAAATTTTTTTCTATGTAGTGATCGAGAATCGAACTCAGGGCCTTGCACGTGGAAAGCAAGCACCTTAAGCAGTAGCTCTGCTCCCACCCACCAGGTCCCTCTGAACTTGTGAGGAAGGTCACATCTAGGATGCTACTCACACAGGCTGTGATCATTTGAGGCACCCTATTGTAGACCATGGGCTATCGTCATGCTACGGGGGTACTGACCTAGCTCCTAGCTCCCTCAACTCTACGGTCCCTTCCATGCCACTAAGCAGTTCTGGATGCCAGATCCTTCCACAGTTGGGTCACGGTGGGTGGGCCTTTCTAGATCAGCTGTCCCAGCGGAGCCCTTGGCTTCTACATGGAGGCTGTGCTGATGTCTCTGCCCAAGAGCACAACAGAAGGACTCACGGACATTCTAGTGTCTCCATCCTTTGCGGTCCCCCGTGGGACAGGTGACAGGGTTCCCCCCACCCCATCTATAACAAGGGCAGCCTGTGCCTAGGCCTGCAGGGAGCACTGCCCTCATCCTCACCTGAGCATAAGGTCCATGTGGCCTCTGAGGAAACAGGCACGACTCAGGAAAAGCCACCTGAGGCTCTGCAGCTGGCAGAAATGAGACATAAGCTTGAAGACCAGCTGCTCCTTCTTATTTGGGGACATAAAAGGAATTTTAAACAGGTGGAAGAAAGAGAGTTTCTGGAGGTTTGTCATCTGCCCCAGGCATGGAGCAAACCCAGCCAGGGTGCTCAGGGTCCAGCCAGTGTGCACCTCCAACTCCTGGATGCAGCTTGGCTGGAAGGTGTCCAGGATGCCCCAGAGGGTCTGTAGGGGTGTGGCTCTAATCCTCAGCATCCCACAGAGGGCAACTTGGCCCCTCCTCTGGCGGACCCACTCGAACAGGCAGGCATGGAACTCATCCAGAGGTTTGTCCCTTAGGCCAAGATCCACCAACACCTTCAAGGGCGGCTCCTCCCCGGCGTCCCTGCTGTCCTCCACTGGGCGGCTCCTTCTCAAGGGCTGTGGGGGGCAGGTCCCGGCCCCGTGTCCACACCACACGACCCAGAAGCTCTGGTGCTGCATCCGCAAATCCAGTACGTGGAGTTTCCACCCTCTGCGGGTGGGAGGGGCAGAGTTGTCGGAGCTGAGGCAGGAGGAGTGTGGGTCCCGCCCCTGCAGTCACCTCCTCCCTCCTCACCCCCTTGTCTCTCCCGTGTTCTTTTTTTGTTCTAGTGATGAGTGTGAAGAGACAGGGCTTCTAGCTCCTGGTCCGCACTCTACCCCTGGCCTGCACCCCAGAACCTCCTGAGCATGTCCTCCCCATTCCCCTAAACTCTTCCCTGCTCCACATCGAGGGCTGCTGGTATGGGCCAGGTGGCAGGAAGGTCCCCACCTTTGCCACTGTCCACATCATGCCCAGTCTTTCCCACCTGGGCTCCAGTTGTCCTGGGACCTCAGCAATGACTGTGGTATCAGATTTGTAATTCTACCGCCACCTCCAGGAGTGCTGCGGTAGCACCCTTCTGCCCACATGCCTGGGTTTTCCTGGTCCATTCTCCACTCTCCCTGACCCCGTAGATCCCTTCCTTGGACTCCCAGGTCTCTCTCTCTGGACCTCGTGTCCTCTCACCTCGGGTGATCCTTCTGGGCCAGCAGCACATCCAGCCCAGCCAGCACAGCTTGTAAGGTCCCTAGATGGGGCTGCTCCATCAGGGACCCCAGGGGGAGGCAGGGGAAGGGCCAGGCCATCACCATTGCCCTCAGGACCTCAGTGTGTCCCCCCGCGAAGGCCTCCAGGAAGAGTGGAGGGAAGAGCTCCCGGGGCAGGTCCCGCACAGCAGGAATGGCCAAGGTGCTCTGGCTCAGCAGGCTCCACCCCGCCAGCTGCAGGAGGGTGGGCGGGGCCGGGGTGCTCATCCTGATGGCTCTGCAAGGCAAAGGCTGCTGGGAAAACAAACGGGAAGGGCTGTCCTCGCAGGCTAGTCCTGAGAATCCTCTTCCCCTCACCCATCCAGAAACCAACTCAGTCCCAAAGCCCCTGTGTGGCAAAGACGGAAGAGTTGCGTTTTTCCCATATCTGTCCTGCGCCTGGATCTCACAAGGCCACAGCTCTATCCGAAACACTCCACACATCCCTGTCTCTCTAGTGTTATGTTAGGTCCTGGCCACTCCCCAATCTGTGTCCACTTTCTCTGCGCTGTACCAAGTCACCTGGAAGGTGGTTACAGCATAACACTCACCTGTATTTTTTCTCTTTTTAAAATTTTAATTTCCCGGCCTTCCATCCTCCCTCCCTCCCTCCCTCCCTCCCTCCCTCCCTCCCTTCCTTCTTTCTTTCCTTCCTTCCTTCCTTCCTTCCTTTTTTGCTTTCTTTTCTGTCACCTGCAGCCGGTTGGTGGACAATTCCTGCTCTACCATACAAGGCCAGACAAGGGTGATGGGATATCCCGTGGCTCAGCCATCTGACCCTGCAATGAATCCGTGGGGGTCACTAAGAAAGGGGTAGAGAGGACGCTATGATGGTTGTGTTTAAGGGAATCAATACAGTAAATCTGAGAGGCAGTTCCAGCATATGCCAAAGGCAGACGGTCCCCAGCCTGAGACAGGGGGTCCCCAGGGTGGTCTCTGCCACACATCAGAGTTCACCATCTGGGTTGGATGGAACCAATCTAAGCAAAGATTCCACTCTCCACATTACTGTTACTGGTCGTGGGGACGGAGACCAGGGCATCGCGGTGAACCGCATGCCCCGTTTATTTTGCCTTTGTGCCAGCGTCTTGCCATGCCAGTTTCAGCCCAGAGTGGGCAACATATAACTTAAATTAACATCCTACTGGAAAACTAGAAAGGACTGAGGATATAGCTCAGAGTGAAGGCCCTGGGTTGGACTCCCACTAGGACAGTAAGTAAACCACCCAGGAAACAAACTGGGGGTGTGGCTCAATGCAAAGAAAGGCCTGGGGCTCAGTCCCCTATAAAAACAAACAGCACCCAAAGTCTTAAATCTGTTCATCTGGATGGACAAAAGTCACAAAACTCTCTGTTCCACATAGACTTGGGGTGGCCATCGGACATGGGCTGGTTGTAGACAGTTGGAGGGTCATCAAGGAGGGTGCTGACTTACTAGATCTTGGGGGACACAAATGAGTGCTGTAGCAGGGCTCCTGGGATCCCACAGGACCAGGGAGACTCCAGGCTCTGGGACAGTGTACCATTTTTTTCAGTTAGTCTCAGCCCCATATCTACCTTTCTAGCCCCACCCCCTTTTCCCACGCTCCAATCACAAACTGCTCTCTTACTAAATTTTTCCATCTTCACCCAATGAATCTGGCTTGGGTTCTGGCCTTTCTCTCATTGGATCCAGAAGATCTGTGGGTGGGACGATGAAAGGAGAGGTCCCAGGGAAAGGCTGGGACTCAGCCACTAGCTAGGAGTGCCGGACATGCCTGTAATCCCAGTTCTTCAGAGGCTGAGCCGGGAGAATGGCAAGTTTGAGTCAGCCTGGGCAATTTGGGGGCCTTAGGAAGACTTTATCTCAAAAAAGACAAAAGTTCTAGGTTTGAATATCAGAGGGAAGGACCTCTACTCCATATCCCTCTGTCCACCAAAATGTCATTGTTTTCAACTACAAAACTGTTTTGTTTTGTTTTTTATGAACATGTGGTTGTCCCAGTTCTGAATGTGACAGAGCAAGGACTCACCCCTCCTGATACTAGACAAAACTGTCATTCTAGTGCAATCTTCAGTCACACCCAGGCATCACGCTATAGTCCAAGCTGGTTCTGGATTTGCTATGTCGTCCGGGCTGTCTCAGATACATAGCAATCCTCTTGCCTCAGCTTCCTGAGTATTGAGAATCCTGGCGTGTGCCACCCCACCCACCTTACGTGATTTTGGGGTGTGAAACTCAGAGTCTTTGACTTGCTGCGCAGGCACACTGAGCAAGGTGTATCCCTCCAGCCCCCACATCCATACTGTAAATGCATCTGGGTGACATGGCACATGCCTGTGATTCCAGCACTCTGGGAGGCTGAGGCAGGACAACCGCAAAGCCAAGCTCACGTTTGGCAACTTAGTAATGTAGTGAGACCGTGTCCGAAAATCGAAAACAAAAATTGGACTGAGAGTGTAGCTCAGTGTGAGGTCCCTGGGCTCAGTTCCCTGTAACGTGCACACACGGCCACACATGGAACTATCTATTCATGAACTGAGGGTGGGATCAGTGGTAGAAATTTTTCTGGCACGTGAAAAGCCCTAGATTCAGTCTCCGCACTGCAGTCAGGAACACAAAACCAAAAATCCGTATGTTCTTAACCTGCATCCTCACCAGCAACCTGCTTATTGTTGCATTTCAGTTTGCATGACTGCTGAGCCAGTTTTTACAGCAAGAAAGTGGTTTTTGTTTAAAGCCAGACATGGAGGCCCACACTGTCATCCTAGGGGTGAGGCTGGAGGATCTTGAATTCAAGGCCAGCCTTTCCTTGGACATGCTACGTATGCACTCTAACATGTGGTTTTTTTTTTTTTTTTAAATAACCTCTTGGGTTGAGGATGTAGCTCAGTGGTATAACACTTTCCTGGCACTCTCAAGGCCCTGGGTTTAATCTGCAGTACAAAAAAAACCCCACCAAATAAATAAATGAAGAAATAAAAAATGAAAACTTTTCTTATTTTTTTTTTAGAGGTAGTGGAAATCAGACCTAGGAAATTGATCCCACATTTCTGGTCCATTTTTACTTTTGATTTCGAGACAGGATCTTACAGTGAGGTACACAAAGGACCATGGCAGAAGCAAAAGTATCACCAGGAACAAGAGAATTTGGAGGTTAAGTTTACCACTCTCCTGACCTTGTGCGTGGGTGGCAAGTCCAGGCAGGAGGCCAGGCGTGAGGGCCGAAGGGGACACAAGTCAGGCAAGGAGGAGGTCGAAAGAGCCATCAAGCCACACAAGGAGTATTAGGAGGGGACCAGAGCATCTATGTAATTTGGGAAAATCAACCAGCATGAGGGATTGGGATTGGGTAGCTGAGTTGACATGTGGGTCAGGGATTGGCCATAGAGGAGAGAGTAGCAGTGCCTGATAGGTGGGGAGAGCCGGCAGGCGGGCTCTGGGCAGTGGAGTTAAGGAGGCAGGTTATCTGGGGGATGTCACTGCTGTCAGGCCAGCTACTGGGGTCTGCAGTGTTGTTTTGTTGAAGCTGGAGAAGTTGGGGTGCCGTGGCAGGGAAGGAATAGGGGGACAGCTATCGGTAGGCCAGGGTACGCAGAGAGCTGAGCTCTGCGGGCAGCTGTGGAGAATGTCTGCCTTGGAGCCACTGCACAGGAACCCCTCACCACCTAGCTAAGGTACTCAGCTCAAGTTTATATTTGTGGTCCTCCTGCCTCAGCCTCCCAGGGCATTGGGATTACAGGCCACCACCGTCGGGCCAGCAGTAAAGAGGTCCTTTCAGTGTCACTTCTCAGCACTGTTGTCTAATTTTTCTAACGCACCGGGTGCGTCTTCCTGAGCATCTGTCTTTTTTCCTTGCTGTGACTCAATACGTGACATCCACAAGATTTATTGTAGCTCACAGTTTCAGAAGGTCACAGTCCATTCATTAGTGGGCAGCTGGAATCACATGGTGGGGCCACAGCTGGAGCTATAGCTGGCCAGGAAACAGAGATCCTCACAGCACTGCGGGACGAGGGGAAAGGCGGAACCAGCTCTGGCCCCTCCCACCCAGGCCCCAACCTCCAACAGTATCAGTATCTGTAGGAATGCGAGGCTTTTGGGGGTGCTCCAGATCCAAACCACAACAGCATCCTGACCTCACTCCAGCAGGGCTGCCGTGTACTAGGGCCACAAGTGGTGGGGATGCCCAGGGGCTGCAGTCACACACAGTGTGGTCACACTATGCCAGGGCTGGGGTGGGCGGAGCCTGCCTCATCCACCTGAGCCCTCTCCCATTCCCAGGCCAGGACCTGAGTCCACATGGCCACCCAAGAGGAGGGGCCAAGAGTGAGGATCCAGGAACACAGGGTGTCCTGGGAAGGGCCTCGCCTGTCACAGCCTGTGCCCAGGGCCTGCGAGAATATTCCAGGATGGGAGTGAGCACCGTGTGTGCCAACCCACTAGGCAGCCGTGGAAACCAAAAGTCAGAAACAGAGATAAATCCACAAATTATGAAACAGTTCTTTTTGTTTATTAATTTATTTGTTGAGACAGGGTCTTGCTCGGTAGTTGAGGCTGTTGCTGAACTCACTATGTAGCTCTGTCTAGCTTCAAACTCACAGCAGTCCTCCTGCCTCAGCCTCCCACATGCTGAAATTATAGCTTGCACCACCACACCTGACTTTCCTGGTGCTGGCGAACCCAACCCAGGGCTTTGCCCTTGCCATGCAAGCACTCTGACCACTAGTTTATTCCTCCAGCTTGTTCATTTTATTTTATTGATTGATAGTAGTTGGGATCCTGAGGCATTTATAAGCCTTTATCCCCAGTCCATTTTCTGGTTTTGCTTGTGAGACAGGATTGAAGGTGCGAGGTTGGCAGGCTGGGCTACAGCTTGCAGTCTCCCTGCCTCACTTTGGCCTGAGTGCTGGGACGACAGGCCTGCCCGACGGCGTCCACCAGTGTAGCTGGGACACACTGGGCAACTCGGTGACTTGAGACCCTGTCTCAAAATCAAAACTAAAAACTACACAGGATATTCAGCTAAGCTGAAAGATTTGGGGGTAGATCTGCATTACTGGGGAAAAAATTGATTACAGACCACAAAAATAAAATAAAAGCCATGAGATCAATCTTGGAGGTGACTGCTGTGTTCCCGGGTTTCTAGGTTGAAGGCCAGTGTAGGTGACACATGAATTCAAAAGGAGCCTCCCAACAGGGCGAGACCCTGCTTCAAAAAATAGAACCAAGTACCCCACAAACTACCATGCGTGTCTCGCTATTGCTTTAACTGTAGTATACTTATGTGATACAGATTTAAGTTCATTTAATGTAACAAATTGATATGGACTTAAGCTTGTTTAATATAGCAGTTCACTTTTTTGATGTTGGATGTAAGTTTATCCTCTTTGAGAGAGGCAGAGAGAGAAGCAGCATCAAAAACATGGAGGAAAGGTAACACCTAAAGGGAAAGTGTAACAAAAATGGAATTTGAATCATTTGATTGATCTACTTCTAAAAGAGTGCCAGCTGTTTTATAAAATCTGTGATATTTCCCTACACGATTATTATTTGTAATAGTATATTAGTTTGCAAAACAGAACAATTACATTCCACACGAGGAATTGGCATGGAATCTTTAAAAATATGTAAGCATGAATTTATGGATGGATTGGTAGTATTGTGGTTTGGAAGGCGTCACCTCGGAATCTTCCTGCCTCAGCATCCCAGAGTGATGAGATTGGAAGCCTGGGCCACCAGGCCCAGCTGAATATCGCCTGCAGTTGGCACTTGCTGGTTACCACATGATCCCTGGAAACCTGCTGGGCGGCCCACTGAAGCGTCACAGACCACAGCAGCCTCAGGACATCCGTTTCTGGGGAACACTAGCAAATAATTTCTCATATTTTTTTTTTCAAAAAGAAATCTAGTAAAACCAGAACACTGCTGAAGACAAAGCAAACACCTAACCACTTTTGGGATTCTAATAGTTCTTGAATCAACTGTGTGCTACACGCAGTATTTGAGCTCGCCACCGAATGTGATGTGAGGAACAGCTGATCTGGAGGGAGGAGTGGTCCTTGTGCCGTCCTCCCTGCCATGCTCCCGAAACATAGCTGTGGATTGTAGTTGTTGCATCGTAAATTTCTCATGAGACTGTCTGGTTCTAGTTATTTGCCCCTGGTCTTTCTAAGTCAGGGCACCCTGAGGACACAAAGGCATCAATTTCAAAGTTCATTGCAAATCTCACTGCCCCTGGTGTGACACTTTTTGTCTGGGATGCACTCGGGGCATAAGAGGCAGCCAGAGAGAACATCCATGACCCAGGATTTGGGGTGCCACCCACTGTACCTCATGACCTTGAAGCCTGGAGGAGAGAGAGGGAGGGAGAAAGAGAGGACCCGTTCTACCGCCAGACCTTGGGTGCAGGAGAACCAAAGAGCCTGTCAGTGCAGGGACAAAGCCAAAGCCACTTGCTTTGCTCTCTTCAGGGACGCAAATGGGATCTTTTCAAATGACTGGGACCGTCTGTGGTGTCATTGCCAGGCAGTTCTGTGTCAGGTGGAGGCCCGGGCCCTGCATCCGGAAGAGACATGTTAGCCCTTACGGGTGGCAGAGGGTGTAAGTTTGAGACATTGTCTCAAATAAACAATAAAATGGCTGGAAGGTAGCTCAGACCACAGACCCTGTGATGGATCCCTAGTACTGGAAGAAAAGAGCCCGCTCTAGTGACAGTGGTCTACAATCCCAGCACTCTGGGAGGCTGAATCACGGGGTCAGAAGTTCGGGCCCAGTGGGGGCAACTGAACCTCTCAGTGAGATCCTGTGTCAGAATAAAAAACCCAAGTGAGGGTGATAGAAAAATTCTGCACATGGCCACACAGAGCAGTTATGTGGGGGCGGGGGGGGGGGGGGAATTAGCCAGTAACGGAGTTGGGGGTCAGGCTGTTCAGCTGCATGAGGGTCAGAAATGGGGCAGAGAGACGTTGAGGGGTCAAAGCAGAGCTGCCGGTCAGGGTGGGGGAGCAGGCAGGTGGCCTGTAGGGGGAGGGAGACAGGTCCCTGCTGGCTGTCAGGGTTGTCGTCATCAGTCGGCCAGCAGCTGAGGCCACAATGGTGGCCATGTCCCAACTGGAGAAGTCAGATTGCCGTGGCCGGGAAGGAGGATGCACCCGTCTGCCAGCCAAAGTCACACCCAGAGCCGCGCTTTGTGCGGGGAGCGGCTGAGTTCTGCACAGGGTTACAGCACAGGAACCGCGTACCCCGGATCCAGTCCCGTTTGTACTCTTGAAATCCACTTATATCTTTATTATTTCTAAAAATCACAGTGTCGTGTGTCATGACCCAAAGCTACAATCCTAGTTCTCAGGAAGAGAGTTCTCAGGGGAGATCGGAAGGTCGATGCCAGGCAGCCTGGAGTGTGTAGTGAGACCCTGTCTCGGAAGGAAACTGAGAACAAAAACTAAAAACATGGCGGAACAGCTGGTGTGGAGGGATGAGAAAAAAGCCTAATACTGTGGGAGGCTGAGGCAGGAGGATGACAGGAGTGAGCCCAACCTCAGTAACTAGGAGACTATCAAGATCCTGTCTCAAAAATAAGTAAAGAAGGAAAAAAGGAAGGAGTAAAGAAGAAAGAGACAAAAGGAGAAGAGAGAGAGAGGAAGGGAGGGAGGGAGGGAGGGAGGCAGGCAGGCAGGCAGGCAGGCAGGCAGGCAG